>JAWMAG010000054.1:18839476-19266976 GCA_037013455.1 Ceratitis rosa
ATTTATTTATAAAAATTGTTGGTTTAGAATTTTGAAAAATAATTTTTTTTTAAATTATTATTTAATTAAATATTTATAAAAAAAAAGTAAGAAAGCAATCTTTTAGAATAAGCTAAAAGAAATATATAATTCTGAGGCGCAAAGTAAATATATTATATCTAGCGTACGATTACTCGAAAATCCTGCGAATTCCAATCATGAACTGGTATAAATCTAGTTCGTATCAGTCTAGTTACAAACTAGTTACCAATATCAACTAGTTTTTGCTGTTTATGCTGTTTTATTTATACACATAGCTAAACTCTTATTTGTGCTTTTGCATTTATGCATTTGTACATATACATACATAGGTATAATGCATACATATACGAATATATAAGTATATATTGTATATATTATGTACCTAATTGCTTGTAGTTACTATACATATATTTATTTAAATGAGCACTTTATTTATGGGTGAGAAAGAAAAGATAGTTGCAATTCCATGGGAATGTTTATTCAAAATAGCAATCTGACAACAGCAACAACAACAACAAGAACACTTTAAGTAGCAACAATATAAATTCCTAGTAGTAGTGTGTAATTTTGCAATTATATTTTCTCTCGAACAATTACCATATTCAAATGTTTAGAGAAGCACGCGACGAATGACGTACATACTAAAATACTCATATATAAGTGTGTATATACATATTTAAATTACCGCTACAAGTATTCATATATGACCATTTATAGCCAAATATTGTAATTATCCGAAATGTTAGGGTTTCGTGCTTGAGAAGCTGGCTGAAAAAGGTAATGTTCGAGATTTCTATGAACGAATGCGGCCTACAGAAGGTTTTAAGTCCGGGGCATATCCATGTAAATATGTAGGCTGCGAATTGATGATACCCAGAGTAAACTGAACAGAACACTGTAAAGAACACTTCTACAGCTTTCTGAATGGTGGAAGATGGTGAATTCGATTCAACAATTGATGACATTGGAACAGAGGTTGCATTGCCCGACTTTGAAGAAGTTCGAACAGCAATTGCCAGTCTGAAAGTCAAAAAGCACCAGCGGGAGTTTTTGGCTTACCGGCTAAGCTGTTCATATATGTATACAATTGCAACTGACAAAGTGCTGATATCAGTTTCTTTGCAAAATATGTTCGGACGAAAGCGTACTCGACGATTAGCACTGCTGAACGCCATTTACCAGGAGTCAGTCAACACCTTCAAAGACTCCCTTCCCGTAAATGGTGTGCTCGGAGTTAAACCACAACCTATTGCAGACAACGAGACACGCGTGACCCTGGTACAACTTAGGTCTGGATATTGTAGCAGGTTAAGCTCCTACTTATCCATACTCGACTCCAGCATACCCAATGTATGCCCTGCATGTGGAGAGTCTCCGCACGACACTAACCACCTCTTCACATGGCCCCTTAAACCGACTCATCTAACCCCCCTCTTCATTTGGTCCAATCCCGTCGAAACAGCACGTTTCCTGGACCTCCCTTTAGATGTCCTCGGCGACTTAGATTGACTAAGCCTGTCCTAAGCGGGGTTAAGGAACCGCTACTACAATAACAACAACAACAAGAACAACATTAGCCCCCAAACCAGCTATACCCAATCTAGAAAAAGGGAGCTCTTATAATTTGCACCAAATATCGTGGATTAAGTCTCCTCAATATCGCATATAAGGTCTTTTTGTGCCCTTGAACTTAGCGTTAAATCTTGAACCCTCGTGACTTTAAAACGAATTCGACACACCACCTCCTCGTCGATTTTAAAACAGCCTTCTACACCCCAAAAAAGAGTTGTCCCTTTGCCAATATGTCTGATTTTTATATCGCCGCAAGACTTTTTGTTCCTAAAATTATAAAGAAGTCGTAGATAATGCAATCTATTAAGAAACCATCAGCCACAGCAACAATAATGGCAGGTTTGAAAACCCACGTTTCCCTCTCGTCGAACAAACGCCAACTTTTTTAATTTTTTGTTATTTGACTTTGTTATTACATTCTGTACTCGTTCTTGAGTGCTGAAAGCGGAAACTTTTCAGTTTCTTGAAGTCTTCGCCATCTATCAACGGTGTAACCCCCGCCGTGCGAAGAATTGTAGCTCAAGAGATCTTGAGTCATCGGCTTTTGACCAAACGTTGTAGCCGATCTAGAGCCGATAACGACATAATGAACAGGTTAAAAAGTATGATTGTGCAACAGATCAGCGTAACCTCCTTTCTTCATTTTGGCTAATTTGAGAATTTATATATAAGATATAGAGTTGTGCTCCATAATTGGGCTTGGAGGCTCTTAATTATTTCCGAAGCTATCGATGAATCGACAGAGAGAGGGAAACAAACAGAGAGAGGAAGAAAGTGAGAGAGAGGAAGAAAAAGAGAGGGAGAGAGGGAGAGAAATGAAGAGAGAGGGCGCGAAGAGTACACAAAGTTTTTACTGCGATCGTGTTAAATTGCTTTTGATCGTCTGCTCCAGAACATATTTCTTCATGAACTTGACTGTGATCTCTCAAACTGAACCGATTATATAGGATAGTTTTGAGTCGATTGAGTAGTCGAGTGCCCACATAGAAACATAGCAGACCATTTGGGTTCGCCTTTAGTAGTGCTATTTGGATCTAATCTTTCATTGAGTGTCTGGACATCTGCTCTCTCGAGCAATTATATTCAAAAATGAATTAGAATCACCATTTGAAATATTTCTGTGACGAGATAAGTGACTCTGCGTTAATTTGACCTTGTAGAAGTTGAAACAGCACCTTCCAGAAGTTTAAACCATAAACATGCAATAATCTCTCCCAACGAGAGGGACTTTCTTATTAATATTCTTTGTAAGATTTGCACGACTTCCATTATGTCGCATGGAAGGTAAAATTGGCTATTGGAAAGTGGAAAATGCTTGCGGGCATCCTCCTCGACATATCTAGTGTATTCAATATAACATTCCTTAACGGATGTTTTAGAAATAATAGAAGTCAACTCTATCCTTAGGGACGGGATACAACAAAATGTCTTGCTAAGTTGCAGGAGGATTCATCCCTAACGGGGATTACACGTGGTGACGCGGAATGCGCAAAGAGAAACTCCATAGGGTGGAGTGTTATCACCTCTGTTCTAAACACTTGAGGTTAAAGGATTGCTGAAGATGATGGAGCTGCCCATGCGGACGATATCCCAGTCATCGTGAGCGGTAAGTGTTGGCAATCCTTCAACGATCTCTGGCGAATCAGTGACTTTACCAATACAACTGAAATATATCAGTAGGACTTAAGCTTAATACTATTTACAAGGAGGTAGAAAATTCCAGTTTGAACCAAGGTTAGGGGAGGGCACTTTACAGCTGAAACCTGGGATTGTGTTTACAGAAAGCTGGCATGGAAACCGGGCTTTAGTATAGTGGAAGACTATGAACAAAATAATATAACTGGGTAGGCTGGAGGCTGAAAATCAGGACAAACAAGCGTGTTAGTATAGCGTTACACCAATTGTACGAATTGACTACGTAAACCCGTGCCCGACTTTCGGAAAGCTGAAAGGTCTGAGACATGTCGAAAAAGCTCTCCATATTTCTCCAAATGGTTTTAAATTGAACGGAGGAGTAGATGCTTCAGTTTGCCTCGCTCAACCAGAGCTAAGAAAGTCATTAAGTTGGCAATCAATTTCAGCATCATCCAAGTTGAAATGCTTGCAGGTTGCAGGCCTTTAATGTAGATAGCCAAGTAGTCCTCAAGGTCTTAATTTCCTACAGCACGAAGTTGGCTGTGGTCGCACTGTGTAAAGACCTGCGTGCCAGGTCATATGGGCATCGAAAGCAATTGACTAAGTAGGGTGTCCTTTAGAACAGGACCGGGAAGTGAATCAAACGCAAGAGCCGCTTAGACCGCGAAAATATGCCTAAAACTTGTGATGCTAGAATTACAAAGCTTTTAGCAGCGGCAAAGAGGCCGAAGGTTCCAGGCGGTTGGTAGGACTGTTAACGGGGCATTGCCTTTTGGTGTTGCACGCCTTTAATTTGGGTTTGGTAGAGGACAACAACCGTCAGAATCGGAAAGGACCTCTCCCTCCGAGCCGTTCGATACCAAACGAGGATTCAGACAGGGTGATCCCTTATCGTGTGACTTCTTCAATTTTATGGTGGAGAGAATAATAAGAGGTGCAGAGCTTGATAGAGAAGGTACAATCTTTTACGAGCCGTTAGTTCTGCTTTCTCCAAACTTTATAAAGAAACTAAGGATCTGGGGCTGGTAGTGAACGAGGAAAATACGAAATATCTCCTTTCATCAAACAAACAGTCATCGCATTCGCGACTCCTCGGCTCCTACGACACTGTTGACAGTCATAATTTCGAGGTGGTAGATAACTTCGTCTATCTTGGAACCAGTATTAACACCAACAAAAATTTCAGCATGGAAATCCAACGCAGAATCATTCTTGCCAACAGGTGCTACTTTGGACTGAGTAGGCAATTGAAAAGTAAAGTCCTCTCTCGGCGAACGAAAACCCAACTCTACAAGTCCCTCATCATACACGCAGAAGCGTGGATAATGTTGACATCTGATGAGTCGGCCCTGGGAGTCTTCGAGAGAAAAGTTTTAAGAACGATTTATAATACTTTGTGCATGTCGAATACCGCACACGATGGAACGAGCTATAGGATGTTATTTACATAGTTCAGCGAATCAAGAGACAGCGGCTTCGCTGGCTAGGCCATGTCGTCCGAATGGATGAAAACACTCCAGCTTTGAAAGTATTTGATGCAGTACCCGCTGGTGGAAGCAGAGGAAGAGGAAGACATCAACTCCGTTGGAAAGGCCATCTAGAGATAGACCTAGCTGTACGAAAAGAAGCGATGAATGCCGAGCTATATAGTAATTGATTCGGTTATAATCGCGTAATCGGTGTCAAGACCAATACAGAAAAAGAAGAAGAAGAAGCAGGAGAAGAAGACGAATAAAAAGAGGACAACAAGTATATGAAATATAGGAAATATGTGAAGACAGTGAAAATCTTAACCTGTGAATGACCAGCAATCGGCACACAAATTTCAAATTTTGAGAAGAGTTGCAACGTTCTACAAACTCGAGGCACAATAAAGCAGTACAGCTTTGGTCGTATGTAATGTGTCTGGATACACTCAACTGAGATGCTCTGGATCAGCCAGTTCTACCTAACCTAACCTAACTACCTTAGAACAAAAATCTTAAACATGTTCAACCAAAAATCCTATGGGCTTTCATGTATTTGAGTAATACTCGTATATATATATAATTGGCGCTTTGTAACCGCTGAAGCGATTTTCGGCCGAGTTCCTCCTCCAATTTGTGGTTTTGCGTCTTTATGTTTTTCCAACAAATGGAGGGACCTACAGTTTATACTGTAGCCGCCTGCGAACGGCTGATGGTTTTTTTATGAGGAGCCTTTATTTCATGTCCGAAATACACTCGGAAGGATGGACATTTCCTGTCGAGGGGCGACCGCAATTAGAAAATTTAGCTTAATTTTTTACTTAAATTAATTTTCCATAACTTTTGGAAGTTGGTGGCACCGGGATTTGAATCCGAGCCTTCCGAATGCCAGTACGCAATGCTAACCACTCGGCTACCGCGGCCGCCATACATACATATACAAACTGAAAATGATTTGTATGCTCCAAATTTTGACAGTCGAAAAGTGAAAATTCCATAATTTCCTGTTCGCAATCTTGCCTTCATCAAAACGAAAGATATTTGCCCAAACAGGTACTCATACGTGCGCCTATGTATGTATGTATGTATGTATCCATGTGTATGCATGCATGTTGCCGACATTCGCAAACAATCAGGCTACCTTGTCAGTTGCAATTGAATCGAATTTTCCAATTGCATGTTAGCACGATGTTGCACGAGAGTCATGGCCGCGTACTTCTGCCACTTTACTTTTATTTATTTCTTTTATTTTTTGATTTTTTTTTGATTTTTTCATACATATTTATTTTGTTGGCTTTCAGTATAATATTTTTCAATGCTAACAACAACAGTAAAAGATCCATGAAATACAAAAACGAGTATTTTTTACAACAAATAATATAATGTAAATATGTACATAAAAAATATATATATATATAATATATATAATATTATACAAAAAGTGCATGGCAAAGTGCAAAGCCGGCATAAATGAAATATGAATTCTCGGTGCCGGTTGAGCAGACGTGCCCTCATGGAGTTACGAAATTGGCTTCAGCATTTCCTCTTAGATTTCATAAGGATTTTGTTGTTGTATTTTCTTTTTGCTGTTTCATTTTACAACTTTTATTACTGCACTTTCTCCAATATTTGCACTGATATATGTATCTACTAACATATGTATGGGTAAGTAGGTTTATAAAGGGTGTACTTTCTATCAAACCAAACTAAAGTGGCGTGGAGATTATCCTTTCTCCCGAAGTCAAATACCTTGGGATAATCTTAGATAGCAAACTTAACTGGAGCCGAAACACAGCAGAAAAATCACTCTCTACGCCGGCAAAACGGCGATAGGAAAGAAGTTGGGTCTAACACCAATTGGTGTCGTGTACTGGATATACACATCGGTAGTTAGACCAATCCTATTCTACGGGGTCACCGTTTGGTTGCCATCAACTCCCTCGAAAGCACTGCTAACTCTTCTCAATTTCCTTCCTCTGGACCTATACGGGAAACTACAAAAGCGTGTTGCAACGCAATAAGATTGAATACAACTCAACCTTGGAAGATATGCAGTATAGGACATACAAAAATATTATCTGTTACAGAAGTGACGAAGAAGCTGGACTACACTACCTCCAGTGTATGCTTCGATAATCTTTTCTCCAGGAGAATCTCAAACAGATGCGAGTGGGAAAACACCAACTTCCCCAACCAGGTAGCAATAGCAATCTTAACAGACGGCTCGAAGCTTGATGGGAGGGTGGGTTGCGGAATTTGCTCTACCGTGCTCTCAGTAAGCAGGAGTATGAGAATACCGGACCACTGCAGCGTTTCTCAGGCGGAACTCTTCGCAATCATGGAGGCCGCGGAGTGGCTGCCCAAATCCACGGCAGCAGGACAATCGGCTACTTTTTAATCCATTAGTCAGGCTGCAATCAAATCTCTTCAATGTAACGGTACCACGCCAAAAGTGGCCATAAATTGTAGGAACTCTCTTAATAAACTCCCAATGAAGTACAGTACTGCTGTGGTCTGGATACCTGGACACAGGGACATTTGTGCAATGCGACCAAACAACTATGGCCAAAGCTGGATGCGAAAAAATCAAAACACTTTATCCTCCTGGACCGGTTCTCCATTAACATAACGACTGGTATAATAACTGGGCTCTGTTTAATGGGACTTCACGGTCCAGCCTTGGCATCTGCGCGACACAAGTTCCTTGGGAAATACTTCATCTTCATCATCTCGTTGCCTTCATAAGGCACACGAAATGGTTCGATCATTTGAAAAGGTGAAGGCAGGTGCCTCAGTGGTATCACAATGGGCCTATTGGCCTAAGTATGATGGACACGTTTATCAGCGAAATATTCGCATTTGCAGTGGAAATCATTGGTCTATAGCTCACTGAGGCCTTGGAAGGGAATATTCGGCGAATTATTGCTGACATACGGCCCTAAGTGCTGCGAAATGTGGTCGAAAATTATCCTCTCGGCTGGAATTTATTCGAGCCAGTTGCGACGGTCACTTGCCCGAAATCATTCGTACTATCTTTGCAAAAAATCAGTAGATTAATTTATATGCTTTTTATTTCCTTTTGAAAACCACATGTCTAAACGAACACCCTTTTCACACTTATAAATATACTAAAATACTTTCTAAATCAAAATCGAAAATTTATGATAAGGTCAATGTTGGCATTAAGTATTCCAGCTCTGCAGCTAAAGAATATTGTTGAAACTTGATTTATTTACTTTAGATGCACTTGATTTGAGCAGAAGGTTTGAATGAAGGCAATTATAGTGAGCAAGGTACATAAAAGCGGTTGCAAAGCGCCAATTAAATATAAGGTACATAAAAACCGCTTAATTTTCAAACTTTAAAATTTTTCTTTACAATGTTGTTTAAGCAAATAATTTTATTTTTATTTTTTTTTTGCTATTTTTTGAATATTATGAATGCTCACACTTTTATTAAATGAAAAGAAAATAATACTATGTGTTAAATGAGAAACCCTACTGAATTACGTTTTTTTAGAATGTCAAAAAATTCCATTAAGAAGGCTAAATCAGTTATTACTAACCGTTCTTAGGTTGCGTCTCACTTTATACATTTTTATATTTGTACGAAGAATATCTTAATAAGTAATAAAGTATTTCGGACTGGAATTATTGAGGAATGATGTCACTGTATTTCTTAGGCAAATAAACAAAAAAAAAGTTGCTTATTTCAAAGAACAATTTTCTATAACATTCATATTCATTTTAACACCAAACTATCATCCGAATCTATTTTTGAGGCAATTTTTGAAGACGATTCTCTTAGGTGAGAGCTAAGGATAAAGTGTTGTTTACCGTGAAATTTTATTACATACGAGTATGTAGTTGTTCGCTCAACTTGTTTTTTTTTACCATTTTTATAATAAAAATAGTTTTTAGAAAATTAATCATTTTGAAAGTTAAATTATAGTAAAAATTGTATGTTCGCTTTATCATGAGATTTATTCATATGCAAGTATGTTACGTATACGCAGTGTTATACCTAAAAATCTTTAGTATTGTGATTTTTGACCGATTAATTTCTTGTGTGATGCTACCTTATGATAATATTTGTCTAAAATAACAGTATTTAAGGTAAATAACCTAATAATTATAATTTATTAGGGAATCCAAGTCGATGACAGTGAATCAGTAAACCAATAACAAATCGATTTTTTGCAAAAACCCATGAAATAAACAAATTATGGATCTTATTTGATTGTTGTATACTTGAAGATAACAAAATAATAAGCAATTCTGTAAAAATAATTACAAAAAAATTTTTTTTTTCAAGAAATATTTTTTATTTTTTTTTTAATATGGGGAGGGTTTTTACAAATTTAAGTACCTCATAACTCTGTAGTTATTGAATGACGAACTCTAAAGAAATAGTTTCAAAATATTGTCAGAAGCACAACTTTAAATTGACAAAAACTTACAAAAAGCTTCCCATAAAATCGATTAGCCGTTTAGAGGCGGCTTACTAGTATAAACTGTAGTTTCCTCCATTTGTTGGAGAGAAGACGAAACTTGCTTGAGCGGATACAAAGTACCAATTATGTATATATATATATATATATATTTATAATAATAATTAAATTTTGATTTATTCGAAAACGGTAGTAAATGAGATCTGAAATATGTAAGATCGACGTAACGTAACGGAAAGCATAATGTATTTCTGGAACATATTATTTTGAACATTTTCGGTGAAATTTAATTTATTAGTGTTTTATTTTACTTTATTATATTTTAATTAATTTGCTTAAATAAAGTCAATTTAATTTCCTTTCATTTCAAATAATGGTATTTCAATTTTTGTTCATTATTTTATTTCATTTGCATTTTTTAATAATTATTTTTTATTTAAGTTCACTTATTTTTATTTATTTTATTTTACTTTATTTTTATTATATTTTTAGTTTTGGTATTTCATTTATGTTATTTAATTTTACTTTATTTTGTTTATTTTTCTATTTTATTTTATTTTACTTTATTTCATTTTACTTTATTTAATTTTATTTTATTTTACTTTACTTAATTTTATTTTACTTTATTTTATTTTATTTTATTTTACTTTATTTTATTTTACCTTAATTTATTTTATTTTGTTTGTTTTTTTATTTTATTTCATTTTATTTTATTTTGTTTTATTTTATTTTATATTTTTACAATTTATTTAATTTTATTTAAATTAATTACATTTTACTTCATTTTATTTAATATATTTCATCTTATGTTATTTTATTTTATCTTATTTTAATTTATATTAATTTAGTTTATTGTATTTATCTTTACTTTTTTTCATATTACTTTGTTTTATTTTATTGCATTTTGGTTTAACTTATTTTACTTTATTTTAATTTTAGTAAAATAAGTAATTTAGGTTAATACAATTTAACTTAATATATTATTTATTTTTTTTATTTTTTTATAATTCTTTTAGTTTGTGTTTCCTTATTTTATTTTTTTATTTAGTTCAATTTAATTTAACATACTTCATCTTATGTTATTTTACTTCATCTTAAGTTAATTTATATTTTTTTACTTTATTGTATTTACTTCTACTTTTATTTCATATTACTCACTTTTATTTTACTTTATTTTGTTTTAGCTTAATTTAAATTAATTTAATATAATTTAATTTAATATATTTTTATATTATTTAGTGTTGCATTTTATTTTAGTTTGCCTTTTTATATTTTATATTATTTTATTAAGTTTTATTTTATTTTATTTTTTTACAATATTATTTTATTTTTTCATTTTGTTCATTTATTTTTTTTTATTTTTTCCAATTTGTTTTATTTTATTTTATTTGATACATTTTTTCTTATATAATTTTATTTTATCTTATTTTAATTTTTATTATTTTAATTTTAATTTATCGAACATTAACTATTGTATTTTAGTTCACTTTTTTTAAATTTTAGTTAATTTTATTTCATTTTATTTTATTTTCTTTTATTTTATTTTAGTTTAAGTTATTTTATTTCTTTTTCTTTTATTTATTTTAGTTTAGTTTATTTTATTTTATTTAATTTCACTTTATATTTTTTTATTTTATCTTCGTTTATTCTATGTTATATTATTTTATTTTATTTTAGTTCACTTTTAGATTATTTTATTTAACTTTATTTTGTTTTCTTTTTTATTTTAGTTTACTTTATTTAATTTTTTTTTTGAGTAATTTATTTTGTTTTAGTTCACTTTATTTTATTTAATTTAATTTAACTTTTTCTTTTTTCTTTTATTTTAGTTTACTTTTATTTTATTTTATTTCATTTTATTTTTTCTTTTTTTTTGTTCTTTTATTTTTATTTTTGAGTGATGTTATTTTGTTTTTACTTCATTTAATTTTAGTTTATTTCATTTTATTTTATTGTATTTTGTATTATGTAATTTAATTCTTTGAACTGCGCTTTATTTCATTTTAGTTTGCCTTATTTTATTACATTTTTTTTGGTTCTATTTGATTTTCTTTTGTACTTTTTTTGTATTTTTAATTTATCTATTATTGTTTTGGCTTTTTGTTTTATTTTATTATGTTTTTTTCCACTTTATCCCATTTCAATTTAATTAATTTATTTTTTATTTGATCTAGTTTTAGATTAAATTTAGCTTATTTACATACAAATCAAAAGTTATTTAAATACTCGCCTTAAATTAATAGATTAATAGTTTATTTATTTAATAGAAAATAACTGTAATAATTACCACTTAATGTAAGGCATAGAGTGAAGAGCAGCATGAAAAATGACTTTTGTAGCGTTTCCATTTTCCTGCGTTTCCCGTTTCCGGCAACAAGTATCGAGTATCAAGTTTCCTTCGTTTCGTTGAGTCGTTGAGTCAAGTGAAGCAAAGTATAGTTGAGTGTACGAGTATTGAGTGAAGTGTTTGTTGGCTTGCTTACGCGTGACGATACTGGAGACAGATAACTGTGAGCGCCACTTGAGTATCCTTCACTGAAGGCGTTTAATATGCAAATGTGCTGCTTCGTCCGCTTCTTCGTCTGCTACATTCGATTACATACGTGTACATATATCTGCACTATCTCCTCTCTTTGTTGTTGGCACCGTGGTGGTGGAGGCACGGAACAATGTGCTTATGCCTGCAGGTGTGGCTGTAGTAGAGTGGTTGCGCGTGTGTGTGTGTGTGTGAAATAATCAAACGACAAATTGCGCATAAAACTTAAATGTGGCTGCTGGTAGTTGTTGGGTCTCGGTTTGACTATCTTTCAATTTCACATATATACATATATATATGGTATATATGAATATTAAATGTAGGTGTTTATTATGCTTTGTTATTGTTGATTATTTTAATATTTATTAAGGTACTAAAAGTAGTTTGTTTGTATGTATTGTATTTTTTTGCTTACACTTTTTTCTTTTTATATTTTTTTTATATCACAGTGAGGGAAATTAGCACGAAATTCTTCTAAAAAGATTTTTTTTTAATTTTTTTTTTTAATATTTTTTAATGTGCGTACAAGTGTCACACTTTGGAGATTGGACAATTACTTTTACGCAAGTGCATGTGAATACGTATGTATGTACGTGTGTGTGAGTGTGCGATATCTTTACTTTTTTATAGCTGCCAATTTAAATACAACAAATCTCATTAAAATACATAAAAATGTCGCTTTGTTACGCTTGGAATTTATTGTTGATGGACACTATCGAATTGTTGTTGTAGTCAGCTTCTCACTAACTGGCGTTTAGGTGTGCTTTTATTTCACTTATTTCCCTTGTGTGCGTGTGTACACGTATGTGTGTTTGTGTGTGTTGATTGCGCTACACTGCTGCTTGCCGCCACCCGCTCAACTTCCTATTCGCATCGCATTCAATTATTCAAAGCCTATAAATTATGAGCGACAACAATGCACACGCAGCCGGCGACAGACAGACAGACAGACAGAAGAAAGAAATTCTTGTTTATTTGTTAGTTTCTTTACTTTAATTTTATGGGCTTTTTCGTTACTTTCTTGTGGTCTTTTTTGTTTGTTTGTTTGTTTTTTTCCCCTGTTTATCTCGTCGCACTCGCTTTGTGTTTGTTGTTGTTTTTGTTATTTTATATTTGGCATTGATCCTAAAATATTTTAGCTGTCCGTTAGAAAATTTGTTACTTTTTTTATACATTCATGCAATATGCTCTCGCTTTCGTCCTTAACTTTGCTGCACTTTTTCGAATTTTTTTTTTCGTTTTTTATTTGTTTGTTTGTTTGCTACTGTTCAAAATTCAATGGAGCCAGCCGCTCACCATTAACTACTTTTTTTTACTGTAGAATACATTTGTACTATACATACATATATACGTACAGCCTTGGCCAAAAGTATTAGGCACCATACTAAAATACAGGTATTCTCAAATGTGGCTATCAAAGTCACAAAGACGATAGAGTTCGAATTCAAGTTCTAAGTGAAGAAGGTAGTCTCAGGTTAAGACTGCCAATTTGGTGAGATGTTGGCGGTGCGAGGTCCAATGTGCCATCAGGCGATTTGTGGAGAGGAAATCCCACAATAATAAATCAAAAAGTGGAAGAAAGTGTCTAACCAGTAAACGAGAAGACCGAATATTTATACGCGAGTCTCTCAAGGATCGCAAAAAATCTTCTTCTGTCCTTGCAGCTGCACTCTCGGATGAATTTAGTAAACCAGTTAGTGCTCGAACAGTTAGAAGAAGACTTCTGGAAGCAGGTTTAAAAGAATGTAAAGCCCGAAAGAAGCCGTGGCTCTCAGAAAAGAATAGGAAAAATTGTTTGGAATGGGCTCGCCGATACCAAAATTTCACGGAAGGATTGATCGAATGTTCTGTCGTCTGATGAATCAAACTTCGAGATAAGCTTAGTTAAGATCGTCTTAAAGTATTAACAGCCATAGCTTCTTACCATATTTTGAAGACATAATACAAGTCTTATGACAACATTATTTTTTCTTTTCTACAGATATTTGGAACACCCGGAGTGACGTTCGTGAGGCGACGGGTTGGGGAAGAATATCATCCAGATTGCGTGGTACCCACTGTTAAGCATGGAGGAGGCATGACCTCCTTAAGGGTGGACCTACTAAATATTAATGTTATTTTCACTAATTCATTGTATTTTCACTGTTTTACTAATAAAACTTCATTACTTCGTTTGTTAAAACAAAAAATTCAGTAATTAGTGGGGTGCCTAATACTTTTGGCTAAGGCTGTATGTCATTGTAGTTTGCTATTTCATGGCATGCCATTTTCTGCTCGCGTAGGTAGCTTAGAATGTGTTTAGCCTACTTCCCCGCACACTTTGCGGTTGTTGCTATGCAGCTGGTTGTGCCTATAGAGGCTGTGTCTGCTGGAAAACACTTTTTCTCTATTATTTATTCAATGTCACTGCAGTAAGCGATGCACAATCGTACAAAATGCAGAAAGCAAAATTTAGTGGTTTCTACTATAAAGTTAGAGACTAAGGGATAATGAAGCAAATAGTGGTAAAGTAAACAAGTTTTGAGAATGTATTGATATATAAACGGGCAACAATCGCCTCGGTTAGCACTGTTTGCGGACATACGGTAGGCCAGGGTTCGAGTTCTGGCCCGATGAACATCAAAAATTTTAGAAAATTATTTTTTCTAACTACATTCTCCGCTCAGCAGGGCATGACAAACTCTTCCAGTGCATTTCTCATATGAATACCAAGGCTTCTCACAAAAATCTAACGGCCATTTGAAGACGGCTTAGAATAAACTGTAGGTCTCTCAAACTGCTCCAGGCACTTACAAAGCACCAATTATAGGTATACGTAGATATACGATTATATATGATAATTTTTGCATTAAATTGAAGATTTTTTTTATATGCGGCTTTCTAAGAGAGGGCTCTACTAGTATTATTTCGCGTCGTGCTCATCTGTGGCTATATTCATTTCAAAGGTTCCATCATTTCGCGTCGTTTTCAGTAGATGTCATTTGTTTTAGTACAACAATTTGCTTCATTCCTTTGAAAATGTCGAAATTTGTACCAGATAAAGTGTTTTTGCGGGGAGTTCTTCTTCATTGCTTTAACATGAAGAAAAGTGCTACCGAAAGCCATCGTATTTTACCGGACGTTTATGGTGACCATGCTTTAGCCGAACGAACGTGCCAAAAGTGGTTTGCACGGTTTAAAAGTTGCAATTTCGACTTAGACGACGAAGAACGACCCGGACAGCCAAAAAAATTTCAAGACGAAGAATTGGAGACATTGCTCGACGCAGATGCATGCCAGACGCAAGAAGAACTTGCAAAAGTATTAGGCGGTGATCAGGCAACCGTTTCCAAGCGATTAAAATCATTATGATTCATCCAGAAGCTTGAAAATCGGATGCCTTATGAATTAAAGCCAAGAGACGTCGAACGTCGATTCTGCTTGTCGGAAATGTTGCTTCAACGCTACCAAAAGAAGTCACTTTTGCATCGGATTGTTGCTGGCGATGAAAAATGGATTTATTATGATAACCCAAAGCGCAAGAGGTCGTATGTGATGCCCGGCCAACCATCGACATCCACGGCAAAGCCGAATATCCATGGTGCCAAGGTTATGCTATGTATTTGGTGGAACCACAAGGGTGTGCTCTATTATGAGCTACTGAAATCAGGCCAGAAAATCAATAGGGACCTCTACCGAAAACAATTGATTCATATGAAAAATGGCATCGTGGAAAAACGACCAGCATATGCGACCAGACACGAATCTATAATTTTTCATCATGACAACGCTCGGCCACATGTTGCAAGGCCAGTAGAAATTATTTGGAAAACTGTAGGTGGGAAGTTCTACCTCACCCGCCTTATAGCCCAGACATAGCACCTTCCGATTACCACTTGTTCAGATCAATGCAGAATGCCCTCACACTTCACTTCAGAACGGGGTATCAGAAATTGGCTCGATACTTTCTTGACCTCCAAGCCGGAGAAGTTCTTTTGGGATGGGATCCACAAACTGCCAGAAAGATGGGCAAACATCGTAGCTTCCGATGGGCAATACTTTGAACATTACCATAAATGTATAACAATTTTTTCACAATAAAGTCTTAATTTTCGAAAAAAACCGCACGAATTAATGCATACACCCAATAATATATACCGACTCTTGAGCCCAATTCTTAATCAGCCAAATCATTCGCTATAGACAGGAACAGATGGTATTCAACTTTGTGCGAGGTCCCAGCTGTAAGGTGTATGCATAAGAACCGCCATATAATAAGTTCTCGGAGCCACTATCGATTTGTGTGGTCTGACCATGTCCTGATAGAACACAATTCCCCTACTGTTGGCTATAGCTGTACACTTCTGAGCGATTGCTTCAAGTTAAAAGTTTAGGGGAGGAGGATGAATCCTCGTCAATTCCACCAAATACACAACAAAACCTGCCTGGCCGTCAATCCTGGCTTGGAGACCATTTGTGTAGGCTCACTGGCCTTCGACTACAACCGTTTCATTTGACAATGATGTACTTTTAATCACCAGTCATCATTGCTTTCAAAAATTGCTCGATTTTATTACGATTCAGCAGCAATTCGCAGATGGAAATTCGGTCCATGTGGTTTCTTCTCTTTAATGCAGTGGATTTAGAGGCTTAAAAAATTGTTATTTTTTCTTAAATCTATACTAAAACTATCTAAGAATATGCCTCCAAAATTTCAGTAGCCAATTCGGCATATTTTAGATGCTAGAGCAGTTTAGTGGCAGAGCGTCGAGCGGACAGAATTTTGAAGCGCGTTTTCTCGAGTTTTCATTAGGAAACGGTGAATATACAATATGTCCGACCAAAAAAAAAAAACAAACTCAAAGAGATCTAGCTTCAGTATTAAATTGTTTTTCATTTGAACTAAAAAACTTGGACGAAGGTATTATTTAAACTTTTTTTTGCAATTTGAACTGATTTTTTATTTCAAAAAAGTGAATTTTTGTGTAAACTTCGATAAAATTTGAAATTTCCCAACTTCTTCGGAATTTTTTTAGTTCATATAGAAGAGACACTCATAAAAATTAAAAAAAAAAATTTGTTCGACTGTTTCAGTTGCATCGCAGGACCTCAATCACCGGCACCGTTTCACGAGTTCAGACATTGGAAAATTCTACTATTTTTTTTTGATATTAAAAATTGTTTTTTGAAGCTTAAATGAAGTGCATTATTGTCTGAAAATTTCGTTTACCACAATAATCTGATTTCCTTAAACAAAAAAGACTGAAAAAACGCTTTGTTCGGGTTCTAAAGGAGACTTAACTCATGTGCCACCCATACACCGATCTTCTTTGCGTATCCAGCCTTTTTCAGTTAATTCCAAAATATTTTTTGTGCCATCTTAACTCCTGGCCAATCGAAATAGTGCTCTCATGATGGTCAGTTTCGAAGATTTCCATTATTCTATCGCCATTGTCGGCAATTGACCTTCCACATCGTGGAGCAAAATTACCGGAACGAAATCGACGAAACCAAGAACGTGAGATAGAGATCACTAAGGTCATCTATTGCATAAATAATAAAAAAATAATAATTTTTTACTAGTATACTAATATACATATATAATCTTCGAAGGAGTCTTAACTAGTTAAAACCTAGGTCAATAGTAATCCGACTTTTGTAAGAATTGATTAGATTGATTAGATGACCAGACAATCTTTGAATACAAAAGCTGCTGAATTCCTTCTCTTTTGCGCCGCCTTTTGTGAACGAGCGGTTCGAGCTCACTTCTCAGACCTGCATAATGCTATCGAAATTAGTATCCGGCAGTTGAAGTGGGAAAATAAAGCACGACACACGACTTGTTCCCTCTGAGACTGTCTTGTCAATATAAAATACTTTCCGCAAGAGACCCACATTTCGAGTTGCTCTTCCGACTGCTCGTTTATTGCAGTGCCTTTCAGGCCGAAGTTTCAGCTAGGTATTATGGAGGTTTAAGTTTATAGTAGAGCTCACAAGGATATTTTTTTTCTTTCAGCGACGGTCAAGTAGTTGTTAAACCGCTTGGCTTCCTTGCATCAAAATCACAAAAATTGTACTGGACTGCCGCCGACATTTATGGCAGATAGTAGGATAATGCAAACTATTTCTAATTTTGGGAGGTTGACTATAGGTGGCAGCGCGAACTCGCTATGCAAGGCAAGATAAAAAAGATTTTTTCCGAAAGGACCGCCTTTAGTCACATGCAACTGCTAAAATAATATACTTATGAGCAGGCCGGACTTAAGTGGACCCGTACCATGATCTGCAGGAAATCAGTGATCGCAAGAGGTCAAGCAAAATGACATACCAAAAGTAGTAGGAGCCTTAACAGGCAGTGGACGACATGTCGAAAAGCTGCGAGTTCCTGTAGAAGCTACAAGAACGATGAGGAGGAAGACACGATCTTTAATCTTTTGTGCGACTGCACTGCTTGGTGTAGCGCTAATCTCTATATCTGGGAATTTCATTTCTCGATCTAAGTTAGCAGTGGTGTAGGCAAATCGTATATATCTAAATTAATCGCTGCTCGTTGGTCTCGCTAAAACTCAAGAATGGCTTAACCGTACTCACCCATTTTGAACTTCAAAAATTTATGGGAGTTCAGTAAAGATTTAAACGATTAGAAAAATCTGACAAGTAGTTCTGGGACCGATCTATTACAAAACAAATCATATTTATGATTCGAATTACTAAAAATGTTGTACATATACATATACATACATAGATATGTAGTTTTTTTTTTTACTTGGACTACTTCTGCAACCAAACTCAAACCCAGCACAAATCAAAAGAGAACTCAGCATTCTTGTAGGTTGACCGGCATATACCCCTTAGATAAGGTAGACTCGGCTAAGTGTAGTGCTTGCACAGAGGAGTACGAAACGTAAGAATATTAACTTTGGGAGTGAGTGGTCTTCAGTCGATGGAGACATGATATTTTCCACGGTGCTCCAAGTTCGAGCCTTACCTTAAAAACCTTAAAAAAATATTATTTATTTATTTCGACCATGAAAAAAAAGCTGCTCAAAAAATTCCATCGGGAAAAGGCAATGTGGTGTGGAACTCTTGCTGATATGGTCATCCGGCTACTTGAAGTTTTAGATTTATGTCAACAAATCAAAAGCCGTAGATAAACTTAAGGCGAACATCCGTCGAGAAATAACCGTGAATATGATGGAATGTGCCGGGAAATGGGCATGTGTGTCATTAGAGCCCGGAAAGAGCACAATGTCTTCACCGGGATGGTAAGTAATGAACTTGGAGCGCACCTAGTGAAATTGGTGAAATCTCTTTCAGGAAACAATATAATCTTCGCTGATTTATGATGAGGTTTATTCACAACCAGATATGCCAAAAGAGGCAACCCACAAGGTGGTATCTCACAGCTAATACTCTGTTCCGGCTGCAGGCCGATAGAATACGCTGATGACATCGCTTTCATAGCAACTGGAAAACACGCCATCGATATCACTATCTCCATCGAGGTTAAATAACTAGCTATAATATTAGATAGTAAGCTCACTGAGAACCGTTGTTGAAAGGTGAGAGGAATCTTCTATAGTATGCATCACAATGGACCAACAGGCTTAAGTGCGGTCGACCAAGGGACCCCGTGTTAGAGCAACCTAACTGTCTGACTAACTAACTTTCAATGACGGAATGCTTTTTTCAGAGTTGGACTTTTTAACAGTTGTTACTTGACTATTACGAAAATAATGGTTCGGTACACTCGATGCTACGAGACACCATACAGTGCGCACCGAAGACGCTATTACTGTTGTGGGACAGAGTATACAAGAAGACTCGAATGAGCATATCCGCCATCGCGCCCAATAATTGGAGCTGTGTCTGTCCACTCTATGGGAGTCCCAGAAACATGATGGCCAACGATACCGTTTTTTACAAGAAAAATTTGTCCAGCGATAAAGTTCACTTTTGATTGAACGTAAATAAACAAAATTGGCGCATTTGGAGTGACGATAATCCACAAGCCATTGATGAGACACCGTTACATCTTCAAAAAATCACTGTTTGTGGTGCTCTGTAGACACAGGAAATGATTGGTCCATATTTCTTTATAAAAAGGATGCGCTCCATAATGCTACAGTCGGAGAGGGATGTTATAGAGCCATGATTAAAGACTTTTTCATGCCTGAATTGAATGATGTTGATGTGGACGTCCTTTGACTAAAACAAGACGGCGTTACGTGTCAAAAAAAACCAAAGGAAACAATAAATTGATTGAAGTAAACTTTTACTGAGTGCATTACCTGTCATCTGGGGTTTGTGGTGTGGGCTTGAAGATCATGCAGATATGCCCGACACGATTGACGCCTTGGAAGAGAATATTCGACGCGTGACAAGTGGTCGAAAATTGTGTCTCTCGGCTGGAATTCAAGTCAATCGCGGCGGTCACTTGTACGAATTCATTTTTAAATCATAAAGGGAGACTCCTATGTTAATATAATAAGGCTAAAATCTTGGTCATAACGTTATAATGTTTTATTTCTAACACCCTTTAGCTCCGACCTACTGCCCGAGTATTTCCTTTTTTTTTCCCACAGATCACTAGGATTTATAAAACCTTTTAATGGTCTAATGAAGCTTTCTTACTAAAAGCAATTTTTACTGGAGCAATGTTCCTAGTCGATAACCATGACTATCTACAATCTGATTTGTAGCCAGCATACAGAGTTTTTGACTGAATATTTTTTACAACTTTATTTTTATTGTTTCCATAAAATACCCTGTAGATGGTCGAGAGGTAACCATAATTAGTTTTATTTCTGTAATTTTGAATGTAGGTCTGGCTAGCATTCGACTCTGTAAACCTTCGCATGGTAGCACGAACTCAGGAAAAACTCTTCTTGGTGGCTTCACAAAAAGTCTCAGTTATGAGAATTAATATGTTTTTTTATTTTTTTATTTTTTTTTTGTTTTCATCATTGTTTTGTAGAATTGTTTTTGGTTTTTTATTCTCATTTTTTTAAATTTTTTTTCAGTTTTATATTTTATATTTTTTTCTTTTTTTTTGGTACTGTCGCAGACCGTATATTTTTTGGAATAATGAAAAAATTACAACAACAGTTTTGGACGGTAGAAGTTTTAGCTGCTATTTCTACCGTCCAAAACTGTTGTTGTAATTTTTTTACTATTTCCAAAAATATATATGTATGTTCTGAGACAGTTCCATAAAACTAAAAAAAAAAAACGAATAAAAAAAAATTAAAAAAAAAATAAAAAAAAAAAAATAAAAATAAACCAAAAACAATTCAACAAAATAATGATTAAAAGTTTAAAAGTTAATATTGATAGATATTTCTCTTCTTTTCCACAGTTCTCGAAAACAAAGTAATTTTTTTAAATTATTGTTTATCAATATACCATAAATTTACAACAATTTAAGCTTGGCAGTCACAGTCGTCTCGTTTAATTTATGGTAATGGAAGCGATCCCTTTGTTAGATGTTTGCACACTGTCATATATTTTATTAAGTGCGCTTTCTGTAGTGTTTTTTTTTTTGTTGCATTATTTCACTGTCAATCCTGTCAACTTTGACCCTGACAACTCGGTCTAACTGCCGTCAGCTAATAATTTACCTGCAACCTCTCAGACAGCTTCAGTAGGTGCAGTGGGCAAATGCGTGTCGAACGCGCTTTTCTTTCATAATTTAATTGATTTTTTCCTTCTTGAGCACTTTTGTCGCCTTTAAATACAATATAAATATGTACATACATACCTATATGCCTACATATAGTACATATGTATGTATGTAAGGTATTTATTTTTTTTTATGTCATCACATTTTAGTTAATTTTCTAGCATTTTTCCAGGTCATTCAAATATACTTAAGCCTATAAATGTATGTACTTATGTACGGGTATATATCAATGCGTGTGCGTATTGAGTGTGTTTTCTTTGCTGAAGACTTGACTGCTGCTTGCCCTCTGCCTATCCTCTGCCTGCCCGGTTATATTTTCAGCAATGCGTGACCCTGATTTCTTTGATTGCCAACGAACCGAATTGTCAGCATGTGTATGTAAGTAAAATGATTTTATTATTGTTGTTTTTCATATAATATTTATATTGAGTGAGTGCTTTTGTGATTTTTCTTTGATTTTTATTTGAATTTAGGTTTTCTTTGTTTTGTTTTGTTTTACTTATATTTTTTTTTTGTTCCGCATTCACCAAAAAATATTTATTTATTTACTGCGTGCGCGAAATTAACGAAAATGTCAAACGGAATGCGAGCTTATTGCAGGCAAGCAGGTGAGTGCAATAAAAACAACAATCAAACGCATTAGAACACATAAATATTTCTTTATGAGCGCACACAAATGCCAGCGGATA
This sequence comes from Ceratitis rosa, assembly GCA_037013455.1. NCBI lineage: Eukaryota > Metazoa > Arthropoda > Insecta > Diptera > Tephritidae > Ceratitis > Ceratitis rosa. Next base: position 18,861,507 of record JAWMAG010000054.1, read on the forward strand.
GAAGCGAATAAGACGAATTTGCAAGGAGGCAACGCGAAGCTCCTTTGAAAAGTGAAAAAAAAACACATTAAAGCGGATGCTAACGGCACACGCACACACATATACACACACTCATATATATATACAAGCACCGCAAGGATTTTCTTAAGATTTATTTTTAATATTTTGATGCATATTATTTTCGTTTGTTTTATTTATTTATTTATTTTTATTTATTTTTTTATTACGCGCTTTATACCCAGCCAACGGTTCAAGTCCTTGCGAAAACGTCCAATTGGGGCGAAGCTTAAAAAGAAACTGAATTTTGCTGCTACTCACTTTGGTGTTATTTGCATTGAGATGCCGTTATTCGCCGGCACGAACGCATCCCACACACACCCGAATCACATCAGTAATGCGCCGAACAAGTGAAAGCAGAGAAACAAACGGTTTTTTTCTCTGCCGCTGCAGCCAACATGTCGTATGCGTGTTGCGGTGTGCTCAACACAATAGCAAGGTAGATAGGTAGGTGTATGGGGGTAGTAAAGCTCGTTAGCGCTGTTATATTCTAGTGCTAACGCTCGTAAATGTTGACAAAAAAATGCATAGATTCGAGCAGCGCTTCCGCAAGAGCATAGAGATTGCAGCTGTTATCAACAGCACCATGTAACAGAAGAGAACAGAACAGTATGCAATTGTTGTAGCTTTCTCTAAAGCTTTTTGTACTTTCATAACTGTGACGGCTTGCGAATACATTATTATTTATATACATATAAATATTTATGGGTATATATGAATTTAAACAATCTCCGTTGTCTTTTATGGTACACTTTACTTACCTATTTTCTTGGTTGGGAATTCTGAAATAAAAAAAAGCTCAAGCCTACAGCATTAAATGATATTTTCCACTCGAGTGGTATATGTATGTATTTAACCCGAACCGTTTATTTGTGAAAGTTTCAAGTATGCACTTTTAAGCACTTCAAGCACTACGCCTCCACGGACCATATGAAAAGCATCGAAAAGTTTTGAAGGCTACAAGCGTTGCGTTGGAGTCGGTTAATTAACAATAAAGCTGGTTTGCGACTGGTAATATACTCGTAATATAAATAATTTTGATGCATTTATGGTATAAGAAGGAAGACTAAATTTGGTTGAAGCCGATATTTATATTCAACGCGCTCGGAGGATCGGGCCATTGACTGCCATTCAACTGGGAATGGCCAGAATTCAAACATTTGGTTCAAACAGCTCACGACTTTCATGCTTAGACCCAGCGTCATCTGGTTAGTCAACAAATATCGGTTTGGAAGTGAACTAAAGTGAGCGGTGAGAGAGAAGGCGAATCCTTCAGCGGTTGTGCTTAGGATTTAGGACCCACCACATGAAAAACTCAAAAAAGCCTCATATGAGAGACTCCCTCTTGATGACGACTCCCACCAACGTCTTAAGCATCAAAATTGGAGGTCATGCATCTGGAGTGTACGGTCTCTTAATGGCGAAGGTGCCGCTGCCCAGCTGGTTGATGTCCTTGTAAGACTGAAAGCTGGCATTACCATCGTCCAACAATTGTGATGGACGTCAGAAGTACGGAAGAAGATGGGGCCTTGTAAAATCAAATACTACAGCCTTATAAAGGAGCTCAAATTTAGTGCTGGACTTGTGGTGGGGGTGAGACTCCGCCGCCGAGTACTGGCATTCACTCCGGTGGATTAACGTCTCGTCACAATCACAAATTTTTTAACATTTTTCAGACGCGGATTTGCGCCCACGCTCTGACGGAAGGAAAGAACGAAGTGCCCAAAAACGCTTTCTATGAGCGCTTAGTACGCGCCTATTAGCGCTGCTCTCGCCACGATGTCAAAATTGTGCTTTAATGACTGCATGAGTAAATTACATAAAAGTCGGCACATTCATTCGACATGACGAAACAAACGGGCAAAGGCTGATCGACTTCGTCGGTGCCCGAAAATCGCGCAACCATATCGATCATGTTGAGATTGATGGAAGACATGTATTCAATGCTATGGATGTGTGTACCTTTCTCGGATCGCTATTTTGTAGCAGCAAAGCTGCGCAGGCGTCTCTGTGCAATAAATAACGCTCGTCAATAAATACCAGAAAGGATCGACGTCGAAAAGCTGCAATCACAACAGACAATCCAACGGTTTTCTATTCGACTAGCATTTCTACTCTCTAAGAGCACTCATCAGCGACTCGGTATAAGGGAACTGACAAGAGACAACTTGTACTCCTACCTTGCGATCACCCACTATAAAGCGAGGTGGGATAGATACCAATAAATGAAGAGAGAAGCCAAACGAATGTTAATCGTCCTGTTATCAGTTTTCGTTTTTTTCGTTTCGTTTCAAATGATTTGCACGTAGTTTTCCCGATTCTAAAGAAATATCAATATCTGTTCATCTTACGAAACAAGCTTACTTTGTGTGTGCACTTCACATCTCTTAATGGGATTGATAAGTCGTGATTTTCTAACAATACGCTCTCTTTAGTCAGTTCATCAGCTATCTCTTTGTATTCGAATCCCATATTACCTGGCTCTCAGCAAAAGAAAGAAAAGAATCTCAGCCTGTAATCCTATTAAAAACTATTTCTGGTGGTAAATAGATGCTTTAATCTACGCCTTATATGTTGTAGACTTTTTGAGTTGGGATGAAGTCAACGTTTCCACATTATGCAGGAGTCAAGCCAACACAACTTATCAATGTTGGCTGCGGCTACGTCTCAGATGGTCCATCTGTTGATTCCAATTTTCGATGATTCGTTCGAGCATTTCGACTGATAACTGGCGAATGACACGCGGGATGTTTTGCTCCAAGGCCTGAATTGAAGTGAGATTGTCCGCATAGACTTCGGATTTTACATATCTCCACTGATATCACACGATCTTCGTGGCCAATCTACCGGCCAAAAACGTGGAATTATCAACTCACCGAAGTGTACTCTCAATAAATCCATTGATTGATGCGTTATGTGGGAAGTGGCGCCGTCTTGTTGAAACCAAATGCCATTGAGATCGCGAGCTTCAATTTCAGGCATCAAATAGTTGGTTATCATGACGCGATAACGGACGCCATTAATGGTTACGTTCACACCGGCATCATTTTTGAAGAAAGTTGAACCGACGATTCCACCGGTCCACAAGCCACACCAAACCGGTTTTTTTTTCTGGATTAAATGGCAACTCTTGAATCTCTTCAGTTTGCTCTTCGTCCCAAATGTGGCAACTTTACGTGTTTACATACCCAGTGAGCCAGAAATGGGCTTCATCGTGTCTTCTTGGAACTTCTCAAGATCAGCATAGAGGGAAGCGATGTCGCTTGGGAAAGTCGAGCGGCCTCAGTTCTTGCAAAAGCTGTATTTTATGCGCTTTCAGTTGAGGATCTCGACGTAAAATGTACCAAGTCGTTCCATACGTCAATCCGAAGTGTTGCCAACGGCGCTGAATCGACTCTCCACGGTTTTCGTGTACACTCTCATTCGCGGTCGCTATATTTTTTTCACTGTGTGCTGGACTTGGTCTATTCGGTCGAATATTATCCAATACTGAATGCTGGGCCTCAAGATGGCTGCTGGTGTTGCGAATAGTATGCTCAATAGACCGATTATGTTAACCGTAAGCTGAGCGAACTGCGCGAAACAAATTATTTACGTGGAACGTGGTTCAGGGGTCTTTCCATGATGAAATGCCAAGCAATTCTGAACAAAAGAAATCCTATTTAAGAAAAAGTAACTCTACTTGGATCACCCGTTATGTATGCACGCAGACATTGTCGTTTTCTTCGGTATCAATTACGTATGAGCTTTAAACGAAGTCAAAGACGCAGATTGGAAGCATTTTTTTCGTTTCTCTGCGATCATTTTGTTGTTGTATTAAATAACCATTGATGCGTTCACTCGATTAAATGACAACAAAACGTAGCTGAACTGCATTGATAAGACAACATACTCATTCAATATGAATATACATACAGCCTTGGCCAAAAGTATTAGGCACCCCACTAATTACTGAATTTTTTGTTTTGACAAGTGAAGTAATGAAGTTTTATTAGTAAAACAGTGAAAATACAAGGAATTAGTGATAATCTGGATGATATTCTTCCCCAACCCGTCGTCTCACAAACGTCACACCAGGTGTTCCAAATATCTGTAGAAAAGAAAAAAATAATGTTTTCATAAGATTTGTATTACCTATGTCTTCAAAATTGTTCTAGGGTAAGAAGCTAAGGCTGTTAATACTCTAAGAAGATCTTAATTAAGCTTACCTCGAAGTTTGATTCATCAGACCACAGAACATTCGACCAATCTTCTTCCGTGAAATGTTGGTATCGGCGAACCCATTCCAAACGACTTTTCCTATTCTTTTCTGAGAGCCACGGCTACTTTTGGGCTTTACATTCTTTTAAACTTGCTTCCAGAAGTCTTCTTCTAGCTGTTCGAGCACTAACTGGTTTACTAAATTCATCCGAGAGTGCAGCTGCAAGGACAGAAGAAGATTTTTTGCGATCCTTGAGAGACTCACGTATAAGTATTCGGTCTTCTCGTTTACTGGTTTAATGCTTTCTTTCACTTTTTGATTTATTATTGTGGGATTTCGTCTCCACAAATCGCCTGATAGCACATTGGACCGCGCACCGCGAACATCCCACCAAATTGGCAATCCCAACCTGAGACTTACCTTCTTCACTTTGAACATGAATTCTAACTCTATCGTCTTTGTGACTTTGATAGCCACATTTGAGAATACTTGTATTTTAGTGGGGTGCCTAATACTTTTGGCCAAGGCTGTATACAATATATATACACACATTTTAGCACCTACACGCGTTGTGTTTATGTTGTTGTAGAGCATAGATGACTAAACAAAATAGATTTGAAATTTGATCTCCTGTTAAAGCCATAGATCGACCGATCCAACGTGAGCTTGTGCTCATCATTAGCGTCTTGCGATAAAGTAAGACGAGGAATCCAAAGAATTTTCGTGCACAAACACATCAGCATCAGCCCCAGCACCAGTACCAAGTGCGATTAGCTGCGCGCGTTCACACAGCGAAACTTCAAAACCGATTCAGTTTTATTTCAGCATCCGTCGATGTCGCAGTTGTAGCGTTGATTACTCGAGTGAATATAGTGTAATAAGTGGCGGTATTTAGTTCACAGATCGAAACGTGATTTTTTTTTGTGAATGCGCGTGTGTATGCATGTGTTTGTAAACGGCTTAATAATTTTAGAATAACAACAGTACAATCATGTCTTGTCCGTACGCTAATGGAAATGGAAATGGGTGCGTAGTTCAGGGTTTTTCGAAATCGGTTTATATATATTATATATACCGTCACTGCGTATTAAACGTGTCAGACTTCTGCGTAATGGTTTTCGGTTTGCCTGGAAGTGGGATGGCTTAATGTCAAAAGTGCCAGAAATATTAGGTATAGTAAAAAGTAATACATTATTTTTGCAATAGTTGGCTTTAGTGATCTATAACACGCGTTCTATGCGATTGATTTATACTAGATGGCCTTGGAAAGATGTAATTTTGTACAAAAAGGTATAACGTGAGAGGTGTTGATCACTTAACTCAGTAGTGTTTGAACGCAAGTGGGCACCAGCAAAGAGAACATACCCGAAATTCCACAATTTTCCTTCGACAGTGCTGAAAACACAAGTCAGTCAGTTGAAAATGTGAATAGTTTTTATAGTCCTGATACTGTAACAGTCAATCAGATACAATTTTGGTTTCGTCGATTTCGTCGCTCCACGTGTGAAGACGCTAACAAAACACAAAAAAAGCGCCACTAATAGTAAGGGCAAGTGAAAATAAACGTAGTCGAAGTACGGTGAGCCGGCACAAACGCTCTCCAAGCTAGGATTTATGGTCAAAAAGGTTTTTTTTATGTGTTTGGTGAAATTGGCAAGGAATGGACCCAATATAAGCTGCTACCCTACGGCAAAAGTTTTAATTCTGACCTCTACTGTCAGCAATTGGACCGTCTGAACGAAACAATCGCCCAGAAGCGCCCTAGCTTTGGCCAACCGGAGGGGAGTTGTGTTTCACCAGGACAATGACTCATCGTTAGTGATTCACTAGAAGGTCAGAGAGCTTGTTTGAGTGGTTCTTATGCGTTCAACTAATAGTTCGGACATCGCATATAGTGATTACCAGCTGGTCTATGGCTAGTGATTTGATTGGTGAAATACCAGCCTCAGGATAATCCAGTGAAATCCGACTGTACCAATTTTTCGCCATTAGGGCCAAAGGTTTCTATGACATAATGACTTCACCTTTAAAATGACAAAAAAGCTAACGAGCAAAACGGTATATACTTGACATAAATCGATTAAATCTAATCATGCTAAAAAAAAGCCTGCAATTTAATGCAAAAATAATGGATTACTTACCACTTGACCTAGTTTTAAAATTTTTTCATAGAATTTATGGGCGTGACACGAAAACATCGAAAATCAAGAAGGTATGTAGTTTCTTTAAATAGGTCTCAAGTTGATTAATAGTTAACGGCCTTATGGGATTAGATGGGTTTGTTCGAAAGGAAAAAGATGAAAATAGATCGTTTTATACAAAAAAAAAAAATATTTTATTCAAAATATTTACTATCTTAAAGTTAGACATTTGAAAAAGAAATTTTTGAAACTTTCAAAAGAAAATATTCATAACTCCGCCATTGTGACGTCATATCCAGTAACCCCTCGGAAAAATAGCACATCTACTTTATTGACAGTAGAACTCATGTTAGGATCACGCCAAGTGCCAAACATAAATGAATTTTAGTTGAAAATATAGGTTAAAATTTTTATGAAGGAAAATAAAAAAATGAAATTTGATTTTTTGACAGTTTTTTTTTTACAAATAAACAAAATATTTAGTAAAGTTTGCAAAAAAAATTTTTTAAAATTTATTTTTTAAAGAACCACCTTCACGAATCTCGTTGTTTTTTTTCAAGGCTCACAACCATCGTGGAGTATGGAATCTTATGAAATTTGTAGACATCTGAGGGAAGCTCAAATGATCTCAGCTGTTTTCCAATGTAAACAAACAAAATGACGCTTTCCATACTTGGAAACCTCTACGATGCCCACAACTACTAGAAAAATATTTTTAAAAAAAGTTTCAAGTGAATTTCTGAGAGTTTTGGCATGACATATGATTTCCGTTAAATCGAAGATCATCGCGTAGAAAATCAGCTTTTTATATTACGTTTAAAAATATGTATGATTGTATAAAACAAAATTAATTACCATTCACCGTTAGTTCAATGCATGATGACAACGCACAACCCCTGGGCACTGAGATTGGCATGATCTATGGTGAATATTTAATGTTGGATAAGGTTTTAAGCGCACAACGTATGCTCTCCGAGGTGGACAAACGGCCGGTGCATGATGAGCATCTATTTATTGTTACCCATCAAGGTGAGTGGAATGTACGAGTACATGTAATGAAATGTGGATGATTATTATTATTATTATTAAAAAAAATTTTTTTTTTCAAATATGTGCAAATTAAAAACAAAAATTGTTATTTTGCTTATGAAATTTGACCTATGTACTCGAATGGCTTGAACCCGCATGTCAATCATAATGTACCTACATATACAGCTGTTGACAACTAATTAAGTGCATGTTTTTATTACTCTTTTTACCACTCAATGCCCCCAGATTTGTAGTGGTGCATTTCAAGTATTCAATACTATTATTACTTTCCCACTTTGTGCATGGATTAATATAAAGTAAATAAAGTACGACAGTTAATTAGAAACGATGTTCAATAGTAAAATATTCATAACGTTGTGTTGTTTTAGTGAAAATATTACAAATTTTTTTAAGTATTTGTCTAAAATTTATTATTTCAAATCAATTAAAATTTTTATCTCAATATTTGTGATGGAAAAACTCAGCTGCTGTGGACCTCCATTACGCAGTTCTATTTTCGACCTTCGTAGAGCTGGACAGTCATACAGTCAAATTGCGGAGCAAGTCAAATGCCCAAAAAAGGCATATCCAGAATTTTTAAACATGTGCCAATGTCACACGCAAAAGTAGACCCCGGAAAACTTCAGCAGGTATAGACCACAGGATAGCAGTGATCTCTCGAAGAGACCCAAAAAAAGATTTCCTCGGACATTCAACGTGAAATTCAGGATGACTTCTCTTTTCAAATATCAAAGAGAACAATTGCACGGCGTTTGGTCGAATCTAGACTTCATGGAAAAGCAGCACACAAGAAACCATTTCTGATCAAAATCCAAAGAAAACGACGTGTAGACTTTGCCCATTCTCAATGGTCTTGGAACCTAAACCAGTGGAAGTATGTCGTTTGGAGCATTGATCCTGATGGTAGGAGGTATGTTCGACGGCGCATTAACCAAGAATTTAATCCTCGCTATATTTCACGAGTAGTGAAGCATGGTGGAGGATCAATCAGGGTATGGGGATGTTTTTCCTGGCCCACTTTATAAGATAAATGGAATTTTAAATAAGGATAATTTGCCTGTTATATAGAAATTACAACAGGATTTGGATCGTTATCCTGTCGCCAAGTTGATGAAATTTTTTTTTTTACAAAAATTATATTAATGTTTTCAAGTGGCCATCATCCAGTCCAGACTTAAACCCTATATAACATCTCTGGGGTGACGTTAAAAGAGTCGTTCGTGTTGAAAATATCCTAAATATGGATGTACTTTTCGAGGAGGTAAGAACGGCATGGCAAGCAATATCAGTGGCGCGCCGTCGAAATCTTATAACGTCAATTGATGTGGGGCAGTGTTGACAGAAGGATTATGCAACCAATTACTAACCAAAAGTAAACATATTGTCTTAATATCATTATTTTTTTCGAATAAAATATTTTCGTTTCTAATTAGGTGTCGCACTCAATTCATGGACTTCACATGTTTTTTGTAAAAAAAAAATATCTAAAAATGAATTTTGAATAAATTGCTTAGAATATGATTTCAAGTTTTGTATATGTTTGAATAAAACTAGAAAACACACTATGAAAATGAGTGCTTTAATGGACAAAAAAGATCAATCTATTTAAAATAAGCATCGTTTCTAATTAGCTGTCAACAACTGTATATTATACATACATACGTGTACATATATACTCGCATATATGTTTGTTAATAAATCAGCTTGGTTGGTTTCACTGAACTCTTATCAGCGCTTGTCTTATAAAAATTAAATTCAAATGCCTGAGTGTCATTATGAACGCTGATGTTGATTTCACTTACTTAATTCTTAGTTGCGTTTCAAACATTGTGCATCTACTTACAGTTATACACACATTCGTATGTATATACGTAGTACATTCATATACATATGTACATACTTATTTATTATAAAAAGTGAAATATAGTAAAATATGGTGCGCATAATTTTGCTGCTGTCTTGAATGAACTACATAACTATACATACATACAGACATACGAGTACATGTCATACAACTAATAAAATTTATATACGAGGTGTCATCAGAAAATATCCGCTATTTTCAAATTTCGTGAGTTACGTATGTTCGATTTTCGTTTTTTTCTGTTATGTTGGTACACATGTCTGTTATATATGTTGGCAATATCAGCCATTTTGGATTGTCAGTTTGTGTTTGACAGATGAAAAGGTTAGTCGTGTTTTGATATGCTCTTAGGTTTTTTACTATTCGAAAAAATGGATCAAAGAACTGTAGACTGTGTAGAAGTTTTGTTTAAAAAATGAAATTAAATGCGGAAGGACATTTGAAATGTTGTGAGCAGAACACAGGTTCAGTTGTGGTATAACCGGTTTAAGAAAGGCCGAGAAGAACATGCCAATGACAATGCTCGTACCGGTCGTCCGAGCACGTCAACAATCGACGAAAACACTGATGATGTTGGCATATCATTCGACTCATGTCAAGTAAATTTTTAGGCATGAAACGTGCGGCAGCGAAGATTGTTCCAAAATTGCTAAAGAGCGTTACATGAACATCGCTCATGAGATGTTGAACATCGTCAACGATGATCCAGATTACCTCAAAAAGGTCATAACTGGTGACGAATCATGGGTGTATGGCTATGATATTGAAACCAAAGCATAATTATCCCAATGGAAGCGTCTAGAAGAGCCAAGACCAAAAAAGGCGAGTCAAGTTCGGTCAAATGTGAAGGTTTTGCTCACTGTTTTCTTCGACTGGAATGGCGTGGGGCATCATGAATTCTTGCCACAAGGTCGTAAGGTCCATAAGGAATTATACCTAGAAGTTATGCGCCAGCGAAGCAATACGTCAGAAACGCACAGAATTTTGAAAAAAAACAATCATGGATTTTGCACCATGATAACGCACCAGCCCACACATCGACGCTTTTGCGTGAGTTTCTGGCCATAAAAAAAACCGTTATCATGCCTCAACCACCGTATTCACCGGATTTGGCACCCGCTGACTTTTTCCTCTTCCCAAAATTGAACACACCGATGAAAGGAAAGCGTTTTGCTACGATTGAGTGTATTATTATCTGAGGGGGATTACTTTGAGAGGGTTTACAAGATAGTTATTGATGAATAAGTAAATACTTTTTGAATAAATTTAAAAAAGCGGTTATTTTCTGATCACACCTCGTATATAGGGTTATACATTTTGCGGCAATAAACGGAAACAAAATGCGTTTAATATAATTTTTTCATAAAACTACTTTTTTATTACAAAATTCCCTCGCAAATTTTTGTAATTTTCGACCAATTTTTGGCACATATTGGGCGATAACTCAACCATAACTTGGGGAATGTTGGTTTTGAAGTGCTCAGGAGTTAAGCATTTATCCATATATGCACGGTCTTCCGCGTAGTCCTACCAAAAAGCACCTCAACGATGGCAAGACTAGAGATTACACGGCAGGGAAATTTCTCTCTCAATAAAGCCATATTCGCTCGTGTTTTGTGGCATGTGGCACCATCTTGTTAAGAGCACATATTCTTCAAGTCGTGTTCTTAAATTGCGGGCTAAAGAGTCGGTAGTAACAGTCTCGCCGTTGTTGTTTCCGAGGAAGTAAAGTTTTTATTACAACTCCGTATCAAAGAGAGCACCAGATAGTACGTTTTTCTTGGGTGTAATTGACACTGAACAATTATTTGACGATTCTCGGCATCCCAAATGCCACAATTTCGCTTATTTATATATACCCCGAGTGAGAAATGTGCCTCGTCGCCGAAAAAGACAATTTTGTTCGAAAAATCGCGCCCCACTGCTGGTTGTTCAAGCACCCAATCGGCGCATGTGCACAGCTGTGAATGCTCAGCTGGCTTAAGTTGTTGTATGAGCTAGACTTCATATGGATGGTGTAAGTCCAACTACAAAATACACCATAATGTGCGGTAAGTCATAGCTTTTGAGAACATCAAGAAATAGACACATTGGGGTCTTCCCTGCTAACCAATGCTGCACAGGCCTTACAATATTTGTAGTCGATCAAGTCTCTTAACATTTCGTTAATATTTAACCAATTGCTTGAGCAGTTGGACGATCATGTGCACCGTAATCTCCACGAATTAAATAACCCTATATATTCAAATTGGAAAAATAGTTTTTTAGTCTTCCCTGAATTGAGAACGGCTGGACCGATATCTAATTTGAAAATTCTATTCACTTGAAATTTAAATAATTGTTGGCTTACGTACTTCGGACCAATGTTAATATATGTACCATTTCAGGTACATGAGAGTTGAATTGAGTTGCCGCGCTCGTAGGCCAATAGGACCGTTCGAACAACAACAATATTACCAATTTTTGCTGAAGCTAAAACAGGCAGTCAAGTCTGCGAAAGTAGAAACCGAACCATTTCCTGTGAAGACCCACTAAAGAGTGACCTGTTATTACACCGACCGAGGTTTCAGACAGAGTGACTCTTTATCGTGTACAACAGCCGGGGTATGCCGATGACTTCTGCTTCCTCCAGACTTGATAAATCACTGACAAGACGAGATATCTTCTATCAACAAACAAGCAGTCGGCAAACTTGGGCATTGGCTCCCAAGTCAATGTTGATAGTCATAGTTTCGAGGACGTAGATAATTTGGTCTATTTAGGAACGGAGAAACAGTTGATACTTTGGACTGCGTAGGCAATCGAAAAGTAAAGTCCTCTCTCGACAAACCAAAACTACACGATACTGGTCCCGCGCGGGGGCATGAACGATAACAACATCTGATGAGACGGCTTTAGGGCTTTTCGGGACAAAAGTTTGGCGTAAGTTTTATGGTCTTCTACGAGTTGGGAAAGACTAATACCGCAGACAATATAACGTAAAAACATAGGTGTACGAGTTTTACGGTACAATTGATATAGTCCAGCGAATGAAGAAAGTTTTGAAGGTATTCGATCCAGTACTCACTGGTGGAAGCAGGGAATGAGTATAACCTCCACTCTGTTGGACAAAATCAGGTAGAGAGCGACCTGCTTTTACTTGGTACTTTCAACTAGTGTCAAACAGCGAAAAGATCAGAGTTTCTGTATTATGAAATAGTCTGGACGAAAAGCTCTAGCCAAATTTGCTGAATTTACTAAACCAACAACCTTAATAAACTTATTTAAAAACAATTTCTCTACATTTAATAATTTTTTCAGCTTACGAACTATGGTTTAAGCAGATAATATTTGAACTCGACTCCATACGTGAAATGTTGAACATAGAGGATATGGAAGAGTCTAAAACACTGGAGATTTTAAAGCGCTTAAATCGCATAGTACTCATACTCAAGGTAAACTCAATCGTTTTAAGATTCCTAGTCCTAGATCCGCACTAAACACTAACACTACTCTTTCCTCTCTTCCAGTTACTGGTCGATCAAGTACCCATCTTGGAGACGATGACACCGCTTGATTTCATGGACTTTCGCACATATCTAGCACCTGCTTCCGGCTTTCAGAGTCTACAGTTTCGTTTGATAGAGAATAAACTCGGCGTCAAGACCGAGCAACGTGTTAAATACAATAAAAAATACTCAGAGGTATTCAGCCATGAGGCAGCATCATTGGAAGCACTAGAAAAATCTGAGAATGAGCCATCAATGTTGGAATTAATACAAAAGTGGTTGGAACGTACACCGGGTCTGGAAAAGGACGGCTTCAATTTCTGGGCGAAATTTGAGGCGAGCGTTGAGAAGTTCTTAGCACAGCAAGTACAAGCAGCGATGGTGTGTATTTTTTATTTACTCGTACTACCCAAGCATACGAAACCTTACTTTTAACACATACGTGTACATATAAAAAACTATGCTTGCAGCAAGAACCTGCCGAAGCGGCACGCAACTACTATCTCATGGACATTGAAAAGCGACGCGAGGTCTATCGCAGCATATTCGATCGTGATGTTCACGAGGCGCTGGTATCGCGTGGCGATCGCCGTTTCAGCTATAAAGCACTGCAGGGCGCCATTATGATCACGTTTTACCGTGATGAGCCACGCTTCAGTCAACCTCATCAGATGCTAACACTGCTGATGGACATTGATTCGCTTATAACGAAATGGAGATGTAAGAAAAAAAATAATAATCAAAAAAAAAAAAACTCGCCTACCTTGGCAATCACTTCTTGTTATTGATGGCATACTCTGTCTTGCAGATAACCACATGATCATGGTGCAACGCATGATTGGGTCACAACAGCTGGGCACCGGCGGCTCGTCGGGTTACCAATATTTGCGCTCTACGTTGAGGTAATTTTTTCCATTTGACTTTACACTAAAGAGAATATAATTAATCAGCAGTCGTTTGGCGTTTACTTCCATAGTGATCGTTACAAGGTGTTCTTGGATTTATTCAATTTGTCAACATTTCTTATTCCACGCGATGTTATACCTCCACTGGATGTCTCCATGCGAAAGGAGTTAATTAATTGATATTAATATTTATTTAATCCAAATGAATGCGCGATATTCATACGTGTAGTTATGTTAATTAACATATTTTATAATTCCAATAACTCTGTAGGTAACATACATACATATGTATATTATAAATGATTTCTAAAATCACAAACTCAACTTAGAATTTCGTTTCACTTTAAATATATGAAAATTGATTAGGGTTTTCGCAATTATTTTATTTACATTAAAGTTAAAGACTTTTCTATGAATGCGATTTTATTTTGCAAGAATCTTCAAACCAATTACAATATAATGAAAATAAAAAACAAATAAAATAAAATATTCAGAAAGAAATATATATGATAAAAAATTGAATTAACTAAAATAAGTAAGAAAAAATAAAATAAAACAAAATTAAAAATAAATAATAACAAATTAAAAATATTAAATAAAATTATTAATAAATAATTAAATAATATAAAAGCTAATAAAATTGATAAAAAAAGCTATAAAATAAATAAAAAATTGTAAAAATTTTATTCAGAAAAATTAATTTAAAAACTAAAAAATAAATAAATGAAAAAACAGTTAATTAATAATTAATTAAAAATAATTAATAAGATACAAAAATGTAAATAACAACAAAACAAACAAATATTAAAATTAAATAACAGTAATGGAAAAATTTAGTAAAATACAATACAAAAATGTAAATGACAATGAAATAAACATATGTATATTAAAAATAAACAGCAATAATAGAGAAATTGAATAAAATATATTAAAAATAATAATAAAAGAAATAAATAAAACGAATAATAAAATAATTAAATAAAAAATATTAAAGGCTAAAAAATTAAAAAAGTGAAAAAAGCTACAAAATAAAAAAAAATTATAAAAATTTACAATATTAAAAAGTTAATTTAAAAAATACAAAAATAAATAAAAAATAGAGTATTAAAAAAATTAATTAATAATTGAGTAAAAACATATAAGATAAAAAACTTAATAAAACTTAATAATAAGAATAAAAAAATAAATAAAAACTGAATATAAAAAAATAAAATAATAATAAATAAATAAAAAAATAAATCGAATAAAAAACAGTTAATCAGTAATTAAGTAAAAATAAATAACATACAAAATTTATTAAACTGAAAAAAGTAAATGACAGATATTAAAAAATTAATTTCAAAAATAAAAATATCAAAGGAAATAATTAATTAATATTTAAATAAATAACATATGTATGTATAGGCTAAAAATTTAAAAAAAAATTAAAAAAAGAAAAAAAAGCTACAAAATTAAAAAAAAGTGAAAAATTTATTAAAAATATAAATTTAAAAAATACAAAAAAAAATAAAAAAATGTATTAATTAAAAAATTAATTAATAATTCAGTAAAAATATGTAAAATAAGAAACTTAAACAAACGAAAAGAGCAAAAACAATAAAATAAAAAATTAATTAAATTAATAAAAAAATAGGATAAAATAATAAATAATAATAATAAGCCGCGTTAGCCGAGAGGTTAACATTACGTACTGCCATTCGGAAGACTCGGGGGTTCAAATCCTGGTACTATCAACATCCAAAAGTTATAGAAAATTAATTTAAATAAAAAATAAATTTTTTTTTTAAAAATGTCAACTCTGAGTGTATTTCTGACATGAAATAAAGCTCCTCGTAAAAAACCATCAGCCGTTCGGAGGCGGCTTAGTATAAAGTCTTTCAATACTCTTTAATCTTTCAATATTGGGGTCTCGGGTTTACTATCTCCGGATATTGCGATTGGAGAAGTGTTCCCTCCATTCAGCAAGTACATTCTGGACATCGGTCATCAGATTACCAGATATGAATATGCTTCGATTTTAGAACCATCTGTGAGTCGTCGCATCTTTTTATAGAATTTTCGAGCCCTTTGACCTTTTTATTTTTTTATCTGCGCATGCGTCACCCCGTACGTTTTGTGGGCGATCGTGAAATTGCGAGGTAGACACTCTGTTTTCCCTCCACTGCAGTTCGACATTCCTCATCGTACATCTTTTACTAGGGAGTTCCTATCGAATTGCTGACAAGTGCTCTCAGAAAGGAGGAAATTTGCGCTCCTTTATATCGCCGTTTGTAGTAAATTTTGCATGGACCCACCTTCTTTCGTACTTGTCACGCCCAATACAACTTGATGGCCTTATGAGGCTATCAACCAACTGAAGCGCGGCATCTTCGGTATTAAGGAACCGAACACTACAGATGCATGTCCTCAAATCACGATCCGTAAACGTGTGGTCGTCATCAAAAGGGAGTCTGATTCGTCTTTCCACTTTAGCTCGCATACAAGCTGATGTTTGTTGACTAGCCAGAGGAAGTCGTGAGCTGTAGTATGCAAAATAATCGTTTCTGGCCACTCACAGGAGAATGATAGTCAAAAACTTTCCTCAATTGCGTGAATTGGAAGGGTGTTGTATATTTTGAGCTGCTTCTAAGGAACGAAACGATTAACTCGGATGTCTACTGTGAACAACTGGACAAATTGAATACATCCATCAACCAGAAGCGGCCGGAATTCGACAATCGTAAAGGTGTCATATTCCACCCGGACGACAATGCTAGACCGCACCCATCTTTAGTCACTCGCCAAAAACTGAGAGAGCTTGGCTGGGAGCTGTTGATGCATTCACCATATAGACCTGAGCTTGCGCCGTCAGACTTTCTTTCTTTGTAGAACGCATTAAATAGTAAAACTTTAGAAAACTTACTGCTGTACAAATTGTCGATGCACAAAGCCCTCCAGCCACTTCGAGGTTAAGAACGAGATTTATATGAGATTCCTTTGAACTACTCATGCGATGAATATTCCAGATTTTTACACTTAATAAAATCATCGAGAAAAAAACTGGTCTCTTGCGTCTTCTATTTTCTTGCTTGTGCGACGATGAAGTGACTCATTCGGTGTATACTCGCCTCGGTTATTTGGAAATTGGTACTTACGAGGTGTGACAATTAAGTAATGAGACTGATTCCAAAAAACCGTATATTCCAAAATTGTTCTACAACTCTGCCATCCGCTTCAAAGTAGCCCCCTTGGGCAGCTATTCAGCGATTCCAACGCGTCTTCCATGCTTCGTAACATTTCTGGAACTCTTCGACTGGGATGTCCGCGAGTACCCTCGTCACGGCCGCCTGAATGTCCTCAATCAACTCAAAATGGGTTACTTTGACCACCGATTTTGTTCTAGAGAACAAAAACAAGTCACATATAATATGTACATATAAACTAATGAGATGCTGGACAGATGAAATTTAAATGCCTGCCGCTTATAGGCCCCTGGTAATATCATAATTAATTAATGATACACACATTTTATTTAAATTTTTTACGAGTTATTTACTCAGTCATAATATATATTTATTTATATATATATATATGTATACATATACATAACTATTAATACAATATACATTTTGTTTTTTTTTTGTTTAATTCAAATCTCAATATCATAATACAATATTTTTCAATTTATATTCAATATCTTTATTTTTTTGTTATTTGGTATTTTTTATTTGTTTATATATTATATGTATGTATATGCATGCATGCTTGTGTGTGTTTTATTCATATATTTTTAACGCTAAATTACTTTTTATTTTTTTTTATTTTTATATTTGATTTTTTTTGTTTAATTGCAATATCAATATGAAAATCCATCAAACCAAACGCTTTGGTAGGGCAAACACAACCGCAAACGTGTTGATACATACGTGTACATACATATTTCGTTATAATTTTTGTATTATTTTTTTTTGTTTGTTTTTTTAATCAGTTGGTTGTGGGTGAGGAAGGAGATCTTTTTGAGTCCTTCTACAAAAAATGGCTATAAACATACATACACACTACATGTATTTGGTTGTGTGTTTGTATGTTTGTATGTATGTTACTGTTAAATTGCACCAATCCTTACTTTTCTCCACATATGGCTAATACAGAAAAATACAATTCTAAATGTTTTATTTTTATTTTAATTTTTAATTCTTATTTTTATTTTTTTATATGTATAAACATACATACAATTGTATGTAGACATGCTTGTTTTGGAATATATATGTATATATATTTTTTGCATCTTTTTTCTTACTACAAAGTGATGTTTAAAGCTGTCAAATGCAGCACTAGTTTTTATGTGCATACATACACGTATGTACATTTGTATGTGTTTTGTATGTATGTATTTATATATGTATGCATTATAATTCGTTTGTTGGTTTGAGAAACATTTTTCATACATTTTTCTCAACTGTATTTAATTTTTCGGTTGTATTTTTGAAAAAAATTTTGCACATACATACATACCTATGTACTATAATAGTACCTTTATGCGTATATTAACTTTTTTCTATTTTTTCTTCGAAAATTTGGTTTCTTCACGAGCGTTTGCTTACACACTCAATTCATATGTGCTTAAAATACATACAAATATTATATGTACATATATGCATATGAATTTACGAACTCTTTTTCAATAAAGTGTTACATACATACATATAAAATTTATATATATATTGTGTATTCAAAATTGTTATCTTTAAATAATTTATTGATTTTATTTTTCATTTTTTTGTTGCTTTGTTTTCTATATTAAATTTCTATGTGTTATATACATACATACATATATTATATATGAACCTTTAGTGTACTATGTATGGATGTAAATATTTTTAAAAACTATTTTCTCACTGCTTTCTGTATTTATTTGAATTTCAAATATTTTTTTTTTCCAGTTGTGTCTTAAAGCATACAATTCCACATAAATACAAACATAAATACATGTATTTAATTGTTATATTTCAATATGGTTTATACATATATTTTCATTTGCATATATAAATACATATGTAAATATAAGTATATATAATATAATTTTTTATACGTACATATTTTATTATATAATTTATACAATTTTCAACATTATTATTTCATATATGTAAAACTAAACAACTACAAAAAATACAAATTATTATTTTAAAAATTAAAAAAAATTATTTTCAATATTTTTTTTAATTTAATTAATTTTTAATTTTTTTTTACTATTTATTTCTTTCACAAATATTTCTATGGAATTCTATTCCCGCTTTGTTGCTTGCCTTTTTTTCTGAATTTCCTTTTACTTACTTTTATTACTACTCCTATCAAGTTAAAATTTCCATTACAAGCTAGCTTTAACGGTACTTTTTTTTCTTTATAAATCTCTAACTAAACGTTTTCAATAAATTATTTAATGAGTTTTTCATTTAATATTTAATATTACTTAATTAAGTTTTCCATTAAGTTTTTAACTGCCGCACACTCACTTTTTTATACATAAAAACTTTCAGTATTTTTTTTATTTTTCTTTTTATTTATATGTACTTTGTAACGGTTTCATAATTAGACTTTAATTCCACCACTTTTGGCACTGTCAATGAAAATTACCGCAACTTATTATTAATATTTGAATATTAATAAATATACATATATATATTTTTTTAGATAATATACTAAGTATATAGCTACTTTTATTTTATACCGTTAAGTTTGCTAATTAAGTAAATATATATTCACATGAAAATATATTAAAAATATACATAATATAAAAAAAAATTAAAATATAAATTAAATTAAATTAAATAAAAATTGGAATAAAAAAATAAAAGTTAAAATAAAAGAAATTAAAAAAATAAAAATTTAAACAAAATAAAAATATAAATAAAATTAAAATATATTTAAAAAAATTGAATCAAATATAATAAAATAAAAATAAAAATAAAAATTAAAACAAAATGAGAATATAAATAAAAGTTGGAGTAAAATAAAATAAAATAAAAATACAATATACATATATAAATTAAAAATATAAATTAAATAATATAAAGTAAAATAAAATAAAACATAATAAAATTTTAACAAATTAAAAAAAAAATAAAACTTAAGTGAAATAAAATAAAATAAAAAGTGGTAAAAAATGAAATGATAAAAATATGAAAAAATAAAAATATAAATAAAATAAACAAAAATAAAAATTAAATTAAATATAATAAAACTTTAACAAAATAAAATAAAAAAAGAAATAAAAACCACATACACATATATATAATAAAATAAATATAAAATTTAATTAAAATAAAATGAAATAATTGATATAAAAAAATAATGTAAACTAAAATTATAATAAAAAAAATAAATTAAATAAAATTCTAATTATAATTAAGGGTACAGGGTACCTTTGGGTCCTAGAAATGATGATGAATGATTGGTTTTAAAGTGAAAAAAATATTTCAAATAGCTGAACTTATTATTTTGCTGCAGCCACTCAGAGCGTGCGCTGAGTACAATGAAAACTTTAAACGCGTTTTTCTCAAAATCACATTTTTCCAACTGGGAGGACAGATTATGCGGACCCTATTGCATGGATTTATCTGAAATTTTGATGGTAGCTTCACAAATATTTTTTTCCTTGGAATTAATTTAATAATTTAGTGCATATTTTTTTAGTCAAAAATCAATCATTTTTAAAAAAAGTCTGCCGCGTTTACACTTCAATTTTTAAAAATAATTTAGTGCGTATTTTTTAGTCAAAATTAAATTTTTTTAGAAAAAAAAAGTGCCGCTCCCGGGGGCGCCTTTCAAAAAAACATGGATTGAATAATGAACTTTATCACCGCCATATGGTAACAAAATAATAAAATTAAAGAATATTTTTTATACATCAATATATGTTCAATGAAATGTTTAAATAACAATTCTATTATTTCTTCCATATTCCTACAATAAATTAAAAAAAAATAGTATATTTTTCAACCTCTAGATTTGGCTTTACAACTTAAAATTAAAAGAAAATCAATAAGTACTTAATAAAATTAAATATAATAATATAAATAAAATAGAAACGAATAAAACTCAATAAATAAATAAATAAAAGTAAAATAAAACCAATTAAAAAATTTAAAAAAATTAAATAATATAAATAATATAAAGCAAAGTGCAATTAAAAAAAAACAAAATTAAATTAAATAAAAAACAAGAAAGTTTAAAATAAAATATGTAAAAAAAATAAAAAAAACATATAAAAAAATAGTTTTATTGAATTTGAAAAAAAAATTAATAAAAAATAAAAATAAAATATAAATAAAATAATAAAACAAGAAAATTCAAAAAAAAAAATATATAAAAATAGTAAAGGAAAAAAATAAAATAAAATAAGATATAAATACAATTAAATTAAATAAAAAACAGGAATACTCGTAATTAAATATGTAAAAAAATAAAGTAAACATAAAAAATTTATTGAATAACAAAAATTAAATAAAAAATTAAATATCATATATGGTATGTATATAAATAATAATTTATTTTTTTTTTGAATAAGAATAAATATATAAATAAAAATAAAAAGTTAAAGTAAAATCAAATTTAACAAAAAATAAAAAAAAACTTTAAAATTAAATTTAAAAAAGCAAAATAAACATAAAAAATTAATTATTTTAATAAATAAAAATTAAATAAATAAAAAATAACATGAAAAAGGTAAAATAAAATCAAATTTACCAAAAAAAATATATATAAAACGGTGAAAATAATATTAAAGTTTATAAACTGAAAGCCAAAAATTGTAAAATTAAATTTAAAATAAAATTAATAAATGCTAAATATATATTTTAGTGGTTTGCTTACGTAATCTTTTGCTGCGCGCCGCTATGTAAAAACTTTTTACGAAAATAAATATAAATTAAAAGTAGTGTTTTTCAAATAAATGTTTTATATAAATTCAATTTAGCCAAATCTAAATAAATTATTGTATAATTTCTAATTATCCGAGAATTCGCATTTACATATAATATTTTTTGCATATAAATTTTGCTAAGCACAAATTTTTTTGATTTTAAATTTAGTTTAATTTATTAATTAAATTGGTTAATAACAAACTACCGAGTTTCTTTTGGGGTAAATTTCAATAAATGTATATATGTATAATATATAGTACAATTCAAATATTAATTTATTTAATTTTAATTGCATGATTTTTTTTTTAACATTTTTTGGCTAATTCCGTACTTAATCAATCAATATAAATAAATTTTTATCATTATTAATATGCATACATATACTGTACACACATGTTTTTAATTAATATATTTATTTAATTAAATTTAAATACGTATGCGCATAGACACAAAGAAGTAATTAGCTAATATTATCAATATATATAATTATTATATATTTAAATAATTTATTTTGATTAAATAAACTAAAATTTTTATACAATATAATTTTTTAATTAATACTAAATTATATGAATTTAATAATTTTGAGCAATAAATTCTATCAGAGTCAAGTGTTTTTTTTTTTTATTTCTTCATGCGCTTATTGCAGATCTATAGCACCCGCAGTTAAAAAATTACCTACATGTATGTCTGTATACATGTATGTAAATAAACATATATTTTGTAAAGTAAATTTAAATTTAACATTAAAATGTTTTTTAGCATCTCTAAATACATACCCACACATTTATGTATATACATACATACGTACTTAACAAACTCTATTTACTTACATACATAAATATATACGTAATGTACGCATAAAATTTTAAAATTATTTGAAAATTAAATTTATAAAAATAAATTATATTTCTTTGTTCATTCTGTTCTTTGGAAAGCGTTTTAGGAAGCTCAGTTTCCTTTGTTTTTCATTCGAAAATAATTTAGTTTCTTCGGTAAAATATAAAATATCAGCTTGGAGCTCAGTTTTTGGTTCGCAACTTAAGATGAATCAAGTGAGTGGAGTGGAGTGTTGCCACTTAGTTATGAGTGGAGACAATTGGTGTAAGGTCATTTAACTTTTAATGGCATTTATAACAGATTTATTGATACTTCGTCAATCTGAATGGTTGATTGATTCGAAGACTTTTCCACAACCATTTTTGAAATACACGACCTTATGGATCTCGGACAACGTTTCATTGCTCAAAATTTTCCAAGGCTAGATTGGGTGAGGCTGGATCAGTGACCAGTTTTCTGTCAGTAGATCTCATTGACAAAAAGCTGTGGCAGTGTTTCTGTGCAAAATTGGCTGCAATTCAAGTGGAAGAGATTCCATGGAATCCTGCTAATAACAGGTTCTTAGCATTGCAAATATTTTCTAGCATTTTAAATGTTTTCCCAAGTAAGTTCGATAGAGTAGTAATTCCACAAGAGAAGGAGGCTAGACAATTCTCTTGATTATTGCCACCAATTAAATATAAAGGTTAGTACCATAATAACATGGTTGGGTTGGCAAGACAATAGAAGAGTAACCTTCTGGAGTACTAAATCTATCGTCCAAGCCAGCCAGCCACTCAGATTATTAACCACTCCTAACTAATGATTTTTGTTGAATTTAAATTCAAAAAAATATCTTTCAGAACGAAAATGTTTACCGAAAATCTGACGAAAGTAGAAAATATATATATTTTACAACAACAAAAATTAAAATACTTATTTTGAAAAAAGTATGATAATATTGTATGATGAAATTGAAATAATACCGATAGTGGTTTGATGTTAGGTATAAAAACCAGTATACATATACATACATACGTAAAAAAAAATACTTACAGTTAGCAACTAATACATATTATATTATAAATGTATCAAGCATGAGGACTTAAATTCATTTTGAGTCATTTAAAGAAAGCTAATCTCAATTTGAAATATTTATCAACAGCAGAAGGGGTTATATATAAATATTGTAATAAAGTACTGAGCAAAATTATTAAAGCAACTAACAAATTATTATTATTATATTTCAACTATTCAAGTTAATCAAAATTAATAAAAATTTGTAATACTGCATATACATATGTATCTGGTATTTAAATATGTTTACATATTATGAACTCTAAACTACGTAAGTTCGTCTATTATTTATTTGATTTAATTTCATTTTATTATTAATTTTTGAGTTTAATTCAATTTTATTTTATTTATCTTTCATTCTATGATATTTTATTTTATATTAGTTTATTTAACTTATTTATTTATTTATTATTTTAGTTAATATTCTTTTTTTTGGGTATTAATTTCTTTCATTTTATTTAAATTTTTTATTTTATTTTACTATTTGTTTTGAATTTACATAATTTTATTTTGTTACATTTTATTAGATTTTATATATATTTTTTTCTTTTTTCTTAATTTATTTATCTTAAATTTTGTATTTTGTTTAATTTTATTTTATTTAACTTTCATTCTATAATATTTTATATTATTTTATATACCTTATTTATTATTATTTTAGTTAATATTCATTTCTCGGTATTATTTTCTTTGTATTGTATTTGATATCATTTTATTTTAATTTTTATTTCATTTTACAATTTTTTTAACTATATGTTTTATTTTACTTTACTTTTTTTCTTGATTTATTTACTTTTATTTTATTTTTATTTGTATTATTTAATTCTATTTTAATTTGTTTTGTTTTATTTTATTTTAATTTATTTTGTTTTATTTTATTCTCTTTAGTTTTTCTTTTATTTGATTTTTTGTACTATTTAATTTTATGTTATTTTTGTTTGTTTGTTTTATTTTATTCTATTTTTTTGTTTCACTTTATTTTATTTTACTTTGTTTTATTTTATTTTTGGTTTTGTGTGTATAATTTTATTTTTTTCATTTTCATTTTATTTTATTTTATATTACTTTTTTTATTTGAATTTACATAATTTTATTTTGTTAAATTTTATTAGATTTTTTTTTTCTTTTATCTTAATTTATTTAATTTAAGTTTTGTATTTTGTTTAATTTAATTTTATTTCATTCTATAATATTTTATTTTATATTTATTTATTTATTATTATTTTAGTTAATATTATTTTTTGGTATTATTTTCTTTGTATTGTATTTGACATCATTTTATTTTAATTTTTCTTAATTTAACTTTATTTTAATTTGTTTTGTTTTATTTTATTTTAATTTACTTTGTTCTATTTTGTTTTCTTCATTTTTTATTTTATTTTATTTTTTGTGTCATTTTGTTATTGTTTTATTTTATTTTCTTTATTTTTTATATTTTGTTTTATTTTATTTTTGGTTTTGTGTGTATAATCTTATTTTTTTCCTTTATTTTATTTTATTTTATTTTAATTTACTTTATTTTTTTTTTTTTTTTTTTTTTTAATTAATTGTTTTTTTTTTTAATTTTATTTTATTTTACTTTGTTTTCTTTTGTTTTACTTTACTTTTATTGACTTTTTTCTTTTGTGTTATTGTATTTTGTATTATCTAATATTATTTCTTTCTTTTATTTTATTTTGTTTAATTATATATTTTTTTCTTTATTTTAGGTTAGTTCATTTTTTATTATTCAATTATTAAATTTTATTTTATTGTAATTTATTTTGTCTTATTTTATATCATTTTATTTTATTATTTTTTATTTTTTTGTTTCTTTTTTTGTTGGTTTTTTATATAATATTTAATTTAATTTAATTTTATTTTATTTTGTTTTTTATTTGTTTTATTTTATTTTTTTTATTATATTTTATTTAATTTTGTTGTATTTTATTTTGTTTATTTTTTATTTTATTTTAATTTATTTAATTTTTTATTTTATTTTATAATCTTATTGTATTTTATTTTACTTTATTTTATTTTTCTATTATACTTTATTGAATTTTTTTATATCAGCTTAGTTGATTTTATATTACCTAAGGTTTGTATATTATTTTGTTTTATTTTATTCTGTTTTATTATATATTATTTTACTATTTTTTGTTTGTTTTATTATAAATTATTTAATTGAATTTAATTTAATTTTGTATTTTATTTAATTTTTTTCATTTTATTGTATTTTATTTTGTTTATTTTTTGTTTTAATTTATTTTATTTTATATTTTATATTTTTATTATATTTATTTTTCATTTCTTTTTATTTGAGTTTTTTATAAACTTGATATAATTTTGGTTTTTTTTGTGTTGGTGATTTTATTTTTATTTTTGCTTTTCTTTTGCCATTTTAATTTTTGGTATAAAAACGGTGTTTGTTTTTGTTGTCAATATTGTTTGAAATTGCACTTTTGCTATTGTTGCCTCATTTTTATATATTTATTTTGCGTATTACTAATTGTGTGCGTTTTGTAGTGAATCAACCAAATATTAATCTCGTTTTGTTATATTAATTTCTTTCCTCTTTGTAGTACTTTATTAAATTACATTTCTTACTATGCAGCCAACATAGTCCAAATTATGTGTTCTAGTGATCACTATCTCCGTCTTCTGCAGTTAAATCGATGGTTGTGTTCTTTTGCAAGCGATCGGCAAACTGATCAGAAAGAAAAATCATGAGATCACTTGCGCAGAAAAGAACAACGGTTACTGAAGTTTAAGATCACTAGCGTTGTTGCATACGTGTAGGTCTCATCTCACTGTTCAAACACTTTAAAAACATTCTTCCATTACATACATACATACACGTATTTATGCCTAAGATTTGCTGCCATTAATTGCGTTTAGTCTGGAAGCTTTTCATTTCTAATGGAATATGACACATTCACCAGCCCGACAGAAATAAGTTTACATACATATAAATTGTACATATAACATACATACATGTCCTTAATACTTTTATAAATATTCACTTGATGCTATGACTAATATTTCTAAATCATTTCTAAATACATACATACATATGGTATATATGTATGTATATATATAATAATTAAATTCCCTCGTTGCTGTTGTTTTTGCATGCGAGTGTATGCATGCTATCTCACTAAAAATATTTCCACCATCCGTACATATGTACATACAATACATATAGAATTGCTTGAGCTTTACAGCAATTCCTCCACCAGCCACCTGTTTGACCTTTAAACTAAAACTCAACTGGAATTACCTTAAACTAATCACTCTTCATGGCCACATTGCAGTTTACCGTGTGCTCAGCTGTACCGACGACATTTCGACGCGTTGACACTGACGGCGCTCTACAATGACCGCCGCCGTTGGCGCTGACTAATCGGCCGCGGGTCATACATTCATTGCGTAATAGACGGAGCCTTGAGCGGTAGCGGCGGCGGCGGCGGCGGCGGCGGCGGCGGCAGTTTGCTGCGGTCCGGCATTCGGTGGTGCTGGTTGTTGCTGTTGCTGTTGCTGTTGTTGCATTTGTTGCTGCTGCTGTTGCAGCTGTTGTTGTTGCTGCAATTGTTGTTGCATTTGTTGTTGCACAGTGGTTGCCTGACTAGCGGTTGGCGACACCATGCTGTGACAATCAGTATGCGTAACCGCAGCCGCACCCTCCGGCACACCACGCTCACTAAAACCCGGTATATTACCCTCCTGTGCGAACTGATAGCGCTGAGCCATGATGCGCGGATGCGGCGGATGGGGATGCTGATGTGGATGAGCCGCAGCAGCCTCAACACCCACAGCTTGCTGAGCGTGCTGTGCTGCATAATGTGCGGCATGTCCACGTCCAGCCATTACGTGTAGCTGCATACCGGGCAGCGCATAGCCGATGGGCACACGTATGGTCTGTTGTGTTACCTGTGAAGTGTAAATTGGAATTAATTTAGCGTCTAATAGAATATCTAGTGTGTTAACCCAAACACACCTGTTGGTATTCCAATATATTTTGACGTTGTATATGCGCCACTTTCGGATCCATATTGGTGGCGGCGGCGGCAGCAGCGAACTGTGAGTAGGTCTGTGCATTGTACGGTATCAGTACCATTGTTTGGTGATAATTACGCAACGGTGGCGGTGATTCGGGTCGTCTGGTCGGACTACGTGCATAATGACCGTAGTGTTGCTGCTCAATTGCGGTGACACTTTGACAATTTTGCGCTGCATACATCATCGCCGTTTCATCCTGAGCTTGTTGTTGTTGCTGCATAATCGTTTGCCGGAACATTGCGCCACCTGGTAGGGTTTGGTAGTAGGCCTGTTGCATGCCGGCTCCTTCGATGGGTAGGCGTTGCTGTTGTTGTTGTTGCTGCTGCTCGGCAACACCTCCTTCCGTGTAGAAACTCCAGGTGCGTTGTTCGGTTTGTTGCTGAGCGATTGTATTGGACTGCACTTGTACTGCCTGTTGACCTGGCTGTTGCTGTTGTTGTTGCGGTTGACCGACCATTACCTGAGATGGTGGTTGCGGCTGTTGTGCTTGTTGTTGCTGTTGTTGATTTTGCTGCTGCTGCTGTTGCTGTTGCAGCTGTTGTTGTTGTACAACATTAACAGGATGTGGCACATTTTGTGGAGATGGATTTTGTGAGATCTGTTTGGTCATGGAACTCGTTGAGGCCTGTTTGGGCAGAGTATAGCTCTTGATGGCCTGGTTAATGGGCTAAACGGACCAGGAGGAAAATAAGTTAATAGATTTTTTTTAATATCTCACTTAATTTAAGTTAATATAATTCAATTTTATTTTATTTTATGTTGTGTTCACTTAGTTTAATTTTGTTTATTTTTTTCCAATTATTAATTTATTTTTTTATTTTATTTTTTTAATATTTTATTTTAGATAATTCTATTTTACTTTACACTATTTTATATGATTTTATTTAATTTAATTTTAATTTATTCTTAATTAATTTAATTTATTTTTCACTAATTTAATTTTATTTTCTTTAAATTTTTTAATAAAATTTTATTTAATTTGATTTGATTAATTCGTGCTGTTTTCTAAGGGAGGGCTCTACTAGTATTATTTCGCGTCGTTTTCAGTAGATGACATTTGTTTTAGCACAACAATTTGTTTCATTCATTTGAAAATGTCTAAATTTGTACCAGAAAAAGTGTTCTTGCGGGGAATTCTTCTTCATTACTTTAACATGAAGAAAAGTGTTACCGAAAGCCATCGTATTTTAGTGGACGTTTATGGTGACCATGCTTTAGCCGAACGAACGTGCCAAAAGTGGTTTGCACGGTTTAAAAGTGGCAATTTCGACTTAGACGACGGAGTACGACCCGGACAGCCAAAAAAATTTCAAGAGAAAGAATTGGAGACATTGCTCGACGCAGATGCATGCCAGACGCGAGAAGAACTTGAAAAAGTATTAGGTGTTGATCAAGCAACCGTTTCCAAGCGATTAAAATTATTAGGATTCATCCAGAAGTTTGGAAATTGGGTGCCTTATGAGTTAAAGCAAAGAGACGGCGAACGTCGATTCTGCATTACGGAAATGTTGCTTCAACGCCACCAAAAGAAGTCATTTGTCATTTTTGCTTCGGATTGTCACTGGCGATGAAAAATGGATTTATTATGATAACCCAAAGCGCAAGAGATCATATGTGAAGCTCGGCCAACCATCGACATCCACGGCAAAGCCGAATATCCATGGTGCCAAGGTTATGTTTTATATTTGGTAGGACCATAAGGGTGTGCTCTATTATGAGCTATTGAAATCGGGTCAGACGATCAATGCGGATCTCTACCAAAAACAAATGATTCGTTTGATAAAGGCCATCGCCGAAAAACGACCAGAATATGCGACCAGACACGAATCAATAATTTTTCATCACGACGACGCTCGGCCACATGTTGCAAGGCCTCACACGCCTTATAGCTCAGACATAGCACCTTCCGATTACCACTTGTTCAGATCAATACAGAATGCCCTCACGGGAGTACGCTTCACTTCAGAACGGGGTATCAGAAATTGGCTCGATTCTTTCTTGACCTCCAAGCCGGAGAAGTTCTTTTGGTATGGGATCCACAAGCTGCCAGAAAAATGGCAAACATCGTACAATAGCTTCCGATGGGCAATACTTTGAACATTAAATGTATAACAATTTTTTCACAATAAAGTCTTAATTTTCGAAAAAAAACCACACGAATAATTTGATATGATATAATATAATTTAATGCAATTTTATTCAATCATTTTTCAATTAATTTAATTTTAATTAATTTTTTATTTCATTTTATTTTTATATTGTTTTTGATTATATTTTAATTTGTTTTATTTTCTTACCCTTTATTTCATTTCATTTTATTTTAATTTATTTGATTTAATTTAATTTAATGTTTTTCTTTATTTTTATTATTTTATTTGACTTTATTTCATTTCATTTTATTTTATTTCATTTCATTTCTTTTTATTTTTTTTTTCTTGTTTTATTTCATTTTAGTTCATTTAATTTTTTTCTTTAGTTTTATTTTACTTCAATTAATTTGATTATAATTTATTTTAATTTTATTTTTTTTTATTTTAATTGCTTTATTTTATTTTATTTCATTTTGTTTTATTTCATTTTATTTTATCTTATATAACTTTAGTTTATTTTATTTAATTTTTTTATGCTTTATTTTATTTCATTTCATTTTATTTTAATTTAATTTAGTTCATTTTATATTATTTAATCTTTTTAATCTAATTTATTTTATATTTATATTATTTCAATATATTTTAGTTTGTTTTATTTTTTTACCTTTTTTAATTTAGTTTTTTATTTTGTTTAATTAATTTATTTTAATCTATTTTATTTTATATTATTTTAATATCTTTATTTTAGTTTCTTTAGTTTTATTTAATTTTTTTCTTTATGTTACTTTTTAATTTAATGTAATTTAATTTGATTTTATTTATTTTTTACCTTATTTTATTTCTTATTTAGTTTTATTGTTTTATTATATTTAATTTTATTTTTATTTTATTTTATTATACTATATTTCATTTTATTTGTATTTTATTTTAGTTTATTTTGTTTTTTTTTTACTTATGTTATTTAACGCATTTTAATTTACTTAATTTTTTATTTTATTTTAAAATAATGTTTTTATTTTGATTTTATTACACTTTATGTTGTTTAATATTATTTTATTTTACTTTTTATTTTTTTAATTCCTTTAATTTAGTTTTTAATGAGTCTTTTTGATATTTACTTTATTTTGTTTCATTATCTAAAATATTATTGTGTTTAATTGTTTATTTTAATTTATTTCATTATTTTTAAATTATTTTATTTAATTTCACGTATTTTATTATTAAATTTTATTTCCTTTTGATTTAATTTATTTACTTTTATAATTTATTTTAAATAGTTTTTATTATTTATTAATTATATTTTATTTATTTTGTTTACTTTTATTTTATGTACTTAATTTCGTAAAATTTGTTTGTATTAATTTTATTCTTTTTATTTATTATATTTTATTTTTTATTTTA
This sequence comes from Ceratitis rosa, assembly GCA_037013455.1. Classification (NCBI taxonomy): domain Eukaryota; kingdom Metazoa; phylum Arthropoda; class Insecta; order Diptera; family Tephritidae; genus Ceratitis; species Ceratitis rosa. The sequence continues at coordinate 18,892,539 of JAWMAG010000054.1, forward strand.
TTATTATTTTCAATTCATTTAATTTCTTTTATTGTTTTATTTTGCTTTATTTAATTTGATTTCATTAAATTTTTTGTACCTTCTTTAAAAGTATAATATTTTTTTTTTTAAATGTATTTTGTTAAGTGCCCCTTTACCTCACTCACCTGCCCCACGGCCACACTGGGCATTTGCTGGTTCAATTGCTCCTGCATTTGCTGTAAAATCTCATTGGTCGAACTGAATTTCGGTTTGATGCCGCGCACCGATGGACGCTTATTAAAGCCATAATCATTTTGCTCATCATCATCAGAGCTATTGTTGGAGTTCTCGTTGGTGTAGCGCTTCTTAATCTTTTCGGTGCGATTTGCCTCCTGCTGTGCAAATGCAGCCAATTCATCTTGCTGCTCTTGGCCGGGTGTGCCGGCGATGACATCGGGTGCCACTTTGCGCACCTCATCAGCACCAGCACCTACACCACCACCCCCGACACCCCCACCAGCCTGTATCACACCGGGCTGTTCACATAAATTGGCTCCACCCAAATTGAACTCAGCGAATTGTGCATTATTTGCCACATGACCGCTATGATGGGCAGCAGCTAGGGTGTAATAGGAAGATAAGTCATCTTTGTTGCCGGCAACACAAGCGGTCAACGGCGCCAGGGTGGAGAGGAATTGACGTTTCGGCTCCACTTGACGTGGTGGTGTGCGATGGATTTGGGTATGTACGACGGGCACTTGTATGCCCATGCCAAGATCGGGTGCGGCTGGGCAGCGGCATTCCTGCAAGTGAAGATCCTTGGTGCACAAGTAAGCAATGAATTGTGTATATAACGATAGTTACCTGAGGTATTATGACTATTGGATTCTCTTCCATTTCCAGTATTTTATCTTGTTTTTTGTCTCGATTAAATATGTCGGAGATCTTTTTATAAGCCGATGAACCACTCGATGAGCTCGAAACAGACGAACTGGGCGAGAAACTCTTATCGCTATTGCCATTAGCAAACTTCTGTGGATTCTCCTCGCCCATTGGACTGCCACGATGTGTCAATTCACAATTGGCCTCTGCAGCTAATTTAGAACTCTCCTCATCGCCATTCTCAGCGGCGCTGTCTTCATTTGTCTCGTCAATGTCACAAGTCAGCTGCTTGATACGTTCTTCCAACGATATATCAGACTTGACAGCTTTTTTCCTAGCGTGTGCGTAAGGGGATATTGATTACATTAGATATTGAAAAAGTGACTAATCATCAACTTACTTGATCAACGATCTACGCAATATATTCCGTTCAATGCTGCGTCTTATGGTATCCGTATCACCACAACCGGGTAGATTTGGCACCAAACAACCAGCACGCTTTGACTCGTCAAATGCACGCAATGCTTCCGAGGTTAGCACCGGTGTTTGGTGAGCGACGCTTGGGAACAACTGGCGTACGGCGGAATTGGGACGTAATGCGTTATTGAATAATGTGGAATGTTTCTTGATTGGGATGAGTTCGTTTATTTGATTCTCCCCTTCGGCAGCGTCGCCAGTTGTCTGACCCTCGCCATCAACGGCCAAATCTTCAGTGACAAAACGAACCGAACGTTTTGTAGTGCCGCCCTCGTCTTCCGATGTTGTATTATTTTGATCGTCGGACTGCAGTACAAGGAAAGAGGGTAAAAAAATTGTAATAAAAAATCTGGGGCAGAAGAATTAGTATTAGGAGGGATATTAATTTATATTGTGGACCACAGGTAACAACAAATTTGATGACAGTTTTCAGACTGTTTTCGCTTCTTTGAGATTGGGATCTCTTAAGGTATAAACTTTAATTGATTTGTGCTTGGATGAGATTAATTGTTTGAATGACTAATTTTCAGTGTCACGGAACGGACTCTTGACAACAAGTGAACACTATTTCATTTGCCGATCAGACCGCTTTCTTGCCTTTATCGCCTGGAGAGCTTCTAGGGAACCAAGAGAGGTTCAAGTTTCAGCTCATAGCATCTAACCTACTGTTACTGTTTTAGTTCTTATTCTTCGTTTAGGATTGATTATATATGAATTATACCTATGCTTTATAAAGGAATGGATTTAAGAGACACTCAAAGAGGTATAAAATATACTTTGCTTATGTCATAGCTTAATCTAGGCTGGTACCCAAAACAAATTCTTCGAAAGGAATCCGAAAGAAAGTTGACTTAAATTCTTTTCAGTTCTATTTTCTAGATCTCTTTAGTTGTTCATCATAAAGATTAATTCTCCACTGAACTGAATTCAATCTTAGACTTCCGCCCGGATGAAGGGGTAGAGAATATTTGGAGAATACAGTTCAACCGCTCTGAAGAGCAGTGTCCGCTTTGAAGGTTAAAATACGAAGACTTGATCTTCAAATCAAGATCTTATAAGACAAGAGTGGTCTAATGGTTTCGGGAACTTGTTTTCTATCTTTTTCTTTTTTGTTTTTAAAAATCCTAAAAATTTTTACCTCAGGGAAGATATCCTAATACATTCTCAAATGTCTTAGAACTATTCTTTACACGAAAGCAACTAGAGTTCAGGAAGTTAATATAGCTGGCTTTAGTGGTTTCTACCTCGCGTTCTATAAGTGCGATTGGATTACGCTAGATGGCGTTAGATGTATGATATTTTGTACAAAAATTATTACGTTCAGGTAGGTTCTGTTGTCTGCTTGGTGGGATTGGCAAGGAATCATCAACTATAAGATGCTACTCTACAGCCAAACTTCTAATTCAGACTTTAACTGTCAGCAAATATACCATCTGGCGGAAGCAATCGTCCAGAAGCGCCCAGTATTGGCCAACTGGAGGAGAATTGTGTTTCATCTGTACAACGTCAGACCACACATACCGATAGTGTCTCACCAGAAGCTCAGAGAGCTTGGTTGGGTGGTTCCTATGCGTTCAACTAATAGTTCGGACCTCGCATCTAGTGTTTACCAGCTGTTTTGGTCTATTGCTAGTGATTTGGTTGGTGAAGTACCAGCCTCAAGTGAAGCCTATGAAAATCGATTGTATCAATTTTTGGTGAATGGGGTTGCTATGAGAGCGACATAATGACTTCGCCTTCAAAACGTTGCATATTTGACATGAATCGGATAATTCTAACTACATAACTTAACAAAGACTTCAATTTGTTGCAGAAATAATGGATGACTTTTTACTATAGGTACATATATATGCACATATTTTTTGATAAATTTTTAAACTAGATTCAATTAATTAATTAGATACATTTTTGTATTTGCATGCCAACATCAACTTACCTGCGACATTGAGTCCTGCTTCCACAATTTGCCACCCTTCAAAATGCCGCTGATTTGTGTTGGTGATGACTCTTTTGGCGGTATGGGTGGTGGTTTCTCCTCATCGTAATCCTCAGCAGCACCACTGCCAGCGGTTTGTTGCTGTTGTTGCTGCTGTTGTTGTTGTTGCTGTTGCTGTTGTTGTTGTGCAGTGACATTGGCACCCGCAATGGCGACGCCTGGCTTAGCCGGCAACGTTGGTGGCGGCAACATATCAGCACCGGTCATCGTTACATCCTCGCTGGCCTCGCGCACAATCCGGCGTTCCGTTACTGTGGTCATAGTGGTAATAGTTTCAACAACAAAACGTTTATTCTTCTTGGCATTCAAACGATTATCCTTTCTATCTTTGACTTTATTACATAATAATATTAGTTATGATACATACATACATACGTGTGCGTTCAAGTCAAGTCAAGTTACCAAGTTACGGGTTATAGGGTATGTATGTATGTATGTTTTACGTTAACGATTATTACAACATAATTACGAGTACAATACAGCACAATTACAATGTTACACATACGATTTGTTATTGTTATTTTTATTTTTTTTTTATTTTAAGTTTGTTAGTATTTGTTGTTGTGTTAGTAAAATATTAATAATATTATTAAACATTTTTTTTGAACGTAAATTGATTAGTAAACATTTCAGTTGTTGTTGTTTTTTTTTTTTAGTTTATATTTTATATATTTTTTTATTTTTTTGTTAGAAGCAAATTATGCATTGTGGTGAAGAAGACGTAGCAAACATATGTATACAAACATACATACGAGTATGTATGGTATTTATATTTGTGCACGCAAAGAAGTCGCCCATACACGTATGATTTGGTTTGTTCAGTTGGATTTTTTTTTTGTTTTTGGTATTTTTGGTAGTAGTTCGCACCCCCACACAAATGTGATTTTGGCAGCATAATGAAAATATTACATACATACAAACATTACGAGTATCTATATTAGCGCTACAATGTACAATATATGCAATATATATATGTACATAACTATATATGTATGTATTTATGGAATGAGCACGTTGAATGTACACATAGCTACATATGTATGTACGAGGATGTACGAGAATGTACGAGGAGCAGCTGATAAGTTCGCGAGCTAAGATAGTCAGAGATGACACGTCAACTCGGCACTGATAATACTAAATCCAGGACTTATTATTAGTATAAATAACACAACTTTTTTTTTTATTAGGTTCATTAACATTTCATTCCTGGAACAAGCAACAACACTATGTCAATGAAAACTGGAAATTCCCGCAACTGGGGCACCGCGCTGATTAAATTCCTTGTAAAACAGGAAATACGTCGAAGGAATTTTAGAAGAAATGTCATCGGTTCTTCAGGACTTTGCCCTTTCATATACGATGGTGAAAAAATGGGCTCGGCTGTTTAAAGAAGGAAGAGAGACCTGTCAAGATGCCCTGTGACTGTCGTGACCGAAGAAAATGTTCAGAAAGTCGAAAAATTTGTACTTGCTGATTGAAGAACTCTTGTAGGACCCATAGGGGAGATCTAGTGACGGATGCCCGGAGTTGGTGAACCCAAAATCTCAAATTGATGTCGATGATGAAAGAGACGTTCCACTACCTGACCCTGTCAAAGTGGCTGGGGCTGACGGCCTACCGGCTGATCTATTCAAACATGGTGGTGAAGCTTCTTTGCAAATTATGGTCGGAGGAAAGCATATCCGACGATTGGAAGTGTACTCTTCCCAATCTACAAAAAGGGCGATTTCACAGTTTGTGCAAATTACCGTGGGATAAGCCAATTCCCTTGGAAAAGACCCGTGAAAAGAGCATCGACACGCACCACCTTTTCGTCGATTTGAAAGCACCCTTAGATAACACGGAAAGAAGCTGCGACTATGCCAGAATTTGGTATCCCCACAAAACTTATACGGCTGTTTAAATTGACCTTAAGCAGCACTAAAAGCTCCGTCAGTTTCGGGAAGAACCTCTCCGAGCCGTTCGATACCAAATGAGGTTTTAGACAGGATGACACTTTATCTTGTGAATTTTTTAACTTATTGCTGGAGCAAATAATATGAGCTGCAGAGCTTGTTAGAGAAGGTACGATCTTTTACAAGAGTGTACAACTATTGGGGAATGCTGCTGATATTGATATCATAGGCCTTAACAACCGCACCGTGAGTTCTGCTTTTTCCAGACATGAAAAAGAAGCGAAACGAATGGGTCTGGTAGTGAACGAGGGAAAGGCGAAATAGCTCCTGTCAACACACAAACAGTTATCGCATTCGCGACTCGGCTCCCACGTCACTGTTGATAGTCATAACTTCGAGGTCGTAGATAACTTCGTCTATCTTGGAACCGGTTTTAACACCAACAACAATGTCAGCCTGGTAAGCCAACGCAGAATCACTCTCGCCAAACAGGTGCTACTTTGGACTGAGTAGGCAATTGAAAAGTAAAGTCCTCTCTTGGTGAACGGAAACCAAACAAGTCGCTCATCAATCCCGTCCAACTTTATGGCGCAGAAGCGTGGACGATCTCAACATCTGATGAGTCGGCTCTGGGGGTCTTCGAGAGAAAAGTTTTGCGCACCCCAGACGATGAAATGATGAGCTGTACGAGCTATATAATGATATTGATATAGTTCAGGGAATGAAGTGACAGCGGTTACGCTGCCTAGGTCATGTCGTCCGAATGGACGAAAGCACTGCAGCTTTGAAAGTATTCGATCCAATACCCGCTGGTGGATGCAGAGGAAGAAGAAGACCTCCATTCCGTTGGAAGGATCAGGTGGAGAGCGACCTGCTTTCACTTGGTATTTCCAACTGGCGCCAAACAGCGAAACGAAGAGATGAATGGCGCACTATAATTGATTCGGCTATAATCGCGTAAGCGGTGCCAACGCCAACAAAGATGAAGAAGAAGAAGAAGAATAAAAAGATCGAAGAATTAAATTGTGGCAGATAGCAGAAGGATTACAAGTGGCTGGAGAGATTTTCCATGAACATTTGAATATGAAAAAATTAGCGCGCGTTGGATACCGCGAATGCTCATGCCGCTCGACAAACAGCGACGATTGGAGCGTAGTAACGATTTTTGAGAGTTGTGCCAAGATGACTTGGATGAAATTTACAACTGTATTGTAACAGTAGATGAAACTTGGATTCGTTTAGTATGATCCCGAGTCCAGACATGAGTCGATGTAGTGGATAAAAAAAAACGGGGAAGGTCACCAAAAAAATTCAAAGTGGAAAAGTCGGCGTCGAAGGTTATAGCTACCATTTTCTGGGGTAGCGAAGATCCAGTATTATGCTAATTTGTTGAGTCAGTTGCGTGAGGCAGCGCGTGAAGTGCTGTTTCTTCAAGACAACGCACCCGTTCACACCACCAGGGTTGCAAAGGATGCCTTAAATGCCTACTAATCGATCATCCACCCTACAGTTCGGATCTAGCTTCCAGAGATTTTTTCCTCTTTTCAAATTTAAAAAAAAGTTACGGGTACGAAGATTTTCAAACGGCAGTGACAGATTAAAGCGGCCGTAGAAAAATATTATGAAGAGAAATCTAAAGAATATTTTTTCAGTGGCATTAAGACATTGTATTCACGATGTGAAAAGAGTATTTCACTTGAGGGAGACTGAATATTAAAAAACATAAAATTATTCTGGGTTTGTATTTTGGGCCAATGTATGGTATATGTATTTATTAGGTTTTATATTTGGAGCTTTAAGGCCGTTAAATTAATTATTCACTTGCTTCATTAAGTACTTTATGCCGCAAACTTATCAAACGCCCCTCGTATTGTATGTATGTATGGCTGGCTCATGCAATTAAATGCGTTATGCGGAATGCGGAATGCGTTATCAGGAATGCGTAAAGCGAAATTGAAAATGCAACTCTGTTATGAATACTTCATTTATGCTTTATATATGTACATACATAGCTATAAATGTTTGTTGTATGTCGATAGGGATGCTAGTGCGTTTATTTATTATGTTGTTGCGTACTATTTTACAATAAAATGGGCGGCGAGAAAAGCGAAAAAGCAAAGCGTAAATTAAACATTCTGCTGTAGCGCAATTTTTTTTATAGCTAAATTCCTTCTCATCTCCTTTTCTGCTTCCCTTTCCATGAATTTTTGTTTAACTCAAAATATGTGGGAAAATGGATTTGCATAATTTACAATGAATTCTGGGTTATAATTTGAATAAAATGAACAATATTATTATTTGCAGTATATATGTACATATGTACATACATAGTTATGTATGTAAAAAGTGTATGTAAAAAGCAATGGAAAATAATTGCAAAAGGGTTACAATGCGAAAAATGCGGAATAACTGTGAAATTGTTTTGTTAATTCTGCAGGGATGTTTGCTATACGAGTATATCGACGATCCCTTTTACCGATTGGTTGACGAGTGCTCGCGAAGAGCAGTCGAGTAGAAAATTACAAAAAAAAATTTTAAAGGGTGTTTTACGTTAGAGTTATCTGATCGACTTAAGAACTTTTTTATCGTATTCAGCACTACATCATTCATAAAGTGATCCTCGGATATTTTGGTCGGATTAAACTTGTAAATTTGGCACGGAAAATGCCGTAAGATGTTTAAGCTAAATTGCAACTCTTTTGAAGACGATGCCGTTTATTAGATTTTTACCAACCTCGTGGGTCACCGTACAGTTCATGCAATCCTCTTTAATGACTTTTTTGTCTTTTTTCATTTCAAAAAATGGAAACTTGTTTTTTCCAGACCTATGCAGGATACCGAATATCTCAGGGAGAATTTAAGATTTCCGTTTGTAAGAATACCTTATTTATAGACAAATCTATCTTTGTTACTGTAAAACATTCAATGGAAAAGTTTTCATTTCAAATTCATTAAGGAAACAATATTTCAGTTCAAGCGATGTGTTGCGCGCTGCTTCTAATATTTGGTCAATATAATCGCTCAGCAGTGTCATAAATTCGAGCAATCAACGATCGGTTTCGTACCAAGTTTGCTCTAGTAAATAATACGCATTCTTAGTGACTCAGTGAGTTGCTGAGGAGCGGAGATATCGACCGGAATGAATCCATCTGCCAACGCGCGCAAACAATTGGCTTCCATCCACTTTATGGAAGAAGAAGGAGAATTCCAATCCAAATTCAATTCATGCAGGAATTGAAACCGAACGTCTATCGAGCGCGTTGCATGTTCAGTAAGTGGACCGAAAACGAGATAGCCACCGATCCTGACTTTCACAAGAAAATTTTGTTCCGCGATAAAGCTCACTTTTGCCATTCACTACGTTAATAAATAAAATAGTCGAAATTGAAGTGACGATTATGCACAAGTCATTGTGGAGACGCCGTTAGATACTCAAAGAGTCCCTGTTTGACTGTGCCTAAATTGGAGGATTTTAATGTCAACAACCTTTGCTTCCAAGAAGACGAGGCTACATTCCACACAGCCAATGAAATAAGCAATTTATTGAAGGCAACGCTTGGTGAATCGTTGAACCACAACTCCGTAATAACGATTTTCAAGAAACATAACTTCACTTCAGTCTCTATAGGCGAGTGTTAGCAGTGCGTATTGTTATTCGGAAGGCCAGAAAGCGAAAGCTCAAAGCTGTGAAAAGTTCGAATAGCGATCGGCTTTTTAAAACACAACAAAGCAGAGAGACCGGTGGATTGTCGGACGAACTATGCAATTGTAGCGGTGAAAAACTGCATGCACCGGCTTCTTTGAAAAATATGGACGGACAAAATCGGGCCCGACGATTTGCACCTAAGTGTGCTCTGCCCACAATCCACAAAAAGGAAGATCCTACAGTCTGTGCCAAATTACTGCGGGAAAAGCCTCCCCAATATCGCATTTAAGATTCTATCGAGCGTATTGTGTTAAAGATTAAAACCCAGTATGGCTTTAGACCTGCTAAATTATGCATTGACCAGATATTTACCATGCGCCAAATCTTGGAAAATACCCATGTCGATTTTAAAGTAGCCATCGACGGCTGTGTAAACTGGATCAGGAAGAACTTATCCGAGCCTTCGATACCAAAAGAGGTTTCTTACAGAGTTACTCTTTATTGCGAGATTTCTTCAATTTGATACTGTAGAAAATAATAAAACGAGCTGCAGAGCTGTTTAGAGAAGGTCGGCTCCCACGTCACTCTTGATAGTCATAACTTTGAAGTCGTAGATAATTTCGTCTAACTTGGAACCAGTATTAACACCAACAACAATGTCAGCCTTGAAATCCAACGCAGAAAAAGACGCTTCCTTGGATTGAGTATACAATTGCGAAATAAAGTACTCTCTCGGTAAACAAAGATCAAACTCTATAAGTCGCTTGTCATTTCCAACACGCTGACGAGTCGGCGTTAGCAGTTTTCGAGAGAAAGATTTTACATAAGAAGTCAATGGAACGATGAGCGGTACGAGATACACGACGATATTAACACAGTCCGGCGCGTCAAGAAACAGGGGCTACGCTGGCTAGGTCATGTGGTCCGGATGGATAAAAATAAATACTCCAGCTTTTGAAAGTATTCGATGCAGTACCCGACGGTGGAAGCAGAGGAAGACCTCCACTCCGTTGGAAGGATCAGTTGGTGAAAAGAACGAGTGATTGCCACGCTGTTTTTAACTCGGCTATAACTGCGTAAGCGTTGTACACGCCAATAAAAAAGAAGAAGAAGTGTCACTCCACGGCTTCACTCCTTACTTTATGATTCTCTCCCTGCCTCTGTGCATAGTTCCCACGCAATTTCAATTTAAACTTTAATTTTCAACTCAAAATTTTTGTGAATAAATAAATAAATAAAAATTAAATTTAACTTTCACAAACTGCTTCAATGTTGAATAACAGTACTACAGGTAAGGTCAGTAAATAATATATGTATGTAAAATCGATTATGTACAATAAGTATTGTAATATTTCATTGCATTTCATTTTCAAATGCATTCGGGCGAAATTGTTGTGAACAGTGCGCATATGTATGTATTTAAGCATATGGTATGTATGTACATGTGTTTGTTAGTAAATGATGAATGCATATAGATATGCATTATATGTAACACGTATGAAAGTAATAAAAGGAAAAAAGAAGCGAAAAATAATACGAGTTATAATTGAAATGAAAGCGCATAATACATACATACTTACAAATACAAAGCTTCTTTTTTAATGTATTGTATACAAATGCATACAGACTAAGTATATACATACATATACAAATATATAGATACTGGTAGGTAAATGAGCTCATATTTCATTACATTTACATAACATTTCATACCTGGCGATGGCTTATACTGCGATTGTAGAACGTATTTGGGACGCTCTTCGCCGGCGATGATTTCTTTCTGTGTGATGCGACGTTCGGGTGAACTGGTGTGTAATGGCAACAGTGCAACGGCCGACACGCCGAGTGGTGTGAGCTCCTCTTGGCATTGTGGTGAAGTGCATTCTACAAATGCAGATGATGATATACGTGTATGTATGTATGTACATACAAGCGAAAAGCGTAGAAAAGAAAAAGAGAGAAAAAATACAAAACAAAAAAATAAAAATAAAAAATAAACAAGAGAAAATGAATGTAGTCTGAATAGATGAAATCAAAAGTTGTGACACAAACGGTGGTTGGTTTATGCTACATACATATACGTGTACATATACATAGGTAAAAAACAGCTATTGCTAATGAATATTTATTTACATATTATTTACATATATGTACATATGTATGTTCAATATATCTGTAGGGTTTTGTAAAAATCTACTTAAAAATATTTTTAGCCTGTTGAAATATTGAATATTTACATTTAGCTCGACTTAAAAATGCGAAAAAATTCATGTAGGTATGTGTTGTTGTGCTTGATATAAAATGTAACAACAACAATATATTGCAAATTTTTTAATGCAACTGCAATTGATGAGTCCATACACACCAACATACACACATCACTGACAGTCTAAAAATTTGAAAAATATTTTTTCTACAAGCATTGTTTGAGCAAAAGTCCTGCTACCGCATATTTATACAGGGATCGGATGTTTATTTCAATATAAAGATATGCCAATAATAATGGAAATTAATATCAGTCAAAAGCCACGGCTACACCTATAGGACCCATACAGGTTTTATGAAATTTTCCATCAACAAATCGTAAAGTGGCTGCTATATGTCCTTAATAGCTTCCCGTATTCCTTCTTTCAGGTCTTAGATCGACCTTGGCCTGTTTGACGTAGTCCTTATCTTTTACTTCACCCCAAGGGAAGAAGTCGCAAGATGTTAAATCACAAGAACTCGGTGACCAATTTCAATAACCTCTTCGAGAGTTAACACGACCCGGAAACTTTGCCCTTAAATGATCATTGTTTTCCTTGCTTGTGTGGCACGTGACGCCGTCTTGTTGAAAGTAAACGTTGTACAGATCAATGTAATCCGGTTCTGGCCATAAAAAATCCTTAATCATCTCTCGATAGCGCAATTCATTCACTTTCGAAAAAGCATGGTTCAATGACCGCGCCGGACCATAAGTCGCACCAAACAGTTATACATTTAGGATGGAGAGGCTCTTCAACAATAAATCTTGGGCTTTCCGAGCGCCAAATGCGATAGTGCAACAACCGCTGGAGAGGACGGCGTACCGACAAGCACAGTCAACACCTTCAAAGACTCCCTTCCCGTGAATGACATGTTCGGAGACAAAGCATCACCCATCGCAGGCAACGAGCTCGAGCTGCCTAGAGAGACCCGCGTGACATTGGCACAGTTTAGGTCTGAATACTGTAGCAGGTTAAACTTCTACCTATCCAGACTCGACCCCAACATACCCAATGTATGCCCTGCATGTGGAGAGTCTCCACATGACACTAACCATCTCTTCACATGCCCCCTTAAGCCGACACATCTAACGATGGATGCAAACAATGTTGTCAAGTATATATAATTGGCGTTTTGTTAGCGCTGAAGCGATTTTCGGCCAAGCTCCTCCTTCTCTCCCTCTGGTCCGATTCCGTCCAAACAGCACACTTCCTGGACCTCCCGTTAGATGACCTCGATGACTTATATTGATTTTAAACCTGTTCCTAAGCGTGGTTAAAGAACAACAACAACATAGTTTTTCTAGTTGATATAGCCCGGTGGCTGGGCATCATCAGTTAAGTTGTCTTTTCACTGAAATTCCAGATCATTTTCATGCAATTCAAGCATTCAATCAGCAAAGACATGACCTTGTTGATGATCGGCCGGCTTAAGTTCTTGTTTTATTTGTAACATTATAAGTCTTAACACCCTGGTCATTACGGTGTAGTGACGTTTGTGGAAAGCCCAATTGCAAAGAACGACGAGGAATGGACAAACACAGTTTCTCTTCAACACTATGGGCTACAACAGCAATATTCTTAGTTGTCCCTCAAATTACTAACTTATTCCAACAGCTCCATCTTTTACATTAATTTCTGTATTGAGGTCCGACATTCCTTCCTTTTCAGCTTGATAAGGTAACATGAGTTGAGACTTCTCCATCAAAAGTTAGCATCTTTAATGAATAACTCTGCTATAGTGAGCTTACAAGTGGAGAGCGGCATGCCCAAACTCTTCCATGATGGCGAAAGTGGTAGGGTAGTGCCCTTCCTTGCAAGTTCTCATTACCCAGTATGTCACTGACCCATGCCAGGTTCAGAGAGAACTGCTTAGCCATTACGTTAAGTGACCTACGGTAGTCCTCTACGGTTTCAGATTGTACTATGTCAGACTCCAGGGCTCGTAATGCGACGTGGCTATCCGAGAAAATATGGATACGATTATCCTAAAGTACCATTGATCTGACACAATCGACAGCCTCATGTATGGTCCCTAATTCTGCCTGAAAAACACTACAGTGATCCGGTAAGCGAACGGATTTACAGATACCAACTGCTCTTGGCTACCAACCCTGTTGTCTAGTTTTGACACGTCCATATCAACATGAATCGACTCGGCGCTTGCTGGTATTATCCTGTTCCAAAGGTTTCTATCCGAGATAACTCCCTTGAAATGTGTCCTGACGGAATCTCCTTAAGATGCTAGTATGCCCGTGGTTTATAATTATCCATTCAGACACCAGTTAGCAATACCTTAGCTGGAATAATGCATCATTTAGGATGGAGCGAACAGCAGAGGCGAAGGCGCGATATCAGCGCCCCACTGAACGCACACTTATGTTGATCAAGTAACCAACACACTGTGTATATAGCGACGAGTACTGAAACCCAGTTGGTTCAAAAAATGACGGCTACAGACAATATCGATTCAAACTATTGAGTTGTTAGCTCCAATGGTCTCCTGACGAAATACTGAAAGGTAGTACTAGGGGTTATCGTAAGGGTGGGAATGGTTTTAGTTGATTAAAGTCCCACACTGGCGGGGTAAAGGCTTTCCATGCTTTTTATCTTCACACACACACGCCTACAACTTTTAACTCGGCATATTGGCCGCATATTATGAGCGCATTGAAGGAAAGCAAATCATCGGGGTATCTGCTGAGGATAATTGGTTGATATCTTTCTGACTAACTGCTATTGAATAATTCCGAATCCGGACCAAAAAATTACGTAGTTACAGGTGGAGTACTGCATGCCTCCGTACTGGGTCCGTGGGAATGTGTTGTACGATGGAGTGTTACGCCCACAGCTACTAAACGAAATCCAAATAATTGGCTATGCGGACAACATGACCGATTGTTGTGAAGAAACTTCCCCGAATTCAGAGTAGACCAAAGCAGAAATTAAGATATGGTAACACGTCTTTAATGACTGCATAAGTGGTGCTAACCATGGTAGGAGAGTTCTACTAGCTAAAGTTAGCCAATCAGGGCACAGTCTTGAGTTAAAAAACATATTCCAATAAGGCGTTCTGAGGCGCCATTAGAATTGCCTGCACATTTAGAACGGTAACGCCTAAAGCGGCCGGTATCATATCCGACATTATGCCACCAAATATAATGGCTTTGAAGCTCGGTAGAGTTTATCAAAAGACAAAAGCTAAAAATAGGCGTCTAATGCCCGACGAGTTGCAAAAAAATGGGTCCCAATAGAAAAAGAAAGGTGAACGCATAGTTGTTAAGAATGTGCCAGCCTAGATTGAAAGGCCACACGGGGAGACAGACTTTTATCTCAGACAGTTCTTGTCTGCCCATGGCTGTTTCAGAGAGTACCTGCACAGATTCGGCCACAATGACGGGTCTAAATGTTCCTTCTGCAGCAGTTCGAAGAAGAAAATGCGGTGTATATCTTATTCTCCTACGCGAGATGTGTAGTATAGAGATCTACCAAAGAGCGGATAATCAATGAAAGCATGACGCTTGACAACATTACGATTCACATGCTGCAGTTGAGGTTGGTTTGGGCTAAAATGAAGAAATGAGCCGAACGGCAACAGAGAAGTGAAATACCAGATGAATAACTTTATAGAGAGTGTGTGAATTTTGGCCGAGGCACTTCTCACAGTGCTTAAGGGCCACCCCGCAGGTCCAAATATTGTATAAGCTGTAGCAGTCGTAGTCAAGGGTTTTTAGCTCGCAAGTCCAGAATGAGGTGTACCTTTAGCGGACAATACGAAAAATCTATCCTCAAAAGTGACGGTATCTTTTGAAGATTCCTCTCACGAAAAAAAACACACACATCCATATACACATACACATATACACAGCGCATCACGCTTCCTCATTTGCTTTTTTTTTTTTTGTTGTTTGTTATGCATTTCATATGCACACGTGCGCCGGCACAAATGAAAATAAACGCTTGAATGAACGAGTGATTGAGTGAACACGCGTTGCTATGCTCTTATCCCTTCCCATTTCTAAAAAAAAAATTCAAAATCCAAAAAAAAAAACAAAATTAAAAAAAAATGAAGTAATAAAAAAGCACGCAAACAACAACAACAGGCAGCTTTTTCACACAGCGGATCTCTGCTTGAAGGATTTTTCGCTTCAGCTGTCAAGCAGTTAAGGCGTGGTCGGTGGTAGGGTTCATTCGTCATTATGGCAATTTGGTCAAATGATTCTTCTTGTGTTTTTTTGATGTTTTTTTTTCTCTTTTTTTTTTGATTTGTTTTTATTAGCTCGAGCCATGGTGACTCCATGGCTGACTCTTGCCCAACGCAGCAGTAACAGTTCAATTTTACGCTTCGAAGAGGGCCACTGACTTGTAATCAGCGGTAATTTCATTTTACTATGCACTTACATACATATGTATGTACATATGTATGCATTTATCTGTCACAAAACGCATGCACTTTTTATATACGAGTATTTATATGCAGTACAGAGTGCATTTCACAAAGAAAATCCTATTGGAAATTGGTTACAGAACTACCCTCGATGGTACTAAGAGGTCTGACAATTAAGTAATGAGACTGATTATATTGCCGTGATTGTGGTAACCCTGTGATCTTGAAATTCCCTTTCCCTTCTCTCCGCATCCTTCTCCTCTCCATTGATATATTTGCCATCGCTCTAGTTTGTTTAGTTCGCCTGCTGTGTCGTGTTGAGTAAACGTGTGTTTGTGGTGCTCGTCACGAAAATGGAAAAACGAAATCAAGGGCAACGCGTCGCAATAAAATTTTGCGCCAAATTGTGCGAAACAGCTTCGGAAACGTACGCTAAAACTGTAAAAGTGGTGCATGGTGATAGTGCTCTTAATCGTGCTCAGTTGTTTCGATGGCATAAAGCGTTTAAGTTTAAGTAAAGCTCGCATGAGCAAGTCGAAGGTGAAAACGATGATTATTGCCTTTTTTGAGAGCCGTGAAATCATCCACAAAGAATTTCTTCCACGGGGGCAAACCGTAAAGCAAGTCTACTATCGCCAAGTACTCGAAAGATTGCGAAAACATGGCAACAGGTTGCGCCCAGACATCGCTCGTAACTGGATCCTTCATCACGACAACGCGCCGGGCCACACCGCCCTCAGCATGTTCCAGTATTTGACCTCTAAAGGTATCGATGTGTTGCAACAACCGCCTTATTCGCCCGATATGTCACCCTGTGACTTTTTTTTGATCCCTAGAACAAAATCGGTGGTCAAGGGAACTCATTTTGAGTCGATTGAGGACATCTAGGCGGCCGTGACGAGGGTACTCGCGGACATCCCAGTCGAAGCGTTCCAGAAATGTTACGAAGCATATGGAAAACGCGCTGGAATTGTTGTATAGCTGCCCAAGGGGCTACTTTGAAGCGAATGGCAGAGTTGTAAAATTATTTTGAAATATACGGTTTTTATGGAATCAGTCTCATTACTTAATTGTCACACCTCGTGGAGATAGAAAAACACTTTGAGAAGCCTAATGCGGATGCGGTTTCTTCTTGTCTTTCTAACTTTCAACATTTATAAACACCTTCCCTAAGTATTTTCCTACTTACAAGTGCATTTTTGATTGGTGAAAAGAAAGCCACAAGGGTAAACGTCTCTCTATTGTTCTTTGGTTCCACAATGTATACTTCAAAAACTTTTCAAATGAGGAAATAATTTTAAATTTTGTCTTAAGGGGGCAGGTTGGTTTGCGACTTCAAAAAAAAAAAATGTTTGCTATAATTTTTTATATAAAAGTACAAAATCCCAGGAATATCCTGTGAAAATTTCATGTCGATCGGACTAAAACTCGTTGAGATACCGATTATCTCGTAATCGTGCTCAAGACGGATATGCGGTTGAGGGCAAGTATTCGGCGGCAGCTGTTTGTCTCCGACGTAATCCTCTAAGGGGGAAGGAAGGAAGCTCCTAGACAAAAAAAAAGACTGAATTGTATTGCTGTAGAGTCCGGCTGCTTCAGAGGATGCACAATATTGCCCTGGAATAGGTGATTCGATGTAGGTAAGTTAAAAAAAAATTATTATTATACTTTCAATTTTTTTTGAAACTTTAGACGAGTTTTTCAATTTGAAATTTTGCACACATCCTTCATACAATAAGTACTTGTGGGTGAACAACAACAAAAATTTGTTTCATTCATTTGAAAATGTCGAAATTTGTACCAGATAAAGTGTTTTTGCGGAGAGTTCTTCTTCATTACTTTAACATGAAGAAAAGTGCTGCCGAAAGCCATCGTATTTTACTGGACGTTTATGGTGACCATGCTTTAGCCGAACAAACATGCCAAAAGTGGTTTGCACCGTTTAAAAGTGGCGATTTCGACTTAGACGACGGAGAACGACCCGGACAGCCGAAAAAAAATTTCAAGACGAAGAATTTGAGACATTGCTCGACGCAGATGCATGCGAGATGCACGAAAAACTTGCAAAAGTATTAGAAGTTGATCAAGCAACCGCTTCCAGACGATTAAAATCATTATGATTCATCCAGAAGCTTGGAAATTGGGTGCCTTATAAATTAAAGCCAAGAGACGTCGAACGTCGATTCTGCATGTCGGAAATGTTGCTTCAACGCCACCAAAAGAAGTCATTTGTCATTTTTGCATCGAATTGTCACTGGCGATGAAAAATGTATTCATTATGATAACCCAAAGCGCAAGAGATCGTATGTGAAGCCCGGCCAACCATCGACACCCACGGCAAAGCCAAATATCCATGGTGCCAAGGTATGTATTTCGTGGGACCACAAGGGTGTGCTCTATTATGAGCTATTGAAATCGGGTCAGACTATCAATGAGGACCTCTACCGAAAACAATTGATTCGTTTGAAAAAGGCCATCGCGGAAAAACGACCAGAATATGCGACCAGGCACGAATCAATAATTTTTCATCATGACAACGCTCGGCCACATGTTGCAAGGCCAGTTAAAAACTATTTGGGAAACTATGGGTGGGAAGTTCTACCTCACCCGTCTTATAGCCCAGACATAGCAGAATGCCCCCACCGGAGTACGCTTCACTTCAAAACAGTGTATCAGAAATTGGCTCGATTCTTTCTTGGCCTCCAAACCGGAGAAGTTCTTTTGGGATGGGATCCACAAACTGCCAGAAATATGGGCAACCATCATCGCTTCCGATGGGCAATACTTTGAACATTAAATGTATAACAATTTGTTCACAATAAAGTCTTAATTTTCGAAAAAAAACCTACACGAATTAATGCATTCAAAAAAAAATTTATAAAAATCTGCTTTTTTCAGCCCAGAAACCATTTTGCCCCCTTTGGAAATAGTAGTTAAGTTTCCAAAATTTTCAGAAATATTTCCTCGCTACACACCCTAATACTGCGAAGGCCTTGCATTGACTGCTATGCGCAAAAACATAAATCAATCAATTAGCAAATGTCGATTTGTTGTTTATGAAAAGCAAAGCGAAACAATGACGTTGCGCAAATCTATTCATGTCAGTCGACCAAAATTCATTGCAACCAAATTTGTGTGGGTTTCGTTTGGATCCAGAGTTTTTTTCCCCCAACAACTGACTACAACAGATGCGCCAGCAAAAGTTCAGGGCGGAAAAAACGAATGGATAGAATGGAAGAAATACAATAGGGAAGACATCGATAAACATACATACATACATACATAGCACATGTGACTGCATATGTACTCGAATTTATTGTATTTAGAAAGTCGGGTTTTTGTAAAACCACCAGCCTGTGCAGCTAAGAAAAAACTACATATACTATATGTCGGTATATAGGTCATCCCAATCGATGACAAGGGGACAGATGTTTCATTGCCGGAAACAGAAGCAGTTCGGCTTGGACCTTATCAGTGTGGTTTCAGACCCGGAAAATTTACAATTGACCAGATATTCACCATAGGTTTGGAAGTTTGGAATAGATCCGTTAAAGAGGATTGACATACTCCAACCATTCTTCGATGTTAAAGCAGCCTTTGAGGGCATGAAAAGGACTTGCTTCCACCGCCGTTAAGTCTGAGTTTGGTATCCCCGGCAAACTTATACAGCTGTATGGTACAAACTGACGCTAAGCAACAGTAAAAGCTCCGTCAGTACCTGGAAAGACTTCTCCGAGCCGTTGGATAACAAACAAGGTTTCAGACAAGGTGATTCCTTATGGTGTGTCTTTATATATATTGTTGGTGAAAATTATACGAGCTGCAACGCTGATAGAGAATGTAGAGCTACCGCGCCGTGAGTACTGCTTTCTCCAGAAATCCAACGCAGAATCACTCTTGCCAACAGGTGCTACTTTGGACTGAGTAGGCAATTGAAAAGTAAAGTCCTCTCTCGGCGAACGAAAACCAAACTTTACAAGTCGCTCATCATACCCGTCCTTCTCTATGGATGATGACAATATATGATGAGTCTGCCCTGGAAGTCCTCGAGAGAAAGGTTTTGCGTAAGATTTATGGTCCTTCACGTAATGGTTACAGCGAGTACCGCAGACGCTGGAACGTTGAGCTGAACGAGTTGTACGGTGATACTGACATAGTTCAGTGCTAAGCTTGTTAGGTCATGTGGCCCGGATGAATGAGAACACTGCAGTTTTGAGAGAAGAAGACCTGGAGAAGAACCTGCCTACACTTGGTATTTCCAATTGGCGTCAAACAGCGAAAAAATGGATGAAATTGAAAAAAATAGGTCTCCAAGTCATAAAAGTGGCTAAAGAAAGAAGAAGACAGAAGAGGGAAACGACAGTGCCTACATTTCCATGAACGGCCACAACCAGCTACCTTGTCGTTTTCGTGAATACATTATGAGGAGTTGGCGTGTCGGTTCACTAGTGTCAGTTACAGAACGCCGGAGAAACTCCGTGCAACTAAGCTTTCTAGGAGCAAGAAGAAGACCCGAGATGGGATTCAAATCTGCGATGTTTAGGAAACAACTTGCAGCCATACAAGAGGCTCTTAATTGTCTAGTATCTAGGAGAATAGTAGAGTACTGCGGAAAATACCTGAGTGTGATGGCTAAACCTAGTATGGATGTCAGGACACAGTAACATAGCAGGCAAGGAGATGGCGGCCGAGATTGCAAGAAAAGGCACTGGAAGAGGCCGGTAAAATCATGACAGTATCCCCACCTTTATCTCGCTAAAAAGAAAGGAGATATTACAATTATGAATCATCATATAGGACATCTTCTACTAGGGAAGCACGCAGAGATGCTGGCCATACCCAAGGCAGCTGCAGTAGTTGCAGAGAGCATCAGGAATCTGACACCTCAAGGTACTACCTTTGTGAATGTCTCACAGGAGGAGTAGGTTAGTATGTTTTGCTAGCTCCACACATTGGTTTGACTAGCAGCTAGAGGCTAATGGGATCCTCAAAGGTTTAATCATTCCCTGTTTACCAACTTCATGGCATTTCCCAATTTCACTAAATGAAAATATCACATAATATTTCCTCCAAATTGATTACAAAAATATTTTACTTTCATCTATCACAGCTAACGGTTAAGATATGACCATAATTAGAATTCCAAAATGATATATTTAAATTATTTTCAGATTAAAACCCGTCCCCAGCGTACGTTTGAACTACGCTCGGGCAAACAAAAAAAAAATAAAAAATAAAAAAAAATTTAAAATAAATTGTTCACCCGGCAGCGGAACGCCAGCATAATAGGCAAAGCGCTGCTATTGTCCCAAACCTATGCACTCGTATGTACGTGAAAAAATTACTCGAAACCACATAATTTGCGATTAATTGGAATACCGAGCAACTTTGTACATTCACCTCTGCCAGCGAGCGCCAGCGGAGGAAGTGTAGAAGCAGAAGCTCGTGTGCCCAGTTGGATGCCGATGTGGGGGTGAAACAACAGACGGCACTCAGTCAGCCAGCGCGCAGACTAATCACAGTCGGCAGTTCTAAACGACCCTGCTGACAAAGTCGTCGAGAGCCGTTGTGCAGTGTAGCTCAGTGAGCCAGTGGCGCATCATAATTTGCCAACAAAATCCGGCGGCTGAACGTAGACCAGACTAATTGCATTGTCACCGCAGGTTTCTAACTCAACCACATGCTTCCATTAAGAAGCCCCTGCATTTTCACCCCACGCAAACACGACCAGACCATAAGGTACACACCGACACACACACACACACACACATACTGGGCACTCAGCCAGAGCTGGTGTCAGTGGAGCTCGTGTGCACAACATCCGGTGATTTTCGACGCCACACAACCAACCTACACACAATCTCACAACCCCACACGCCACATGTTTCGGTTTACAGGTGTTTTTACACCAACAACAACACGGATTAAAAGAAAAAGGTATAAATAAAATTAAAATGCGATAAGAAGAAGAATTGTTGGGTAAAAGAGTAAAGTGTAAAGTGATTAGTTACTTGGCTTGGTGTAGTATTTACCTGTATCCTGCAGCTGTTTGGCCGCACACTCGGCACATTCGGCGCACTCGGTGCAAACGCCAAGCGAATCGTCATCGGGTGAGTGTTGCTGTTGTTGTGGTTGTTGCTGTTGTTGTTGCTGCTGCTGATGGTGTTGCATTTGTTGGTGGTGTTGTTGTGCCTGCTGCGCTACCTGCTGCTGCTGCTGTTGTTGTTGCTGCTGCTGTTGATGCTGATGATGTTGGCTGAGCGCAGCACTGCCCACCGGTGGTGGTGGCGGCGGAATTTGATTATTATTTCGTGCAGCCAGCATGGCGGCACGTTGTTGCTGCAATCTCTGTATAACCTGCAGCTGTTGAATGTGTTGGGCGCCGAAGATGTGGCCGCTTAACGCGCCGCCGAGTGAGTTCTTCAGGCCATTGTCCTTGTAGCCGTCGGGAGGACTTAGTGCGGCCTCGTCAACGAACTCGATGGGTGGCGCATATTTGGGACTCTGGTGGAAAAAGACAGAGAGAAGTAAGTTAGTGAAGTTTGTAAGAGTAATTGTGACGGAGTTGCAGATAAAGTTTTAGGTGAAATGAGAAGTTATGCGATAAGGATCATAAATAATTTGAATGTCAGGCGCACAGTTAAAAATAAAAAATTTTCTAGAATACGAGAGTAGCTAAAGACAGTCTGACTCAACCATTTTTCCATAAAACCTTAATATAATATTAGTGCAGATAGCCGAAGATAGATTAAGTCACACGGTTTTCGAGATGCTGACCTCGTTTTTAATAGTTGTTTAGCATTTTCCATTGCTTTATTTTGTACTAATGGCTGCTGGCGACTTCGTGCTTATATATATATATAATTGGCGCTTTGTAACCGCTGAAGCGATTTTCGGCCGAACTCCTCCTCCAATTTGTGGTTTTGTGTCTTGATGTTTTTCCAACAAATGGAGGAACCTACAGTTTATACTAAGCCGCCTCCGAACGGCTGACGGTTTTTTTACGAGGAGCTTTATTTCATGTCCGAAATACACTCGGAGGGACATGGACATTCCCTGCCGAGGGGCGACCGCAATTAGAAAATTTAATTCAATTTTTTATTTAAATTAATTTTCCATAACTTTTGGATATTGGTGGCACCAGGATATGAACCCTAGTCTTCCGAATGGCAGGACGCAATGCTAACCACTCGGCTACCGCGGCCGCTTACGTTATTTAAATAGCAGAGTGGTTAACATTGCATACTGCCAGTCGGAAGGCCATGGCTCGAGTACTGGTCCGACCAACATCCAAAATTAATTTTTCAAATAACGGTTGCACCTCGGTAGGGAATTTCAAACCCTCCGATGACATGAAATAAAAAGCTCTTCTAAAAACTATCATCCGTTCGGAGACGGCTCAGTGTAAACTGTAGTTCCCTCCATCTGTTGGATGATCATTTAGACTCATACCACAAATTGTAGGCGGACCGTGGACGGAACTCGATTCAGTGGTCACAAAGCGCCAATTATTGTATATACGTATATTATATACGTGTATGTTAAGCCTCATACGGCTTTTATTTCATATAATTTAATTTAATTTTATTTTATTTAATTTATTTTAATTTTATTTTGTTTTATTTCAATCTAATTTTTTTCATTATTATTCTAATTTATTTTATTATTTTACTTTATTTTATTGTTTTTTATTTTATTTTTTATTTTACTTTCTATTTTATTTGAATTTAAATTACATTATATTTTAATTCATTGCAATTTTTTTATTTTATTTTTTTCATTTAATTTTTATTTTATTTAATTTTATTTTATTTTATTGTTTTATTTTTTTATTTTGTTTTATCTTATTTTATTTTATTGTTTTTTAATTTATTTTTTATTTCATTTTAATTTAAATTAATTTATTTTATTTTTTATTTTATATTAATCTTTTTATTTAATTTATTTTTTCTTATATTGTTTCATTTTATATATTTTTTATTTTATTTTATTTTAATTTATATTTTTTATTTTATTTTAATTTATATTTTTTATTTTATTTTAATTTATATTTTTTATTTTATTTTAATTTATTTTTTCAAATTTTATATTGTTTTATTTTTTGTTAATTTTATTTTAATTTCTTTTATTATAATTATAATTAATTATTTTTTTATTTTATTTTAATTTAAATTATTTTATTTTATTTTATTTTATTTTTTATATTATTTAATTTTATTTTATTTTATATTATTTCATTTTATTTAATTTTGTGTTATTTTATTTTATTTTATTTTATTTAATTGAATAAAATTTATTTAATAATATTTTGATAATATTTAGTTTAATTTATTTTAATTTAGTTTTGTTTTATTTTATTTGATTTATTTTAATGATATTTTATTTGATTTTGTTTTATCCCAATTTATTTAATTCAATTCCTTTACTTTAATTAAATTAAATTTAATTTAAGTATATTTTATTTTAGTTTTATTATTGAATTCGTATAAGAAATATAAATATATTATTAATAAAATCTATTAAAAACAAAATAACTTAAATTAAAAATCAAAATAAATTAATTAAAATGAAATAAAAAAAAATAAAATGAAATAAAATAAAATAAATTAAATAACATAAAAAAAGTACATAAACCAAATTGATTTAAATTAAAACTAATTTTTTTATTTAAATAAATTTAAATTTAAAATATAACAAAATTAAATAATATAAATACAACAAAGAAAAGTAAAATAAAATAAAAAAACAATAAAATAAAGAAAAATAAATAAAATCAAATAATATTTGTGTTACGTTGAAGAAAGTCTACAAGACCAAATGCGATCTTGAGAAATTTCAAATCACACCCATCAAAATACTGTCATTTCAAGTTGTAGCTACATTTTCTCCATTTCTACTCATCTATGTGCTATTTTTCCATATAGATATACAGGTACATATGTATGTATAACTCTAATGTGTTGGTTGTTTGGCTGCTGCAACCGGAAAATTAGGATTTCCTGTCAGGCAATTATAGTTGGATGAATTTTTGATGTTCTTCACTCTAAGTTGGTGGCAGTCGTAAGTCCGTCCCTCCGTCTGTCCGTTCGCGTGTCTCTTCTTCTACTGCATATTTAACTACTAAAAGGCGACGTTGATGATGATAACAATGGCAGCTACAACAACGACCAACAACAATGCCTAAGCGCCGTCATTTGATGTAACTCAAAACGCGTTGAAGTCATTGTACGACAATTCGCACACAGCAAACGATCGGTTGTGTGGGTGTCAACCAAACAAATTCTGCTTTGTATGTAACAGGCTAGATATTTATGTATGTACGAGTGTGTATGTAAGCAGCATGAGCGATGTGCAAAACTATTGTACCAGACAAACACACACAAACACACGCGAATAGTGAGTTTTACATGACTTGTACAAAATATTTGCCTCAATGTCTGATTGTACATTTGTCTATATGTACGAACAATGGTTAAAAAGTGTTGGCTAAAAGTTTCTACTACTACTACTACTTCTTCTATTTTGTGAAAGAGGATGGCAAGGTGTGTATATATGTAGATATGCATTGCATGTATTTATATATATATATATATATATGTATAGTTGAACTTATGGCTTTAATAATTCCATCTACATTAAATTGTAGTCATCTATGTAAATATGTATGCTTGCATGTATGCATGTATGTAAGTATGTATGTGGTCCTGCTTTGCATCCCTGTCATCATTAAATATTTAATTTTATTTGCATTAACTTGGCTTGAGCGATTGTTATGCTTTTATAAGTCTATTTAAGTATGCATTATATACATGAGTGCGTATGCATGTATGTATGTATGTATGTATGTATGTGTGCATAACACTGTATGTGGTATTTACTCAGCATACACCAACGGGCTGGTAAAGAAGCTTTCAATTACATAATGTTGTCAATAAAGTAGAAAGTAGAACGTACATACATACATACATGCATATATAAGTATATACTGCCGCTATTTGAACGAGAGTGAATGTAAATACTTAGATTTAGCGAATTCACTTAACATTTTAGTGACCTCAGCACCCAGTGAGTAATTTGTGGTCGCCTGAGGAGGTGAAGTCATGATAACATATTTTTTTAGTGGCATCTAAACGTTAATGGTGGCGCCTCTTAGCAAAAACTTGGTTGCTTTGCAAGTGTTTAAGCCGACTAATGTGTTTTTCTTTTCCTAAAAGATCTCTTACCGAACCGACTCATAACTCAAAATGACTCCAAGACTTTCTCAACTCATTGTAGCCCATGCCATTGTTTACATTATAAGAAAGTATCTTAATAACTTTCCCTCAAGCAGCTTGCAAAGGTCCGGTCCCTTAATTAGGAAGGTGTCGTCCCGCCACATCGAAGTTCTTCAACATGGTCAAAAATGGCTTTTGTAAGTGCCTTGAACGCACCTACGAGCGCTACCCCCACACCGATGTCAAAATTGTGCTTCACGACTTCAACTCCACGGTGTGCAGAGATGGTATCGTTGGCACAGCAATCAAAAAATTCCGAGGCTCAAAATATGGTTGTCTGTAGTACCGAATTTCAGCACAAGAAAGTTATTTGTCTGTCTGCGGATAGAAAAACTCGCAACCAAATCGATCATGCTATGGCAGACAGGGGACACATCTCCAATGTTCAAGCATGCGTACTCTCCGGAGACCTAACGTCGACTCGGACCACGATATAGCAGCGACACAGAACGTCCGCCAACGATGTCAACAAGCTGTAAGCACAACAGACAACCAAAATCAGAGAGCACTCAGCAGCAACTCGATATAAGAGAACTCTGTAACGGTAATTCAAACTACTTAAGTGTATTCTCAAACGAAACTTTTAGTTTCCGATTAAATCAAAAGAAGAGTTGTTACAATAACCGTTCAGCGGTAGAGAGAAAAAAGACCGCAGTGCAAGTTCTGTGAGATACATATATATATGTACATATAGTTTTGAAGAGGGAAGCGAGAATTATTTGCAGACGGAAAAAGTAAGAGGCCAAAATGAGTGAGTATGAAGAGCTTGAGAAGCTGGCCCACAGAGATAATACTGGCGAATTCTATAAAGAAAGGTGGTGACTTAAAGAACTAAAGACATCTAGAACATACTGGTTCACTCATTCAACCATAACAAAGTTGGAGTATTGACTTCTCGCCTGATGGAAAGTCGGCTTCCTAGCCTAATATCGTTGGTATAGTACCTGAGTGTGCTTTAAATTGAGAAAAAAGGAGCCACACAATTTGTGGCAATAATTTTATATCGCACATAAAGTTCTCTCAATCGTAAACGAACTGAACAGACTTTATCAGTGTGGGTTAAGACTTGGTGTGGACGATGACAACATCCGATGACAATAATGATGAGTCGGCGATAGGAGTTTTGGGAAGAAATATTTTGCATAAGCTGCACGACATACCTAAAACCTGGTATCGATCAGCAAATCAAGAGACAGTGGTTTTACTGGCTAGGCCATGCGTTTCGCATGGAAGAAGATACTCTAGTATTGAAAGTGCACCACAAATTGCTTTTTAATTTTATTTCATCTCGTTTTATTTCATTTTTTATTTTTTTTTAAATTTTATTTTTTTAATTTAATTTTATTTTATCTTTTTATTTTTTTTTTTTATTTATTTTTTATTTATTTAATTTTAGTTTTTTAATTTAATTTTTTTAATTAATTTTTTTTTTTAATTTAATTTTATTTTTTTAAATTTAATTTTTTCAATTTTTCTTTAATTTTATTTTATTTCATTTCGTTTCATTTCATTTCGTTTTATTTTATTTATTTTATTTCATTTTATTTTATGTTATTTTATTTTATTTTATTTTATTTTATTTTATTTTATTTTAATTTATTTTATTTTATTTTATTTTATTTTATTTTATTTTATTTTATTTTATTTTATTTTATTTTATTTTATTTTAATTTATTTTATTTTATTTTATTTTATTTTATTTTATTTTATTTTATTTTATTTTATTTTATTTTATTTTATTTTATTTTATTTTATTTTATTTTATTTTATTTTATTTTATTTTATTTTATTTTATTTTATTTTATTTTATTTTATTTTATTTTATTTTATTTTATTTTATTTTATTTTATTTTATTTTATTTTATTTTATTTTATTTTATTTTATTTTATTTTATTTTATTTTATTTTATTTTATTTTATTTTATTTTATTTTATTTTATTTTATTTTATTTTATTTTATTTTATTTTATTTTATTTTATTTTATTTTATTTTAATTTATTTTATTTTATTTTATTTTATTTTATTTTATTTTATTTTATTTTATTTTATTTTATTTTATTTTATTTTATTTTATTTTATTTTATTTTATTTTAATTTATTTTATTTTATTTTATTTTATTTTATTTTATTTTATTTTATTTTATTTTATTTTATTTTATTTTATTTTATTTTATTTTATTTATTTTATTTTATTTTATTTTATTTTATTTATTTTGATGTAATTTAATTTAATTTAGTTTAATTTTACTTTACTTTATTTTATTTTATTTCATTTTATTTTATTTTATTGTATTTATTTTATTTTATTTTATCTTATTTTACTTCATCTTTGCTTATTTTATTTTTATATTTTTGATTTTATTTTATTTTATTTTATTTTATTTATTTATTGCCTTCTAGCAATTTTAAACGAATGCTCTTGAATATTCAAAAATATTTTCCTGCCATTTTCATTGCTGTTCTTCTAAATAACTGCTAAATATGCATATGTAGACAAATTACTGTTATCTGATGTGTTAATATACTCAAACGGCTAACCAAATGCAAATTATCCTTTTCCTCTTCTCCTCTCGCTCTCACATGCACCTGTCGGTCTATCGACTAGCCAGAGGACGATACATAAAAACAACAAAAAAAACAGAAAATTAATAAGTAACCACATAATGTGACACTAATCGTTGCGATGGATGGATATATCAAAAGTCAATAGATGCGATGCAAGCCAAAATGTGATAAAGCAGATTCGCTTATTTATCAAACCCACATTAAATGAGCAAACAAGAGGTAAAGAGTCAGAGAAATCATGCCGACATGTGTTCTTCTTAAATATTTATAACATAAGTACATATACATTTGTATATGTATAACATGACATATATGTACGAGTATGTATGTATACCCTTGTACCTTGTATTTGCGCATAAAAATGCAAATATGAGTGGAAAATAATTTTCATTTTCCAAAAATATCCTTTATGACTTTGCAGAATTGGCTTGTACATAAATCGGAAGCTTGTTAGCCTTGGCATATTGCAAACAAAATTTATGCAGATACCAACACTTAGATAAAAGAGTATACATATGTACCCGTACATACACACATGCTACGAGGGTTGCTCTTTATATTTCGGGATTAGTGAATAAAAACAAATATTAATCATAAAAAATCACTTTATTGTTTTTTAAAATATTCTTCATTAATATCTATACACTTTTGCATGCGTTAGAACCAATTGCCGAAGAACTTTTGCCAATCTAATTGAGATATCTCCAAAGTGTACGTTCTGAATGCGTCAACCGCCTCTTTAGGTGTGGGAAAACGTTGAATTCTCAGTTTAATTTTTACGTTGGGTGTCAAGTCAGGACTATACGGTAGATGTCTCATCAAATCGATGTTTCGAGTGCTAAAATCTGCTGTTGTTTCAGGCGATCTGTAAGAGCTCGCATTGTCGTGTTGAAGAGTGATCCATGCTCTGCGGATCGGATCGGTTTTCCTGATTTCTTGAAAGACAAGTGACAAACAAATGGTTGTATACCACTCAGGTTTTACAATTCTAGATTGCTTTAGTGATATGTTTGCGACATATCCACCGCTATTGGATTTTTTTTTTACATGTTTTTCGACCAATCGATACGAGCACGATCTTCACAAAATGGTGATTTACGACCTCGATTGAATTCACCACACCAATGATAAACACTTCTTCTTGATAGAGTTTCGTCGCCAAAAATTTAATTAAGTTCATCGATGGACTGTCGCTGAGTTAGTCCACTGTGAATTGGTAAAAAATAGTTAGCCGAAAATGTTCGTGATTTAAAACCATTCTTTGGACGAAATGTAACTACAAATTTACGGTAAATAACCCAAATAGTGCTCGTATGCCAAAACGCTCAGTTTCCAGAGCGATGAAGCGATGGGGACAAAGGGCTGTGCATGATTATTTTGCTTGTTCCACCTCAAATATCGGTACTGTAAGTGTCTACTTCTCGACGTTCTCAAGTACTAGGACTTTCTTATCGCACATTATGGAGCTAAAACAATAACCGAAGCCAGCTGACCATACATTACCCCGTACATACGTCGATAAGTGGTTTCAGCAAGATGGTGCTACCAACCCGGGACAAAAAGTGATCGAAAATTATCTCAAACGGATAGGGCTTGCGAAAAGGGAGGCGGTCATTTGAGTGATGAAAAAAAAATTCCATGAAAAAAAAAAACAATTTATTTATTTTATTTTATTTTTTTTTATTTTATTTAATTTAATTTAATTTAATTTTATTTTATTTTATTTTATTATATTTTATTTTATTTTGTTTTATTTTATTTTATTTTATTGGATGAGTGCATAAGTTCGTGCCCGATTTCAAGTGCAAACTAAAATTGAAATTTTTTGAAGAAAGCGCTTTTATTAATCAATTATGTATTCGCCATCATGTTCGGCAATCCACTCCCAACGTTCAACCAATTTACGGATGCCCGATTCATAGAAATCGCGCGGTTTCTCGTTGAAAAAGGTGTCAAGGTGGTTTTTGACGTCTTCCACATTTTTAAATTTTTTTCCATTCAAATTGTTCTGCAGCGATCGAAACAAATGATACTCAGAAGGTGCAATGTCGGGTGAATATGGGGGATGCGGCATGATTTCCCAATTCATCTCCTTCAGTTTGGCCAGGGTCGGTTTTGCAACATGTGTCCTGGCGTTGTCATGATGGAAAAGAACTCCTTTGCGATTGGCCAAAATCGGACGTTTTTCATCAATTGCTTTCTTCAATTCGACCAATTGCTGACAATACTTGTTGGCAGTGATCGTTTCTCCAGCTGGCAAGAGCTCAAAATAGATCACGCCTCGGATATCTCACCAAATGCACAGCAGTACCTTCATCGGATGCAATCCACCTTTCGACATCGGTTCCGCCCCTTCGTGTGCCTGTTTCCATGATCTTTTGCGTTGAACATTGTTGTACAGGACCCATTTTTCATCACCAGTCACGAGCCGATCCAAAAAAGGTTCGTTTTTGATCCGTCGAAGCAAAGAAATTGCTGTTGACATACGGTCCACTCTGTTCTTTTCACTCAACTGATGTGGCACCCATGTATCGAGCTTCAAAGTGTACCCAACCTTTTTTAAACGACGAAACGCAGTTGATTTGTTGACGTTCAATTCACTGGCAACCTCTTCCGTCGAAATACGTGAGTTATTCGCAACTAAAGTCCTTAGAACATCGTCATCAAGCTCAGAAGGCCGTCCACTGCGAGGTTGATCTTCGAGGTTAAATCTCCAGAACGAAATTTCGCGAACCATTTCTTTACTGTGCGGAGTGCTGGAGCACGGTCCAAATAAACTTCGCGAATATCTTTAGTTGCAGCGCCCACTGTTTTTCCTTTGCGGAATTCGTATAACACAATATGAGGCATATGATCTTTTTCGTTGTTCATCTTCCATGCGTCTTTTCACTAAGCAACTCAAATCAAAATGAAGTTATTTTATGCTTGATTTACAGTTCGGACTGTCACCTTTCCAACGATATATAATATGTATATATTTCTTTCACGAGCGCCACTCTCAAACGATTCGTACGGCATCCAGCGGAATCGGGCACGAACTTATGCACTCATCCAATATATTGTTTTATTTTATTTAACTTTATTTAATTTTATTTTATTTAATTCAATTTAATTTTATTTTATTTTACTTTATATTGTTTTATTTTATTTAACTTTATTTAATTTTATTTTCTTTAATTCAATTTAATTTTATTTTATTTTCTCTTATTTAATCTAATTTTATATAATTTAATCTAATTTTATTTTATTTTATTTTATTTTATTTAATTTAATTTAATTTAATTTAATTTTATTTTATTTTATTTTATTTTATTTTATTTTATTTTATTTTATTTTATTTTATTTAAATTTATTTTATTTTATTTATTTGATTTTATTTTATTTTATTTTATTTTATTTTATTTTATTTTATTTTATTTTATTTTATTTTATTTTATTTTATTTTATTTTATTTTATTTTATTTTATTTTATTTTATTTTATTTTATTTTATTTTATTTTATTTTATTTTATTTTATTTTATTTTATTTTATTTTATTTTATTTTATTTTATTTTATTTTATTTTATTTTATTTTATTTTATTTTATTTTATTTTATTTTATTTTATTTTATTTTATTTTATTTTATTTTATTTTATTTTATTTTATTTTATTTTATTTTATATTGTTTTATTTTATTTTATTTTATTTAATTTTATTTTCTTTAATTCAATTTAATTTTATTTTATTTTCTCTTATTTAATCTAATTTTATATAATTTAATCTAATTTTATTTTATTTTATATAATTTAATCTAATTTTATTTTATTTTATTTTATTTAATTTAATTTAATTTTAATTTTATTTTATTTTATTTTATTTTATTTTATTTTATTTTATTTTATTTTATTTTATTTTATTTTATTTTATTTTATTTTATTTTATTTTATTTTATTTTATTTTATTTTATTTTATTTTATTTTATTTTATTTTATTTAAATTTATTTTATTTTATTTATTTGATTTTATTTTATTTTATTTTATTTTATTTTATTTTATTTTATTTTATTTTATTTTATTTTATTTTATTTTATTTTATTTTATTTTATTTTATTTTATTTTATTTTATTTTATTTTATTTTATTTTATTTTATTTTATTTTATTTTATTTTATTTTATTTTATTTTATTTTATTTTATTTTATTTTATTTTATTTTATTTTATTTTATTTTATTTTATTTTATTTTATTTTATTTTATTTTATTTTATTTTATTTTATTTTATTTTATTTTATATTGTTTTATTTTATTTTATTTTATTTAATTTTATTTTCTTTAATTCAATTTAATTTTATTTTATTTTCTCTTATTTAATCTAATTTTATATAATTTAATCTAATTTTATTTTATTTTATATAATTTAATCTAATTTTATTTTATTTTATTTTATTTAATTTAATTTAATTTTAATTTTATTTTATTTTATTTTATTTTATTTTATTTTATTTTATTTTATTTTATTTTATTTTATTTTATTTTATTTTATTTTATTTTATTTTATTTTATTTTATTTTATTTTATTTTATTTTATTTTATTTTATTTAAATTTATTTTATTTTATTTATTTGATTTTATTTTATTTTATTTTATTTTATTTTATTTTATTTTATTTTATTTTATTTTATTTTATTTTATTTTATTTTATTTTATTTTATTTTATTTTATTTTATTTTATTTTATTTTATTTTATTTTATTTTATTTTATTTTATTTTATTTTATTTTATTTTATTTTATTTTATTTTATTTTATTTTATTTTATTTTATTTTATTTTATTTTATTTTATTTTATTTTATTTTATTTTATTTTATTTTATTTTATTTTATTTTATTTTATTTTATTTTATTTTATTTTATTTTATTTTATTTTATTTTATTTTATTTTATTTTATTTTATTTTATTTTATTTTATTTTATTTTATTTTATTTTATTTTATTTTATTTTATTTTATTTTATTTTATTTTATTTTATTTTATTTTATTTTATTTTATTTTATTTTATTTTATTTTATTTTATTTTATTTTATTTTATTTTATTTTATTTTATTTTATTTTATTTTATTTTATTTTATTTTATTTTATTTTATTTTATTTTATTTTATTTTATTTTATTTTATTTTATTTTATTTTATTTTATTTTATTTTATTTTATTTTATTTTATTTTATTTCATTTTATTTTATTTTATTTTATTTTATTTTATTTTATTTTATTTTATTTTATTTTATTTTATTTTACATTATTTTATTTTATTTTATTTTATTTTATGTTATTTTATTTTATTTTATTTTATTTTATTTTATTTTATTTTATTTTATTTTATTTTATTTTATATTATTTTAATTTATTTCATTTGATTTTAATTTTAATTAATTTTGTTTTATTTTATTTAATTTTACTTTTTTATATTATGTTTTATCTTAGTATATTTTAATTTTTCATTTTATTTAATTTTACTTTTTTTCATTTTATTTTGTTGTTGTATTACATTTTAAACTTTTTTTTTGAATATTTTGAATTAAAATTTAAAAATAAATTTAGTATATAAATACATAATAAATGTAGAAAAACTCTTCATTTAAATCAAAATAAATTTATTATAAGATATGTATACGTGTACACATGTACGTGTGTGTATGCATGCATTTATATAATTGTTTTTGTAAATTTCGCACATCAAGAAGTGTCTCAAATGCATTTTAATTTAATTAACTGAACAAAAGAAAGCCTCTTTGCATATAAACGAGCATAAAGTTAGGAAGTAAAAGCTTTACAAATTCGTACAAATATACGTACGTGTATGTATGTATTATTTATACCGTTCAGTAGATTATCTGCATGGAAGGCAAATTTATATAACAATTTACTTCCATGCATACACAGTTAGGTATCATGTGTGCAGCTTTTGTAGTGGTTGCAGTATTTTAAATGCAACAAATTTATAAACGAATTTCCTAATCTTCTTCGCAAGGCAGCAAGCACCCAGTGTAAAAGACCGATGATGATTTGAATTTGGTTTGGTGGACTATTCGGGACTTTTTGTTCATCTCTAACCTCTACTCGGAAGACTAGGTATGGTTAGTGAGGTACTCGTTACGCCATTCTTCCAAAAAGTGAAGCTATGGAGCTACGATAACTCATTGTAGTTAATTTTTGGAAGTTCGTTTGTATGATTCGCAGAAGAATTCAATTGTTAAGCACGTATCTGTGCAGCTAACGGTTTCTTAAACATTAAACATTAAACATTTCATTTAAAACAATGAACTATAAGAGTTTAAGCTAGAACGTCCCAAAAAAAAAAATATGGAGCGAGCTTTTTTTGTAGAATAATTTCAGCCGATACCACAACCAATCTTTGGAACCCAAGTGTGCTCTGCCCAATCCACAAAAACGGCAGACCCCAATTATCGTTCTCTAAGTCTTCAGACTAGATAAGGAAGCGAGGCGAATAGGTCTGGCAGTGAACGAGGACAAGACGAAATATATTCTCTCATCAATCAAACAGTCGTCGAATTCGCGACTCGGTTCCCACATTAGTGGACAGTCATAATAAGCAGTACCTGCTGGTGGAAGCAAAAGAAAAGTAAGACCTCCACACCATCAGAAAGATCAAGCGAAGCAGAACCTAACTTCACTAGGCGTCTACAATTTTCTACGTAGGGCTTAAATATGAAACAGGCGTTCCCTTGTCTGCGGCAAAACTCAGACTAAAGCTGGCTTTCACCAAAATGGTTTAGCGAAGGAACCTACAAAGTGACTAGATGGCTTTAGCCTATGTTGGACGCTAAAAGATCAAAAGATCTAAGCCGCTTAGACTGGTTCATCACTAATTCAACAACGGGCATACTAACTGGGGACACTGTTTAATGGGACTGCACGGTAGGAGAATGGAATACTTTTCTCACGATTTTCGTCGTAGCTGCAGGGATGAAGAAGAGGAACAGTCTGTCGAGCACTACCTGAGTCACTGTACAACCCTCAGCATCACACAACTTAAATACCTAGGACATCACTTCCTTGACTGACAGGCTGAGGTAGCAACGGCTGGTTGGTATAGATAGTATCACATCGTTCATAAGGCACACGAAATGATACGTACATCTGAGAAGGTGAAAAGTACTCCACAGCGGTATCACAACGAGCCTTCAGGCCTAAGTGCACTGGTCGCTTTGATCAGCAACCGCAGTAACTCAACTCAACTCAACTAAACTCATAACTACTCCAGATTCTGTTCAATGGTAATGGAATATGTGTATATATGTATATATGTATATATAGTCAACTGATTCAAAATTTGGTTGCACAATTTATCGAGCACGTGCTAAGGGATTGGCATAACAAGGACGTCCATTACACATGCCAGCGCCCGCCTCTCTGCCCACACCCCAGCCGAACTTTGCCAAAAATATCCCACACGCATAATTAAGTACAATATCCTTTGGGTCTTATGCAGCAGCTCATATTTTTACACATACATACATACTCGTATATGGGGATTTTATAAGTTTTCATAGTTTTCATTGTTAAATACATAGTTTTCTCAACTCAAATTGTGCGGAGTGTATGTATGTATGTGTGTGAGCATGTGTGTGTGTGTGTGAATAGTAAACTGTAATCAGCTCAAGTCAAGTGAAGGGAACTAAACTGTGAGTTGAACTGAAATTCCTTGAAAATTCTTAAATGAACTACAATACAACAATGTTGGAGAAACAACAACAAAATCAACAACAGCTACAAATAAAATATATAACAATAAAAGTAATGAGAGCAGCAGCAACAGTAACAGCAACAACAAACAACTTTTGTTGGATATTCCACCAACATTTTTTGTTTTTTTTTTTTGCTTTTATTTTTGTTATTCTGTTTTTCTGTGTTTCTAGTCATTGTTAATGTAAAAGTGCTGCAAGCAAAGTTGGCATACAGCAAGTATCTCTGTTGTACACATGGATCTGTTTGAAAACTTCCCTGCAGAGAAGAAGAAGAGTGAGTTGAGTTGAGTTGAGTTGAGCTGATGCGGTTGCCGGTCAACCCCAGCACACTTAAGCCAATAGGCCCATTGTGATACCGTTGAGGCTCCTGCCTTTATCTTCTCAAATGATCGAACCATTTCACAACGAGATTTCCAATATTCGCTGAGGCCAACTCAGCGAGACAGTCGAAGAAGTGTTTCCCAAGGAACTTGGGACGCGCAGATGTCAAGGCTGGATAGTAGCAGAGGTAGTGCTCGATGGTCTCTTCCTCCTCTTCGTCCCTACAGTTGTAATCGTTACAGTAATAGCCCATCCCACTCCCGAGAAGCCCCATTAAACAGGACCACTTATTATACCAGTCGTTATGTTAATGGAGCACCGGTCCAGAAGGACAAGAATTTATGATTTTTTTGCGTCCAACTTTGGTCATAGCTGTCTGGTCGCATTGCACGTGATCTCTTTCAACCATCTTAAGTCAGTTTCATTGGCGAAGACCAATTTAAGCATGTACTTAGCCATGGATAAAGTTAAACCAGAGTTCCTTCCCTTGCTAGTTCGTCTGCCATGCAATTGCCTGGGATGTCCCTGTGTCCAGGTGCCCAGGGCACATAAGTACTGTACTTCGTTGAGAGTTTGTTAAGAGAGTTTCTACAATTTATGGCCACTTTTGACTTGGTACCGTTACATTGAAGATATCTGATTGCAGCCTGACCATCGGAGTAATTTGTAACCGATTGTCCTGTTGCCGTGAATTTGTGCAACCACTCCGCGGCCTCCATCATTGCGAAGCGTTCCGTTTGGAAAACGCTGCAGTGGTCCGATATTCTCATGCTCATGCTTGCTGGGAGCACGGGTGATTAAATTCCGCAACCCACCTTCCCATAAAGCTTCGAGCCGTCTGTGAAGATTGCTATGGCTACCTGGTCGGGGGCGTTGGTGTTTTCCCACTCGCATCTGTTTGGGATTCTCGTAGAGGAAAGATTATCGAAGCATACACTGGAGGTGGTATAGTCCAACTCCTTCGTCACTTCTGTAAGAGACAATGTTTTTATATGACCTATACTGCATATCTTCCAAGGTTGAGTTGCATTCAATCTTATTGCGTTGCAACCCGTGGGCTACCTGAGTAGAATCATCGGTAGAGTTTCGTGGTCAAACTTTCAATCGTCGTAAGATTAACTCAGGGGCTCCGCAGAGTGGTATCCATTCCCCGCTTTTGTTCAATTTTTACAACTCGAAACTCTCACATCCACCAGAGGGCGTTTCATTGACCTCATTTGCCGTTGATTGCTCGATATTCTAAAGTAAACTGCTATCTCGCCGACCTTTCCTACTTTTTCACTGCATGACAACTACAGCTACAACCTCCGAAATTCTCGGCTATGTTTTTCAACAATTGTATGATAGAATACCGACTTGAATTTGATGTGAAAGTCGATGGCGTAAAAATTTCAAAAACTAACTATCTACAATTATTGGGAGTCACATTCGACAGATTGACAGAGTCGCAACAAAATCCTCAAATAGTTAACTGGCAGTACCTAGGAAACTATGCTGTTCTAATTTGGACGCCGGGGACTTAAGCTTCGCTAGGAAGCTACAAGCATGTCAGAGCATCCCCGCAAGACCGTGACAGGAAACTTTCTGATGTCAACGGACCATCACAGGCAAAGCGAGTTATATATGGTATGAATTAAGGAGCGTAATGTTATGCTGTGCGCAGACTCCACTTAGTACCATAGACAAGAAAAGTTGGACAAGACGGCGTACCGACAGCCTTTAAACACCATTCAATGAGAGTTCGTCATCCGTCAAAAGCTTCCCGAACTCTCTTTCGGAAAACGGAGCTCTCGGAATCCAAGCACCATCGATTGTAGAGGAAGAGCGCGAGCTCGAGCTACCTCGAGAGACCTGTATAATACTGACACAATTAAGACCTGGATATTTAAGTCGACTTAGCTCGTACGTACCCAGACTTAATCCCGACATACCGCATGTATGTCATGCATGCACTGAGATCCCGCACGATACTAAGCACCTCTTTGTCGGACAGTTGACAGTTCGTAGGCCATTGCCGTATTGAAAATATCAGTTGCGTTGTTGGAAACAGCATGACTGCAAATCAGTTGAATTCTAGCCAACAACTAGTATTTTTCCCAGCAGGGTTACATACATTAGTGGGTAGCCATGTGTTGGCGGACTGTAGAGTGTAATATTTTTGGCTACAAGCAAGAAAGTTCCGACTGATTTATGTATTGTACTTCTCGTGCAGTTTCTGTAATCTGTTTATGCCTTCACATGTGCAATGGAGCTTGTATGTATCTATGCCTGGCACTTATATGCACTTAGCAATGTAGGCGTTTCTAAGAAGCGGTTCAATAGCGGGAAGCTGGCCGCTGACATGACAGTTAATAAGAAAAATCATAACAACTTTTCCCTGAAATACGTTTTTTAATAGAAGATTCAAAGAAAAATAATAAAAGGCCTCAGATGAGGGACCCCCCCCCCCCCTACTGTTTGATGACACCCGCTGCAAACAATTGAAGGATCATAATTTCAGGACATGCAGCTGTAATGTCCGGCTCGTTTTATTGGATCAAATGCCGTTGCTTAACTGTCTTAAGAGCTGACATCAGTGACGTCCAAAAAGTGCGATGAACGGGACGGGATAGGACGGAGACGAGTAGGTCTTTGTGACCTTCACTATAGTGGCGATATACAACAATCGACTCGAATCACTATTCTGTCGCAGCCAAGATAAGCATCCGCCTCTGTGTAGCCGCCAAGAACGCTCGTCAATAAACACAAAGAAGGCTCGACATCAAAAGCGACAATCGCAACAGACAGCCAACCCTGGAGCCTCGAGTTGCAATCTTACTCTCTGAGAGAAGAAATAATGAGGTTTGCCATACTGCAGTGGAAAGAAAAAAATCTATTTTCCATGCACGGTTGCAATCGATCAGACCACACGCTGTACGGGTAAGATGCTAAGCGGTGTAGAAGAAAGCGAGAGGCCGAAATGCTTGAGTAAGGGTTGGTTAAGAAGTTGGCCCACATGGGCAAAAGATTTTAAGAACATAGCTTTTTCATGTAGAACCCTAAGATGTAATCTCATCTAACGCCCAGAACGCCCTGTAAGCAACTAATCAGTCAATATTCAAATATGGCGACAAATAACTGGCAAGACACATGCATTACCTACTCTGCAGAATGTGCTCAGACGAAATATTTTCCAAGCCCTGGATCCTAAGTGTGCTCTGCCATATCCACAAAAAAGACGATCGCACAGCCTGCGCCAATTACCATGGGATAAACCTCCTCAGTAGCTCATATAAGGTCTTATCGAGCGTTTTGTGTGAAATACTAAAGCCTACCGACAACAAACTGATTGAACCTTATCAGTGTAGCTTTGGACTTGGAAAATTTACAATTGACCAGATATTCGCCATACGACAAATCTAGAAAAAGACCCGTGAAAAGAGTATCGACACACACCACTTCTTTGTCGATTTTAAAGCAGTCTTCGTCAGGTCAGAAGGCGCTGCCACTACTTCGCTATGTCTGAATGTAAACTGACGGTAAGCAACACCAAAAGCACCAACAGCAACGGGTGCTGTACGAGGTACAGAGCTGAATAGAGAAAATATTTATTCTTTAAAAGTATGTAACAGCTGGCTTACGCCGAGGATATAGGCCTCAACAGCTGAGCCATGAGTTCTGTTTTCACCAGTCTGGATAATGAAGCGATTCGCATAGGTCTGTTAGGGAATGAGGAAAAAACGAAATATCTCCTGTAATCAAACAAACAGCCATAATTTTGTGCGACTCGGCTCCCACGTCACTTTAGTCAGTCACAACTTTGAAGTCTTCGTCTTTTGGGGCAAGCAATAACACTAATAATAATGTCAGCCTTCAAAACCAACGCAAAATCTACCTTGCCAGAGGTACTTTTTTGGACGGAGTAAGCAAATGAAAAGCCCTCTCTCGACAAATAAGGGCTAAGCTCTCTAATAGAGCTCAAGATTTTGTTCGAACATTTTCGAGCTGCTCGAGCAGTTAGTGCTCAGACAGCTAAAAGACTTCTGGAAGCAGGTTTAAAAGGATGTATAGCCCGAAAGAAGCCGTGGCTCTCAGAAAAGAATAGGAAAAATCGCCGATACCAACATTTCACGGAAGAAGATTGATCGAATGTTCTGTGGTCTGATGAATCAAACTTCGAGGTAAGCTTAGTTAAGATCGTCTTAAAGCATTAACAGCCATAATTTCTTACCCTAGAGCATTTTGGAAGACATAATACAAATCTTATGAAAACATTATTTTTTCTTTTCTACAGATATTTGGAACACCTGGTGTGACGTTCGTCAGGTGACGGGTTCGGGAAGAATATCATCCAGATTGCGTGGTACCCACTGTTAAGCATGGAAGAGGCAGCATTATGATCTGGGGCTGCATGGCTACTGATGGTGTCGGCGAAATGTTCATTTGCGAGGGTCGCATGGACAGCCAAAAGTACATAAATGTATTAGAAGCTGTTCTTCTGCCTTCTGCCTTCGTTAACGCACATTTTCGGCGATAATAATTTAGACGGGGTTCAATTTCAGCAAGACAATGATCCTTGTCACAAATCAGCGACTACGATGCGTTGGTTTAGAGAGCACATGTGGACTATTTTAAAACGCAAGATTAAGGAACACAGTATAACATTAAAAACTGCCTTAAAGAATGTCTTAATTAACGAGTGGTACGCTATAAGTGCGGATGAATGTGCAAAGCTTGTACGCAGCATGCCCAAGAGAATTGTTGCCGTTATTAAATCGAAGGGTGCACCTACTAAATATTAATGTTATTATCACTAATTCATTGTATTTTCACTGTTTTACTAATAAAACTTCATTACTTCACTTGATAAAACAAAAAATTCAGTAATTAGTGGGGTGCCTAATACTTTTGGCCAAGGCTGTATATATTTTTATAATTTTAGAAGTAGAATATATTAAATGAAATTAATTTTGTGAGCTCTCTTCAAAGTAACTCATATTTCCACTCCATCAACACAAAAGCCACTTTTCGTTCAAAATTCAAATTTTTTATATAATTTTTCCCTGAAACTTTTTGAAAAACATTGAAAATTCACCTTCAACTTGCCACAATTTATGGCCATAATAATTTTGAAATATTCAATATGATTAATGATTGGGTAAAGAGAGAGAAAATTAAAATAGAGATAAGCTCATATGCATATGTGTGAGTACATATATGTATACATATATACTAATGCATTTACTATGCATACACTCATATACATATGTATGTGCACATATATAAAATATACACACTTGCCCTCTCATATTTACGAGTACATATATTATATGAGTACACTAGATATTTATGTGCATCACGTATACGCCCCGTAGCTCCCCATTGCCTACACCGCCTGTACTTCATATATACTTCATGCAAAGCCACCGTTGGCAGGCGCGCTTCAAGGATTTCAATGTTTGCCACTTTTACAAGGCGACGGCAACAACAAAGTAGTAGTATAGCTATAATTGAAATGTTTTCCACCTCCAACAGCAAGAAGAAAAAACAGAACAGCAGAACAGTTGAACAGTAAAACTGCAAAACAAATCACATAAAAGAGCATTCAATTTTTTTTTTTAAATAAAAACTGTATTTTTCTGTGCTATTCTTAGAAGGTTGCCAGCCAATGCCTGGCCTTTTCTATGTCAAAGCCAATGATGCGTGTCAAATGTGTGCCTGTGTGTGTGCGGCTGTGGTGCATGGCGGGTGGCGACGTTGACTCTTAAATTATGCGGTTGAAGTTAATAAATTTAAATACAATAAATTTTTCAGCTATTCGGAAATGATTGTAACCAAGGTGATAGTAATTTTATAACTACAAATATGTATATGTATGTATATGTACAATATATAGTAAATGTGTATAGGTTTAACTAGAATATATTAAAAAAGGTACTATTGGAAATTGATTGCAAATTCAGCAGAAAATATTTGAGGGTCCTTAATTTCATAGGAATTCAGTTGAAATATATCAGAATGATGAAGTCTTATTACCTTCCTACGATAAGCTCGTTTTCAAGAACACGAAAATAATGAAAAAATATTTGTATTAAAGCCCAGCATACGCAAAAATAAACTAAAATTCTATGAAAATCGACAAAGAATTTTTTCAAATGTGTATTATGTACAAAAAGAATGTATGATGCACATGTGAAGAAGCATGATGGGGTTCATTAACATGTAAAATTGAACTATTTATTCTAATAATTTCCAATCAAAAACTTTTTCAATTTCATAATAATTTTCATAATTTCAAAATTGAAAATAAAATTATTATAAAATTATGTATGTACATACCCAATTGAAATAAAATGTATACATTCTTAAATCATGCGTGATGGATGGACAAATGTGCATGTATAATTCTTTAAACCTGCTAAATTTCTACTTAGTGTTAGTTGAAGTTTGCGGGTTTTACTAGTAGATGTCGCTAGCAATATGTATAAATTTCTATGATTTGGCATGTATGTAATTTTTTTCTATTGACATTAACCTACAAAAATACGCAAGTCACATTCCGCCAAAATAATAGCGTCATATTTGTTTACCTCAGTGAATATGTCGAGTTTCGTTCCAAGTAAATCGCATTTGCGGCATTCGTTGCTTTTCTTATTTCATCAAAAGAAAAAAGCAGCTGAAACTCACCGGTTGCTGGTAGAAACTTATGGTGAACCTGCTCCAGTGATTACAACATGGGAGACATGGTTTCGTCAATTTAAAAGTGGAGATTTCGATTTGACAGACAATGAACATCCTGGTGCAGCGAAAAAGTTCGAAGACGAGGAATTGGATGTTGATCCAACCCAATCGCAACAAAAATTGGCAGAAACACTACATGTGACTCGAGGAGCAATTTGCCAACGTTTAAAAGCCATGGGAAAGATCCAGAAGTATGGAAAATGGGTGCCACACCAGCTGAACGATAGACAAATGGAAAATCGAAAAACCGTTTGTGAAATGCTGCTTCAACGATTCGAAAAGAAATCTTTTCTGCATCGAATTGTCACCGGGGACAACAAATGGATTTATTTTGAGAACCCGAAGCGGAAAAAAATCATGGCTTTCCCCTGGTGAAGCTAGCCCATCGACTGCAAGGCCAAATTGCTTTGGCCTTAAGACAATGCTCTGTGTTTGGTGGGACCAGTGTGGTGTGGTGTACTACGAGTTGTTAAAACCTGGTGAAACGGTGAACACGGATCGCTTCCGACAACAAATGATCAATTTGAATCATGCGTTGAACGAAAAACGGTCGGAATGGGCCCGAAGACAGGGCAAGGTTATCTTGCAACATGACAACGCGCCGTCTCATACCGCTAAACTGGTGAAAGACACATTAAAAACACTTAATTGGGAAATATTATCGCACCGGCCGTACTCTCCAGACCCCGCCCCGTCCGACTATCACCTTTTCGCATCGATGGGACACTCCCTTGCAGAGCAGTGCTTCGCTAATTTCGAAGAAGTCGAAAAATGGCTCGTCGAATGGTTTGCCTCGAAATAGAAACAGTTTTTTTGGAATGGTATCCATAATTTGCCTGAGAGATGGGCG
Organism: Ceratitis rosa; assembly: GCA_037013455.1. Lineage (NCBI taxonomy): Eukaryota > Metazoa > Arthropoda > Insecta > Diptera > Tephritidae > Ceratitis > Ceratitis rosa. Next base: position 18,936,500 of record JAWMAG010000054.1, read on the forward strand.
AAATGTGTAGAAACCAATGGTCAATACTTTGAATAAAAAAATTTTGAGAAACAAAAAAACCGGCAAATTTCAACTATCAACTATATAAATACATATCAAGGTCAAGTAAAAAGTTCGTTCGGTTTTTATCTAAGAGATGGCGTTATTGTCCATAGTACTAGTGTTACGTGTCGCATCATGTCATACTATACGGCGCTGAAAACGTGTTTATTCACGCTAAAAGTTTGTCTTTGACAGTTTTTCGATTGATTGACTCAGTTCGTTGTGAGCACTCGTCAAAGATGGACACCAGCAAAGAGAAAATTCGCTAAATTTTACAATTTTTCTTCGATCAAGGCGAAAAAGCAGTCAAAGCGGCTGAAAAAATTAATTTAGTTTATGGGCCCGATACTGTAAATGAAAGTGTAGCACAAAGGTGGTTTGCTAGGTTCCGTTCTGGTAATTTCGATGCCAAAGATGCACCACGTGTCGTGAGGTCTGTCGTCGAAAATTGCGATAAAATCATGGAAATAGTGGAAACAGACCGTCACGTGAGCACTTATTTAATTGCTGAGGAACTAAAGATACGCCAGAAAACCGTTTGGAACCAATTGCATAACCCTGGATTCAAAAAGAAGCTCTATGTTTGGGTGTCACACGAGCTAACGCAAAAAAACATGATGGACTGAACTTCCATCTACGAATCGCTGCTGAATCGCAACAAAATCGACCCATTTCTGAAGCATTTGGTGACTGGCGATGAAAAGTGGATCACTTACGTCAACGTCAAGCGAAATTGGTCGTGGTCGAAATGTGGTGAGCCGGCGGAAACGGTGGCCCAGCCAGGATTGACGGCCAGGAAGGTTTTGCTCTGTGTTTGGTGAGATTGGCAAGGAATCATCTACTATGAGCTGCTCCCCTATGGTCAAACGCTCAATTCGGCCCTCTACTGCCAACAACTGGACCGCTTGAAGGCAGCACTCATTCAGAAGAGGACATCTTTGATCAACAAAGGCCGAATTGTGTTCCATCAGGATAACGCCAGGCCACACACGTCTTTGGTGGGAGCTCCAGAAGAACGCGCTTAATGGTGGGAAGTTGGCCTTAAGGGAGGCCTGTGAAAACTGGCTCTCCGAGTTTATTGCCAATAAGGACGCAGCCTTCTACGAGAGGGGTATAATGAAGTTGGCATCTCGTTGGTAACAAGTTTACGAACAAAACGGACAAATGTACACAACCGAACGAACTTTTTACTTGACCTAATATATAAAATTTTGAAATAAACATACACTTGTGTATGAGGAAAAAAATTTTACAGAAAATAAATTTTCAAATCTTGTTTTAAAACAATCTATTGAGAGACATCGAAGCTGCTTAATTGACGACTTCCCTTATTTATCATCCGTTTCTTTTTCAATATCTCGCTGAAGCACTTTACACAAAAGGTGGCGTTGTCCTGTTGAAGGCTGCTTTGAAATCGATCGAAAAGGTGATTGTATCATTCTTTTCTCACGGGGTTTTTCCAAGATTTGTCGCATGGTGAATATCTGGTTAATGGCTGACTTATCAGGTCTAAAGTCATATCGATAATGCCCAACAAGTTGATGGTGGGTCTTAGTTTTTCAAACAATATGCTCAATAGAACTCTACTCCGACCATATTCCACAAAGAAGCAGTAATAGTTGCTTGATAGAAAAAGGGGAGGGATTACTTCGGAAATGAGCATTGAAATCACTGTTAAAATATCTGAAGAAATAAGACAACAAGCAACTATCTACGACATTGTAATGTAGACAAGCCGTAAAAGCCTCTTGTAAGAAAGGAAGACTCCGTTCTTAAACTCTTTCCAATGAAGATTTTTTATAAACAGACAATGTGTCTTCCAGCAAAGAGCAAAACAATGTCGAAAGAGAAAGCTCTGTGAGTCAAAAAAAAATAAAGTTTATTCTAAATTTCACCATAATATAATACCCTGTATTCGATGAAAACAAAAATTCCACAGTATTTTTTCTAAATATCCATATTTTACATACATACTCGTACATACAAACATGCAATTATATTTATGCTAACATTAAAATGAAGAATTGAGGAACTATTCTGCAAACAGAACTTAAGCCAATTAGTTGCTACTAAACGTGAATGACGCTTTCTCGAAAGCAAATAAATTAATTGCTCATTTAAGATGGAACTTGGACACGACATGGCGTGAAACATTATATGCAGAAGCGTAATGGACTCTCTTCATTTATGGTATATATACTCATATGTAGGTATGTACTCATGCCTAATGGTATCCTAAAAGCACTAAAAAAGAGAAAATAGAAAAGCATGCAACTAATCGTAATATAAGAAGTCATTGAGCATTTGCAAAGTAGGAGGAGAAGAAGTAGGTGAATTGAGAGGTTAAATATTTGAGGCACCAAGGAAAGTGGGCGCAAACGAGTTGAAGTGCTGTAGTGGATTACGTATTGTTATTGTAATTCAAGTGTTTGTTATGGAGGTGAGTAATATGCCATACATTTTTTTCGGTTTTCTTTGTTCTTCTTTTTTGCTTTCGCAAATATCTTCCAACAGGATGTTTTGTCATGAAGCTAATGTGTGTATTTTTTTCGTACAAACAAGTTGTAAACACTAAAATACTATTTGCAGGGAGTTGGGCGAACTTTTATTTTGACTTGAAAACCACTATAAATTTAATAAAAGCAAGAAAGCAAACTTAATGCTCTTATATTCTTTTCCGATGGTTTTTTGACCCAAAACCTCATTTTTGAACAACTCGGTTATATGGGAGCTATATTATATAGTGAACCGATTTCGATAATTTTTGGGGACGAGGTTTGTTTACATATACGTGTGTAGAATACCAAATTTCATGCTCTTAGAAGTCTTTTCGACGGAGTTTCGATTTAAAACCTCATTTTTGAACAACTCGGTTGTATGGGAGCTATATTATATAGTCCTCCGATTTCGATAATTTTCAGTGGCAATATTTGTTTTTAGATACAAATGTATAATACCAAATTTCAAGTTCCTACATTATTTTTTGACGGAGTTTTGACCCATAACCTCATTTTTGAACAAATCGGTTGTACGGTGGCTATATGATATAGTGCTCCGATTTCGATGATTTTTGGTGTCGATGTTTGTTTATATATACGTATGTAGAATACCGAATCTCACGCTCTTAGATACCCTTTCGACGGATTTTTGACCCAAAACCTCATTTTTGAATAACTCGCTTGTATGGGAGCTATATTATATAGCCCTCCGATTTCGATGATTTTCGGTGACAATGTTTGTTTTTATATACATGGGCAGAATACCGATGCTCTCAATTAACAATGAGTATAAGACTAAACCAGGCCGTTGCAGCATCTTCCAAGCAGGACTCAATGCAGTTATGGAAGCCGCCGAATAGCTGTTCGAAATCTTGATCACAAGACCATAACTATATATTCTGATAGCCAAACCGCCGTTAGAACTCTACATTGCAGCCATACGTGGAAGTATCCTGAACAGACTCTCAAACAAAATACGTACCGCTGTGAACTGGATGCAGGAGCATCTTAAGCAATTGTGCGGCTGGAGAGCTAGCGAGAAGTGGAACCTTTCTAACTGCAATAAACCATGTACGAGTAGATGATGCGGGTAAATCTGTATCCTCTGTTGAAACTATAAAAGTAGCGATTTGTGAAATGATTATCGTTCGAGTTCGACTTCCAGAAATCCACTCGGAAGGCTTAACATTTCTTATTGGGAGGCGACGGCAATTTGAAATTTAATTTTCTATAATTTTGGATGATGGTCGTACCGGGAGTCCAACGCTGACCTTCCGAATGGCAGTACTCAGCGCTAACCACTACTCGGTTAAGACGGCTCAGATGGTTGAATGATCTCATGTACAAAGTGTCTTGGTAGACAATACTTCTAGACCGAGTCGCACTGTTTATGGAGGCTTCACTGTAAGGAATGGATTACTGCTCTACTGATCTTTGAGGTAGTTCTAGACACGATGAAAAGGAAGAGTCTGTTGAACATTACCTCCGTCACAAGCTAGCCTCAATAATCGCGTGACGTAAGTTCCTCGGAGACTAGTTTTTGATTATCTCGCTGAGCTAGTTTAAGTAAATATCAGCAATCCTAAGGTACGCTACTCGTAAGTGCTTTGCGCATTTGAGTAGGTTATAGGAAAAATAATATGACGCTAGAGTCTCTCTCCTACTATTGTACAAAACCAGCATCTAAAATTCACTCTCCCTTTTATCGTCTTAATATCCCTGACTAGTAAAATAAAAATTCTGATTGGCGAAGATATCTGATTTAAACTTTCCAATGACCACAAGCACCTGAGCAGCGACATCTTCCCAATTCAGGGAGCCGACATATTAGCGCATATTTCTATAAAGTTTGTTGTGACGTTACGACTCCTCATCCAGTTGCTTGGACTCCCTAATGAAAACGCATTTACTTTGGAGAGTATAAGTATTCGGATGGCTCGTGTCGTACTAACATCCAAAAAGTTATAGAAAATTGATTTAAATAAAAAATTAAGCTAAATTTTCGAATTGCGGTCACCCCTCGGCAGGGATTGTCAACCCCTCCGAGTGTATTTCTTAGATGAATTAAACCATCGGCCGTTCGGAGGCGGCTCAGTATAAATTGTAGGTCCCTCCATTTGTTGGGAAAAACATCAAGACGCAAAACCACAAATTGGAGGTGGGGCTCGGCCGAAAATCACTTCAGCGGTTACAAAGCGCCAACTATACTATATAAGTCAACCAAACGGTCCAGTTTCGGGCACGTTGGCCACGACAGTGACGATTTTTATTCCCACCTTGACGGGACCTGTTTGAAATGAATTATGGAACTCAGGACCGTTATCGCTGTTCGACTGTTACTTAAAAAACTATTATGTGTCTTCCCGAGTATTCCAGCAAGGACGAAACATTCTGCAATACTCTCAAATGTAGTATCAAGGTTACACCTCTGGTAAGCAGATCTTGACTTCAGCGAACACTTGAAAGCAATATGCCGAGGTTACTCCGCTATAGCTCCCTCTCTTTCAGCCGCGACGAAAGATTGCAGATAGGTTAGTTACCTTTTCTTTTGGAGTACTCGTATTTGATGAAGTAGGAAGCGTAAATATTGGGTATACCCACAAGACTGTAACTACTTAGATAGAGCCAAGTTTGAGCCACAATATCTACACGTACATTAAGAGGGTTAAGTCATTTTGTGTTCACAAAGTGCTCGAAAGAATGGAAAGAGAAACCAGAAAAACTTTTTTAATTAGCGCACAAAACGCTGCCTTTGGTTTGCTCCACGGATCTCAAACTGTTAAAAACAAAGTAATAATATTATGATTTGTGAGTAACCTATCTTTCGATTTGTTCTGTCGGATTGGATCGATGGGAAAGTAGATTTAACTGAACCCCTCCCCAACCTTAACATCCTCCCTTTCTTTATCCCTGTAAAATAAATGATCAAAAGACCAAATAATAGCCTTCGAAGGGAATGAGTTTCAGCTCAGATTTGCGGTATTGAGCTTCTTTTTTTCATAAGTGGATAGACCACCAGTTGGTAGATTTCAATGAGCTAAATGTTTTTGTACATCAAAAATTTTCCGAAGGCGTTGAGATTACCGCATTCAGAAAAAGCTTTTCCAATATCTTTTGTTGCTTTGTGCGGATCTAAAATCCATCCACAAGGCATCTAGATACTTCGGGCACTTTCTTAGCGGAAGTAATTCTCAAATCAAATAATGGAAATAGGAAAAAAAATTCTTCTTCAAATCCATAGGTGATGTAATTAGCATATTCTACCTCGAATGAGTTTCATATTCTAGGTTATGTTTGCTTTTATGGTAAAACATTGCTTCGTATATTCGAGTCACGAGTGTGGCCACCATGGCACGAGTTTTATGCTTTTCTTTCTTCAATTACATACGAGTATTTACCGACAGACCTACTTATTTATGCATGTACCGCTATTTGTGCTAATTCATTACATTTTTCATGTGACACAATACCATTGATAACGATTTAACGACTTACCTGCGGCGTGCGCGTATCATCAGCACCTCCAGTGCCAGCACCACCGACACCAACAGTCGCACCCACGGCCGAGTAATTACACTGGCAGCCCTCCTCACAGCACAAACGCACCAATTCGTGTTCGCCGCATGTGCAGGGCTCCTCGTCCTCCTCATCGTAAGCACAATCCTCACGTATCAAAATAATATAATCCGCCTCGAAGAATTCATTGCGTGTCTCATCGAATACTACACGATTCTTACGCGCCGGCGGCGGACGATTCGGTTTTTTGAGCAGACCGCGCAACTGACCGTTAACTTCACGCATTTTGACAGCTGTTACAGTGGCGGCGGCGGCGGCGGCAACGGCGGCGGAGGTGGTGGTGACGTTTAAACTTTGGTATTTTCTTTTGTTGTTGCTTTGGTTTTGTTGATTTTTGGTTTGATTCGTTAGGTGCGCTTTAACTGCACTTTGGTTTGTGGCACTTGGTAAACAGTATGTTGTTGTTGTTGTTTCGTTAACACACGACGCGTCGGACGCGCACGATACGCTCGGCTTTAAATGAGCTGCGTAATTGCTCTCACTCTTCACTAACAAAATATTCTTTACACTTTTTTCGAATTTATTATTATTGTTGTTGTTTTTATTGTTGTTGTCTAGCAATTGATTTTCATTTACTTCCACAACACAATCGGCACAATCACAAATCGAATTTGTATCATCGACCGCATTCACATCGACAACGGCACTCGCTTGGACACCATCAACCGCGTCAATACCGATTGACGAGACCTCGTCGAATAATTCGTCGTAACATATGTAAGCGGCGGTATTCGCAAATGCGTTCACAGCGATTGGTATTGGTGGTGGTGGTGATGGTGGTATGTCAAAGCTTCTGCCACGGCCTGAGCCTCCGTCACCGTTTCGATTGAGTTCACACTTCTTTGTGTTGTGCACGAAACAGAAATTTTGATTTGTGTCCACGCCAACGGACAATGGTTGTATACTTGTTGCTGCTGCTGTTGTTGTTGCTGTTGTTGTTTTTGAGGTGTCTACATAAGCAACACCACCGATGATATCACTCAAGCGACGCGCATCAAACTCGGATGATGAATGACCCGAGAGTGGATAAAAAGCGTATATGGGTTGATAGGTACTGACTGTGCTGCCGCCGTTGGTGACGATGCGCTGCTGGGGTGTTGAGTAGTAATCGAAAGTGTTATAAACGTTGCAGGCTGTTTGCTTAACGCTGTTGTTGCTGTAGTAAAGAAGCGGTCCTGCTGACGCGGGTTTTGTGGCAACAAATGCACTTAAGCGTTCGCCAAAGCCCAAAGCCGCTTTAGGTGGTGGCGGACGCGGTGGCGGTGGCGATGAGGGTGTTGATGATGGTGAAACTGCAACTTTAACTTCTACACCTGACTCAACTAAATCTTCCGCCGGTTCTCGTTGATACAATTCCTCTGCCTCTGTAGCCGCGGCGGCTTGCGTTGGATTGGAAACCGTTGTATTGCACGATAATGTTTTCAAATTATTATTTGTTGTTATTTTTGTAATGACATTTATTCCAGCACTCGCCGTTGCACTTCCAGTTGCGTTGGTCAGTAGCGCCGTTGACGTGCGTGTCTCGCCGCTATGCCTCGCATCAGTACGCGCACTTTGTTTATGGCTCACAGTCGCGTGTGGAAATATTTCCACGCGTTTTTTGTTATTGTTTATTTCGAATTCACTGCTTATTGTTGCACTATTGGCTTTCGTCTCATTCGACTCATTCGTTGGGGTGGTTGTAATTTCGCTACACACCGCAACGGTCTTCTCCTGCTCCGCCTCCTCCTGCTGCTGCTGCTGCTCGGCTTTATTAACTATTTGCTCGATGTGCTTCTTCTCTGCTGCCTTTCGTTGGCCAACTGCTGCTATTTTTACCACAGCTCGGTTTGTATTGTGTACCGTTAGTTTATCACTGTCACTGCCACTAGTTGTTAGTAGCGAGTGTACGGCTAGCGCTCGTTGTTTACTAGCGAATTTGTCTGCCTGCTGCGCTGCGTCGCCTGTTGTGTCCCCGAGTGTTGCTGCTCTTGTTTTGTCTTGCTCGTTACTTTTTCTACACTCGCCGACTGTGGCGCTCGTCGTTTGTGTGACAGCAGTTGCGCACTCGTTGCTAGGCCAGCTGTAAGGTGTAAAAGTGTCGTTAATTTCCTCTGTATTATTAGTTTGTTGATTACAATTATGCTTATGCTCTTCGTTATTGTTGTTGTCTGCTAAGTGAACACCATCGCCGCACGGACGAGTTGGTGTTGTTAATTGGTTGACACTTGGATTTTCAATGCCTGCAACTTGCTGGCGTTCTGTCGAAGCTATTTTTGGCGACCTTATGCGTTTGTCTACAACACCTCCACACGTCGTCGTCGAAACACGACTTGTCGCGCCTCCTGTGATTTGTCCAACCGCAAGTGTTGTTGTTATGATTTTTGCTGTTCTCACAACACTTTCGGCAGCGTTTGGCACACCACACGGTACAATTTCCTTGGTAGGGTAACTGTTAGCCTTACTTAGTAAATCCTTCGTTATTGACGCTGCGGTCTGTCGTGCTGGCGCCGCTTCCCCCAACGAGTTGCAGTTGTTGTTGCGCTTACCTTCAAGTGGTTCGCCTTCAATGTAAAGTTTCAAGGCTTCCACCGTCTCTGCCTTGTGAGTTTGTTGTTGGGTGCGTGGCACGTCGTTTGCTTTCTCCTCTGGAACTTCCTTCACGTTGTGCTGCTCGTCAGCGTTTTTTTGTGATTTTTGTAATACTTGCAATTCCCACTCCTCTTCAACTCTGCTCACTTGTGCATTAGTATGCTGCTCCGCTTCGTTTACGTGCTCTTTTTTCTCCTCTTCTACTCCTTCTTCTTCTTCTTCTTCTTCTGTTTTTAAATGATTACGTGTCACGCATATCAATCCACGAAAATGTTGTTGTAAGCGTTGCAAACGTTGACTAGCTGCAAACTCATCGCAGTTGTTATCACTACTTTTGGGTGTGGGGGTGGGGGTTGTGCGGTGTGCGCGTGTTCCCTTGTGTCTTATATCTGTTGCGACGTCGTGTGTCCTTACATCGGCTTTGGTATTTTGTCTAGGCACAAGTACTTTAACTGCCTCACTCAAGTTCGTATTGTGTGACGACTGCTCCTGTGTTTGGGGCTGTAGCTGAAGCTGTGTCTTTACTGCTGTAGCAAGAGGCTCCCCATATTTTTCCTTTACGTCTAGCCTAAATATCGCTTTATTCTTCTGTTCCTCGCACCACGGCTTTTGTTCTGCCCTTCGTGTAGTGTGCTCGAAGTAACAGCTCGTAGCAGCTTTAGTTTCACCCCTCGCCTTGTCGATAGTTTTTTGTGTTGCAACAACTTGAACTAAATTGTCAGTGCACCCTAACCGCACTTTGTTTGGCGTACTTTCACTTAGTGGCAGATTAGCAGCGTCGTTTGCTGAGTGCGTGTTGATCGTTCTCGCCTCTTTAAACACTTCTACATCCGCTGTGTTGGGCTGCTCTATGGCCACATGAGCAGGCGACACTTGTGTCGCTGTCGACGTTTGTTGTGCGTTGTTGTTGTTGCTGTTGCTGTTGCTGGCACTTGCACTTTCTTGTGTACCGTTAGTTTTGCGTCCACTTTCAACGAAAATTGCACACTTCAAAATACTTTCATTGCATTCTTTCGCTTCGTTTACGTTTACTTTATACTGTTCTGCGAGTTTCTTCGCTTCTGCTTGCACACCGTCGCTTTTGAGGTTTGTTTCCTTTAATATTTCTAAATTTTCTACTTTTCTTTCGTCGCTTTGTGTAGTCGCTGATAGGAGTTCCTCTGGCACAACAGCCCCAATTGGGCTGCTAATTACGGTGTTGCAGTGTGTGGCAGGGTTGTTTGCGGTGTCGTCGCGCGTCTCGCTTTCATTAATAACTTCACAGCTAAGCTTGCAAACTGCTACACCTGCTTGACCCCTCACCCACTGCTGCTGTGGTGCTTTAGACAAGTAATTCGCTTGCCTTGCCTTCGTCTGCTGTGTGCGCTCCGTCTGCTGGTCTTTCTGCTTTTGTTCACTCGGATGTTGTTGTAGCGCTGTCTGATTTTTTTCGTCGTTTTGTGCTTCGTACTGTGTTCGTACGTCGCACTCCGGCTCTGCCTGGTGCTCTGACACGCCGCCAAGCTGTATCCTCGCTAAGGTTTCGTCGTCTGTTATACTCCACCTCCGTAAGGCATAGACATTTTCTTCTTTCACTTTATATACTAATAATTCGTTGTTGTTGTTGTTGTTGTTGTTTTTTTTACTGTTATTTTGTTGAATGAGCGCAACATTGGCCGCCTCGCATACAGTACGTAGCAATGGGAGCTTTTGTTGATGGCGTTGAACGTCGCCGTCGCCGTCACCGTCGTCGTCGTCGTCGTGTTCGTGCTCGCGTTCGCGTGCGCGGTCGTCGCTGCTACTCGCAATGATAATATTAAATTTCTGTTGCGAATTATGTATTCGTTGCGCTCGTTGCGTATTCGTTGAATCGAAATAAGTACCTATTCCAATGTTTGCACCGTCTGCACCACTGGCTTTATGGAGCCCCTCTGCTAATACCTCGTCGAAGTCTTGTTCTTCTTCTTTTTCTTCTTCTTCTTCTTCTTCGGATTGCCTGCGGTTTGTAAGCGTAAGTCCTTTGTCAGCAAATTGCTGGCATAATATTTGTTTAGATTGATTTCTGCTGTGAGCAGCACACACTTTCGGCCATTTTTCAATTTCTTCTACATTCTCTTCTCTATTTGCTTCGCTAGCTTTTCTTTCATCGTTCTTTTCACCACCATTCACTACACTTTCTTTACGAATTTCTTTCTCGTTTTTTTGCTGTTGCTGTGAGTGTTTTTGTTGTTGCTGTTGCTGTTGCTGCTTTGTTGTTGTCTTATTGACAGCGGGTGTAGATAATTCGTTAGAAAATAATTTTTCAGCCTCAAACAACCAGTCTGTGGAAGCACAACTCCTGCTCCTCGCTTCGTTTTCTTCGTCTATTTCAGCTGTTTCTTCAATGAATTTGCAATTTTTAGTGTCTTTAGTCTTTACTTTAAACTTTTCATACGCATTTAATGCAGTCCCGCTGCCGATGTGGTTTTCAGCGCATTTGTCGTTAAAGTTTTTGTCTTCAACTTTTTCAATGTTTTCATGAATGGCCTTTATGGTATCTACACAAGCAGGGCCACGTCTACGACTGCAGTAGCTGCTGGTACCGTCATTAGTCGCTCCGTTCTGCTCACCCTCCTCCTCCTCTTTCTCCTCCTCTTTCTCGTTGTCGTTGTCGTCGTCGTCTACGTATCTGACGCCACCACCACCGTCTCTAACGTTCTTGGTCTCAGACTGGTCAACCAATGAATTTGCCTCTTCACGGATAGACTTCAACTCAGGCGTATCATTTAAATTATATAAATACTTCTTATCATCAGCACTGAGTTGTACAAACTTTTCAAAATTTTCAACACATTCAATATATTCACGATTTTCACAAACACCTCCCTTACCGTTATACACTAAAACATACACTTTCTGCTTGTCAGTAGTTTGCAATTTTTCAATTTTCCAATTTTCCAATTTTCTTCGTGAGTTAAATAAATTTTCTTTCTCAGCTGCTTCAGCCTTTTCAGCTGCTGCTGCTCCAGCCACACGTCGTACTCGTATGTCGTTGTCCTCGTCGTCGAACTTGGCTACACTGTGTTGTGCTTTCACATTCACCACGCTGGTGCTGCTCGCGTTGCCTCTCGGCGTGTTTTCTCGTATAGTTTGGTGTTGTTGTGTTAAGGATTTCACTTCGTAACTCCTTACCGCTGTCACGTCCTCAGCCTGTTGGAATGTGAATATTTGATTCGACGTTTTACTAATGGGGAGTAACTCGCTGATTGGCGCCACACACGCACCAGTGTCGTAGTCCTTCGTGCAATGTATTGCCGTTACTCGCTGTGTTGAGTACGTTCGTTCGTTCGTTTGGATCGATGACGAAGTTGATTTCGTCACGTCCTTTACCGCCCCCAACCAAGCGCCTGTGTCGCTTTGCTGTATACTGGCACTGTAATCATCATCATCCTCATCGTCATCATTACGAACATCGTGTAAGCTTGTGAGCTGCTGTGTTGTACTGTCATCGCTGTTGACGACTGTGTTCTTCTGCTGGTCAGTGGTGAGTGAATACTGTGTTGAGTTTGTTGTTGCTCTCGCTGACGGTTTTGTTTCTGCGACTATTCTAACTGCGCTCGCACTCATCACAGGCATTGTTGCTGTCAATGTCGCTGTCACATTCACGGCGCATGCTCCTGCTCTCCCACCTGTGTACTGTTGCTGTTGCAGCTCGTCGTCGTCGTCGTCGTCGTGTTTACTCGCCACACCACCACCACCACCATAGACTTGTGTCCGCTGTGTCAACGAGTCCGCTAACCACCCAAATGTTGTTGACATTGCTGTTGTGTCCACACTACTCGTCGCTGTAGTCGCTGCTAAGCTGAACGTATCTGTTATGGCAAAGTGACACTGCTCTGGCATTACCGTTGTTTGTACCACCACTTTATGGATATCTTTTGTCTCTACTATTGCCATTCCCACCGCATCGCCACACCTCGTTGCACGTACGACGTCCCGAGGGGGCATTGCAAGTGCTACCTCGACGCATGCCTCCTCCCGTGCCGTGCATTCAATGGGCTCGAAAGCCGCCGCTGCCAATGGTGTCTGTATTTCTTCTATATCAGCCGGCGTTGTGCACTGATGCATTGCCAGCTCGCTGCCCTCCGTACTACCGTCGCTACTAAAGCTACCAGCAATCGACCAACAGCTACTACTACAACAACTCTCAGGCATTGTTGTGTTCCTATTGGCACCGCAAGCACTTCCGCTGTTGCTCCCATTGCTGTTGTCGCTTTGACTTTTATTGTCATCAACAAAGCGCAGCGTTGCATTGTTACCCGCCGCGTCGAGACGGCGATCGAAGCTTGCTGTAGCTGTGCTTGTGCCAGTAGCTGTGGTTGACGTCGTCGTCGTCGTCGTCGCTTTGGCGCTTGGTTGCGTTGTACTTTTGTTATTACTTATTGCCAATTGTTCTTTGTTGGTGGTTAGTGGTATTGTTGTTGTTGTTGTTGTTGCTGCTTTTAGTAAGTTGCCAACAATTATTTGCTGCTGCTTTTGTTGTAATTCATTTGCGGTTTGCACACTTTGTTGTTGTTGTTTTGTATGCTCACTTGTCATTTTGTCAATTGCTTTTGCCGCTGCCGCTGCTGTTGCTGTTGCTGCTGTTGTTGTTGGTGTTGGTGTTGGTGTTAGTGACTGTAATGTAGTTGCCACGGCTGCCACCTCTATACCCTCCGTCGCCGCAATGTCGTTAACTGCTGAACGCTGTTTGTTGGCCGTGGAGAAAATCAGTAAATCCAGGAACATCATGTTTCTTCTCGAGACATTTCAGACAGGTTGGTCCGTCGTCCACCGTTCGTCGTTCGTCGTTGACTCTGATTTTCAATCAATTGAAAACTGTGAATAAACAAATAAATTAAAAAATCAGTTTGGTTTTAAGGAGAAATTTTCTATAATTTTTCAAGTCCTAGCCACTTATTCAGTGTAAAGGGTGTTTTTTGGGGCGTGTAGTTTTCAATGAGGCAATACTACGAAGTTGGTCTTTTTTTTTAAAGCTGTTATTCCCCACGATTGGTGTAAAGAAATACTGAAAAAATACGATCGCGGTGCTTCAAAAGACGTTTATAAGATCATCACAGGTGACGAATCATGGAGCTATGCGTATGAATCCGAAACAAAACAGCAATCGACCGTGTGGGTTTTCCAAGACTAGCCAAATACAAAAAAAAAAAAAAAAACAACCATTTTCGTTGATAAATATTCGTATTTTCATTATTAGGCCTGAAATATATATAGCAGCCTACGTATGAAGAGACTTTAATTCACGAGAGAAATACACTCGGAGGGGTTAACATTCACCGCGGAAGGACAATGGTAATTAGAAAAATGAATTTCCTATAATTTTTAGATGTTGGGAGGAAGCGGAAAACACACTAGTCTCGGATTAAACTCCATTTTATGTGCATATCTGGTGGGTATGAGAAGGGGAAAAGAGACTGACCTATTCGCAAAAATCATATTTAAGGCTCGATTTACTTGACATTTGGAACAGATATATGTAGAAGACTCTTTGCTGTGATTAGCAGGAGCAGTAAATACTACTTTTGTCTACGGGAAGAGTGACAGGGACCCAAGTTTTCCGGAAGTGGCCAGGGACAACAGATTTGTTTGGTCCATTCATTCTAATAATTCAATGACCCAATAGATGGCATCATATGTTGACTTAGCTTGAACTTTATAGGAAGTCATGCAGCATCCATTTTCTTTCTATTATTTCAATGCATGTGGAAATATTGTATCCAAGTGAGGGAAAAAATAACTTTAAAAACGAGTCATCGGGTTAATTTTTAATACAAATGCGATCGTGTTCAATTGGAAAAATTCTTATCTATAGTTTTTCCTGAATGGAGAACGTCTGGACCGATTTGAAAATTATTCCTATTTAAATAGATCGCAATTTTTTTTCCTCGAAAATTCTACGAAAAGACACGGCGACTTACGGAAGGTTTCAAGTCCGGAGCAAACTCTTGTAAAACCCAGAGAGGTGAGATAGTGACGGATGCCCAGAGTATACTGAATTTATGGAGGGAACACTTCTCCAGCCTGCTGAATGGCACACCAAATGAAACACCCGGGGAAGGTGAACTCGAAACTCCAATTGATGACGATGGAAAAGTTGTTCCATTACTCGACTATGAAGAAGTCCGAATAGTAATCGCCCGCTTAAAAAACAACAAAGCGGCAAGGACCAATGGATTACCGGCCGAGCTATTCAAATACGGCGGTGAAGAACTCATAGGTGCTCGTTTTCGTGCTGTCGAAGGCGACTTTAAAATCAACGAAGAGGTGATGTGTGTCGATCCTCTTTTCAAGGGTCTTTTCCAAGATTTGGCGCATGGTGAATATCTGGTCAATGCATAATTTACCAGATCTGAAGCCACACTGATAAGATCCGATCAGTTTGTTGACAATGGGCTTTAGTCTTTCAAACAATACGCTCGATAGGACCTTATATGCGATGTTAAGAAGGCTTATTCCACGGTTTTTGGCGCAGACTGTGGGATCGCCTTTTTTGTGGGTTGGGCAGAGCACATTTAGGTTCCAATCGTCGGGAATGCTTTCATCCTACCATATTTTGCAAAGGAGTTGACGCATGCACCTGATCAGTTCTTCACCGCCGTATTTGAATAGCTCGGCTGGTAATACATCGGTGCCTGCCGCTTTGTTGTTTTTTAAGCGGGCGATTACTATTCGGACTTCTTCATAGTCGGGTAATGGAACGACTTTTCCATCGTCATCAATTAGTGTTTCGGGTTCACCTTCTCCGGGTGGTAAGGAGGTTACTCACATTTTTATGTGCTCTTCGAATTTTGATTTTTCTATTAAATTTTGCGTTAAAAATGGAATAAAATGCTCGAAGGCACTTGAAATGTTGCCTTTGGCATTCGGCAAGTCCACTATCTCTCAAAAAGGTATTTATAAGCGATACAAGCGCTATACAGAAGGCCGAGAAAATGTTGATGAGCGTCCTGGAGTTGCAACCACGTTCACGAGCGACGAAAACATCGAAACAGTGAAAGAAATTGTTATGACATATCGTCAAATCACTATTAGGGAAATTGCAGAAGATGTTGACCAATCGGCTCCTGCCATGCAGTTTTATCCAATGTGTTGGTCATAAAACGTATGACAGCGAAGTTTGTTCTGCAATTAGTATCACGCAGGAGCTATTGTATGACGTCAATGACGAAATCCAGGTTTGCTCGAAGGGCTAATAACTGGTGACGAAACCTAGATATATCGTTATGACGTCAAAACCAAGGGCAACCCCATTGAAAGCAGCCAGATGAGTCAAGACTGAAAAAGGCACACTAAATTCGATCAAATATGAAGATTTTGTTCATTAGTTTTTTTTTTAATTTTTATTAAAATAGCGTAATGCATTATGAGTTCCGGCCAACTATAATGCACCAACTCACACATAAATGCTTGTCCGCGATTTTTTGACCAAAACAAAACACCGTAATCATGAGCCAACCACCGCATTCACCAAATTTGGCTCCCTGCAACTTTTTTCTATTCCCAAAACTGAAGAGACCAATGAAAGGAAAGTGGTTTGTCGCATTTGATGAAATAACGTCAGAATCGAAGAGCGAACTGTTGGCAATACTGAAAAGCGCATTGCATAAGGGCTTCTCGGTTTGGAAGAAGCGCTGGCATAAGTGCACAACTGAGGGTGATTACTTTGATGAGCAAAAAATGGCTGAAGCAATTTTCGGCCCAGCTCCACTTCTTCCTATTTGTGGTGTGCGTCTTGGTGTTTCTGCAGCGATTGGAGGAGTCTACTGTTTTTTCCAAATTATTCGAGGGTGGCTGAAGCTATGTAATAAGAAGCTTTTACTTCCTGTCATGGGAACTTGCAGAAGATATGCCTCTTAAAAAGATTACCCAATAAGAGGTGTTATTTTGAATAGCCTGATATTCCGATAGATGTCACTTTTGAAGCTAGAAGCAACAGTAACGGGTAGTGGATCACGCAATCGAGAGATGATGATGATATTGCGTTTTCGAAAATAAACGTATATAAAGTGCATTTGAAATATTTTTTTTTTCATTAAATTCCTTTTTTATCATAGATTTTGAACCTTGGCATTCTGGGGTGTTACAGAAAGGGATTGTTATCGGAATCAGAAATGAAACCGACAGAATTCTGTTGAAGGGGTTACACATTCCGATTATTCAGGGCTGTC
Source organism: Ceratitis rosa (assembly GCA_037013455.1). NCBI lineage: Eukaryota > Metazoa > Arthropoda > Insecta > Diptera > Tephritidae > Ceratitis > Ceratitis rosa. The sequence continues at coordinate 18,953,376 of JAWMAG010000054.1, forward strand.
ATGGAATCCAATTGCTGTCGGAATTGGAATTGAAACCGACAAAAAAATTGTTTTGGTGTCATGAAATCCGATGTTATCGGTTTTATGTTCGAATCGGAATTAGTGTCGGTTTTAGGTGTCACAGAAACCAAAATTATCGGTTTTGTTATTGGAAACAATCCAAGCAACTTACCGCTATTGGATTTGATTTGTGTAAACGTTTTTTTCCACTTTCAGTTTCAAATTAAGTAGAAATATGAGTAAATGATGGTTTTGAATAATAATAAATATTAATTATATTATATTCTTATTCGTAATAGGGGAAAACAAAAAACTTTGAATAAAAATAGTCCCCCGATCTGCATTTTTCGTTGAAGTCCATTTCAAGTTTCACCCAATGCGGACAAATTAACTTATCTATAACTGTAAGCACATCACCCAAAATCGTTGACACCGTGCTTCTACCTACACTTATGCTAGAATCATTCCCAACTGATCTTTGATAAGATCCTTCAGCCAAAAATCGCAATGAAGCTGCTAACTGCAGTACTGGTGGAACCTTCGACCGTGTCAAGTGCCCGTCAATGGTATCAAGTACCACTCGGAAAGCCTCTTTATTTAGTCGATAATACTCTATTTAACTGCAATTGCGCTTTAAGTATTAAAAAGCCTTAAAATTAAAATAAATGTACTAACGCTGTATTGGGCAGCTCAAGTGGTTTGCTGCAATCTCGCAAAATTTTTCTTTTAACTTTCTCACTACTGCTTTCTTCCAGCAACATAAAAGCCACAACTGCAGATGTCATATTTCACTTTCTTTATTAAAAAGCAATTAAATCAATAAATTTTATAAAATTTTGTCAAACAAATTTGCATTGAAATTGTCAATACACATACAAGCACGCAAAACAGATGATTCGAACATCGGTTTTGTTTCATTTCGAAGAGAGCAAAACCGACAGGGTTTCATGACACCAAATGAAATCAATATCGGTTTGCAATTCCGATAAAAAGCAAAACCGACTTGGATTCCATGACAGCCCTGATTGATTTGCATATCGGTTTCATTTTCGAAACAGAATTTGTGTCGATTTTAGGTGTTATAGAAACCGATTTATCGGTTTAAATGCCAAAATTAAACCGAGCAGTTAATCGTTGACAGAATTGTGTGCAAACTTATTTGCAAGCGGAAATTTAATGAAAATGAAGTCATGAACAATGGATTTTAGAACCACCAATGCCGGGAAAACGTTACTTGATGTAAAAATGGTCACGAGCTCTCCGTTTTTCATTGTCGTTCAATCCTAACTTTCAAACATTCAAAAGCCTTTATTATTTCTATTATAACCACCGAGACTGTAGGTCGCGCTAAGGAGATATTTGAATCCGTATACAGACCGTTAATAGAAGCCTTCTGCCCAAAACCGCAGTGTGGCTGCAAGTTAGAGCACAGGTGGGGTAGACAACCTATCAAGCTTCTCTTCAATGACATCCAGCACTATTACAAAGGCTTTTTTGTTAAGACGATATTGGTCTATGAATCTACATACAAACAAATTTTGTATCGGCAAATGCAAAAGTGGAATGCAAATTGCACTTTCATCGACTCTGGCAGCTCCAGTAGATTGCTCTTATCCCTAACAATTTTGCGCTTTATTTTCTGTATGGTTTCTCCAAATCCTTCTATCATCAAAAAATGCTTTCACTGCCAAAGTCATTTTATTTTTTAATTAATAATCACAAATGTGTTAAAATTAGTACAAAAATTAAATTGAATTGCTGGGTTTTTTGCACAAGTCTGATGACAGCTGATTCGAATATCGGTTTTGCTTATCTTCGAAAAAAGCAAAATCAAGTCGGTTTCATAACACCCCTACACCCCTTATTATGTAATTCACCAAGACGAGAGATTACACAGACGGGAAATTTCTCTCGCAATAAAGCCATATTTGCACGCGGTACCATCAAGTGGAAACCGCATATTGCAGTCCAAAAGCAATCGACTATCATACGACCATAAAGCTTCGAATTGCCAGTGACAGTCTAGCCCTTATAATTTTCCAAGAGATAAGGTCCAAACACACTTCCAGACCCCAAAAAGTTCGCCAAACGGTAAATTTTTTTAATTCTCCTCAATTATTTGAGGTTTCTTGTAGCCCGAAATTCGACAATTTTTGCTTTTTAAGTATCCTTCAAGTGAGCAAATGTGCTTCGTCGTTAAAAAAAATTTTGTTCGAAAAATCGCCGTCCCTTGCTTGCTGTTCAAGCACCCAATCGATGTACTCGTATGTACGGCATTGTAAATGGTCAACTGGCTTCAGTTGTTGTGTGTATAGGACATTTTATATGGGTGTAGGTGTAAGTCCATGTGCAAAATACGCCCTAATGTGCCAAAAGAAAGTCCTAGCTCTTCAGAACATCGAGAAAAAGACACATTCGAGTCTCCGGCTACACTTTCATTAACAGTAGCGATACGAGTATTTTAGGTGGAACGAGAAAACCTATGATGGATAGAGCCTTACAATATCTGTAACTGGTTCGGCCTCTTCAAATTTTTTGCGAGTTTACCAATGGCTTGCTGCTTGATCTCCACCTAAAGTACGAAGCGTGGCCACGTTTGAATCACCATTCTAGTAGTAAGTTTTAACAATTTTTGACTTTAAATTAAAACCAAACATGTTTTGTTTGACAGTTTAGCTTGACAGCTTTCAAAATACAGTGCTGTACTGTTGACGCCACGAAATGGATAACAATATATGTCGGTATGTATGTATATAGATTTGTAGACACTTTTAAGCATAAATTATTTTTATCACCTCCAAAGCGTGGGAACGCTCACATATTCGAACTTCTTACACAACAAAACTTAAAAAAAAAACAGTTTTCTTATCTCAAAATAGTAAATTACCGTTTTCTTATGCGATCAATTTATTTTCCTTTACATTTCCTCATTAGACAATATTTCGCGCTTGAAAGAAGTTCTCAATTTATTTTTGTATTTTCTTATACGATTATACACATGACAGGTGTTGCAGTTCACCTTGCATTATGAACACGTACATACATACGTATGTATTTATATGTAAATATCCCTAAAGGACATTGTCATACACTTTTCTTTCCCACATTTATCAGTATGTAAATGTGAACCACCGAAAAGTAGACGAAATTCCGTCGCATGCGGACACACACTCTCACACACACACGTGGGCAGGTAAATAAATATCATGTCACGCTTCAGAGGCGATCGCGCGTTTGCATAGTCGGTTGTATGTACGAGTATGTATGTATATATGTGTGCAGTTGGGTTTTTAGTATGTTTCTGGACTCTTGTCATAGAACAAGCGAACACAACAAAAAATGAACAAGACGAAAACAAAACATTAACGACACACTAAAAAGGTAATAAAACAGAAATGCCCGATTGGTGGTTAAATTTTGTGCGACCCCGCACGTTCGGCCGGTCGCTGGATCGTTGTTGGTGGTAGTTTATGCCAACAATTTGATATTTTTTTTTTGTTTTTGGTTTCGTTTTATTTTTTTATTTATTTATTTACAAATTTATTTTTTCATTGCTCGTTACGCGTAAATAAGTAATTTGCAGTCTTTGGAAGACACAGTAGAAAAACGCGTCCGTTCTCAAAGGTTTTCGGAAGTAAACTGAATTGCTGTCGCACCAACCCAGCCTTGGCAAGCCAGTGTGACGTCGACGACGGTTTTTTTCTTTTTGTTGTTGTCTTGGGCTGAGAAAATTATAATGTAATAATAAGTAAAAGAGGGGCATTTGCCACTGTGTGTGCACATACTCGTACATAGTATGTTGGCATGTATGTCTATATGTATGTATGTATGTATGTATGTATGTATGCAGATATACAATACACGTTTGGTAGTAAATTTTAACTTCCAGGGCATGAAAACAAAGACAAAGCGTCCCCTTGCACGATCAGCACGGCTTAGTGCTCGCTCGTACTACACACGCATGCGCAGAAGCGCAGCAGAAATGCAGACAAACTTAAGTCGAGTTAGCCAAGTAAGCCCTTACGCACGTACACAGACACGAGCTGTGGGAGTATCATACAACAGTATGTTTGTATGTATTATATGTATGTATGTTTGTAGGTATAAACACAGTTTCTACCAAAACTCGTGCTTACGCTGTGCTTGTCTTGCTCGCGGCGGCATTTTAGCGACGCGTCTGTCGGTCTTCATCATCACCAACACCAGCAACACCGTCATCCTCTTCGCCGTCGTTGTTGTAATCGCCACAGAAAATTCGCACTAACACCAGCAACACATCAGCTCACCGTTAGTGTAGCCTTGAACAATGGCTCTTCAATTCTCATGTTTGGGAAATTTGCTGTAAATCTCATTTAGTCGGTCTCTCAAGCAATGCAACGTATCGTATCTCTTCCACCGGGAGTTTTGGGGGTAATACTTTTAAGAAGTGATTTTCATTAGTAGATGGTAATAAGTGTTAGCGGTAGTTTCGAATTTATGTACATATTCGTACATACATACATACGAGTATATACCAGGTGTGTTAGTTGAAATTTGCCGGTTTTTTCGATAAAGAAAACACTTAATTTTCAGAGGAATCTCAAAATTTTTTTATTCAAAGTATTGACCATTGGTTTCTACACATTTCGCCCATCTCTCAGGCAAAGTATGGATACCATTCCAAAAAAACTTTTTCTCTTTCGAGGCAAACCATTCGACGAGCCATTTTTCGACTTCTTCAAAATTAGCGAAGCACTGCTCTGCAAGGGAGTGTCCCATCGATGCGAAAAGGTGTTAGTCGGACGGGGCGAGGTCTGGGGAGTACGGCGGGTGCGATAATATTTCCCAATTAAGTGTTTTTAATGTGCCTTTCACCAGTTTAGCGGTATGATACGGCGCGTTGTCATGTTGCAAGATAACTTTGCCATGTCTTCGGGCCCATTCCGACCGTTTTTCGATCAACTCATGATTCAAATTGATCATTTGTTGTCGGTAGCGATCCGTGTTCATCGTTCCACTAGGTTTTAACAACTCGTAGTACAGCACACCACACTGGTCCCACCAAACACAGAGCATTATCTTACGGCCAAAGCGTTTTGGCCTTGCAGTCGATGGGCCAGCTTCACCAGGGGAAAGCCATGATTTTTTTCGCTTCGGGTTCTCAAAAAAAATCCATTTTTCGTCCCCCGTGACAATTCGATGCAGAAAAGATTTCCTTTCGAATCGTTGAAGCACCATTTCACAAACGGTTTTTCGATTTTCCATTTGTCTATCGTTCAGCTGGTGTGGCACCCATTTTCCATACTTCTGGATCTTTCCCATGGCTTTTAAACGTTGGCAAATTGCTCCTCGAGTCACATGTAGTGTTTCTGCCAATTTTTGTTGCGGTTGGGTTGGATCAACATGCGATTCCTCGTCTTCGAACTTTTTCGCTGCACCAGGATGTTCATTGACTGTCAAATCGAAATCTCCACTTTTAAATTGACGAAACCATGTCTCACATATCACTGGAGCATGTTCACCATAAGTTTCTACCAGCAACCGGTGAGCTTCAGCTGCTTTTTTCTTTTGATGAAATAAGAAAAGCAACGAATGCCGCAAATCCGATTTACTTGGAACGAAACTCGACATATTCACTGAGGTAAACAAATATGACGCTATTATTTTGGCGGAATGTGACTTGCGTATTTTTGTAGGTTAATGTCAATAGAAAAAAATTAAATACATGCCAAATCATAGAAATTTATACATATTGCTAGCGACATCTACTAGTAAAACCGGCACACTTCAACTAACACCCCTGGTATGTACATACTTGCACCTGTGTCTAAATACATAGGAAGTACATAAATGAACTCGCAGTTAAGTGTGTGAACGAATTTATTATTTGACAAAATCTCATCACTATTCCAGCTCAATGGAGAAGCTCTTTTCCACACGTTCAAGCTACAAAGCTTTCTGTGTGTTTAATTGTTTATGTTCTCTGTTCTTATTTACTGTTAAAAATAAAATTAAATGCAGCTTACATTTATTGCTACTAGTAAGAGAATTTCCCCTTCGCATGAGCAAGGTCTACTGAGGTTGGCTTGAACTGTCTAGCTGACTCTTAGGTCCTGTGTACTGTTGGATAAAACTGAGGTCTTTAAAGGATTTCACAGCTTTCCTTTCCGACTCTTCAAGTCCAATGTATGCCGTACAAGTCCCACGTGATCCCTATTGAAACTGTTGTACTCACCAAGTCAACTATTCCCATCTAGCATGCTAATGCTCTTTCCCAAGGAGATACCGGGTCTTCCAATAAGAGGTGTTATTTTGATGTTCAAAACAAAATGGCATTTTTTGTTTTTTTTTTTTAGTAGAGGATCGGATGTTTATTTCAGTGTAAAGAGGAGGATTTGCCGTTAATAATGGATAACAATAACAATGGCCGCCACGGCTTCGCTTACAGAACCAATAAGGGTTTTTATGAAATTTTCCAACACCGAATCGTAAAGTGGCTGCTGTATGCCCTTAATAGCTTCCCGAATTCCATCTTTGAGGTCTTGAATCGACGTTGGCCTGTTGGCGTAGACCTTACCTTAGGAAGAAGTCGCAAGGTGTTAAATCAAAAGATCTCGGTGGCCAATTGCGATAACCTCTTCGAGAGATACGGCCCGGAAACTTTTCCCTTAAAAGATCGACGGTATCGTTGCTTGTGTGCCATGTAGCATCGTCTTGTTGAAATAAATGTTAACAAGATCAATACCATACAATTTCAGCCATAAAAAATTATGAATCCATTCGAAAAAGTAATGTCCAATGACCCCGCCGGAACATAAACCACACCAAATGTTGAGGATGGAGTGTTTTAAACAATAATTTTTTTGGTTTCCGAGCCCCAGATGCAACAGTTTTACTTATTGACGTAGATATCGAGGTGGAAATGGGTCTCATCAGTTAAGATGATTTTTCGATGAAATTCCGGATAATTTTCCTGAATTTCAAGGACCGAATCAGCAAAGACAGGACACTGTTGATAACCGGCTTTCGTTCTAGTGTTAACTGAACTTTATAAATCTTAAGGCCCAAGTCTTTACCCAAAATACGGCAAAATGACGTTTGTGGATATGAAATCTACCGGAATAGCAGGCTATTCAAAATGATACTTCTAATTGGCAAACCCTTTACCATTTCCCGTTTAGGAAAGGTATAAAAAGTCCTTTGTGAATTCATCACATAGTTTTCACGACGAATCGATTTTACTTTTGCCCATAGTTTTCCTATTGAGCGTTTGTAACACTTTGTAACACCAACCCAGTTTTCTGACTCAGCCACCGTCAGCCACATTACATGTAGAGTGATGAGAATAAAGCTGTGTTTAGCCATCATAACTTAAGGCAACCTAACCTAACCCGGACGATAAGATCATGTGTAGAAGCTCAAGCAAGTGAGGAAAGTTTTTGATTGCCATTCTTCTGGGAGTGCTCACAATTTATTATTCAAGTAACTCTGGTCTTAGATCAAGTTTCCGCCAAGAAACATACGTCTTGAACTGAAGTGTGCGAAGTTTGAGAACTGTCACCTAACAAAATATACCACAATGAAGAAACATACAGCTAAACCTCGGATGAGAGACATGGCGTTTGAAGACAACCTCTGCGAACGGTTTAAGGATCACCATTTAGTTGGGAAGATACCACTGCCCACCTATCTGAAGTCCTCGCAGAAGTAAAGACTGACATCATCGCCGTTTATGTAGTGCGATGAAATTTACCACAGCCGCCATATGAAGAGGATCAAGTTTTGGTGGTAATTTGGTAAGATTTGTGATGGAAGAGAAACTCCATCGCTGAGTACTGGCATTCACTCCGGTATATGAACATCTCGCCACAATCCTCATCAAAAAGAATTTTATCAACACATCGAAGGACGATGTTACTTGTTGACCTAAGCGGGGTTAGGTCGCTGAAAGGGTGATAGTCCTTGGCCGTATAAAATCCGGGTCAACTCCAGTGCGTAGAACCGGCTGTCTTCAGAGTTCCATCGAAAATAAGAAAAATTAAACAAGGGGTTCCGCTTGGTGGTGTCCTCTCCCCACTATTGTTTAATTTTTAAATTTCGAAGCTCCCTCCTCCACTTGAAGGAGTTTCCCCTAACTTCGTATGCCGATGATTGCAGGATAATGTCTTCTGGCCAGGACATTGATGACCTTTGTTCGAAGGTGAACTACTATCTCGCCGACCTGTTCCACTTCTTCACTGCAAGACAGCTTAAGATATAGCCGACTAAATCCTCGGCTACCCTTTTCACCAGCTGGACGAAAGAATACAGGCTCGAATTAGTTGTGAAGGTCGATGACGTCAAAATTCCGACCATAAATGACCCTAAAATACTGGGAGTCACACTCGACAGGTTGCACTCCTTCAATGCGCATACGACCGCAACTGCCGCAAAACTCCAGCGCCACAACAAAATACTCAAAGCGCTAGTTGGCAGCGCCTCGGGTAAAGATAAAGAAATCTTGCCGACAACCTGTAAACTGGCCGGCCGGTCGTAAACTACGCTACACCGATCTGGCCGCCGGGGACAAACGAGGACTGCGACGGGAAATCTCCTGATGTCGCCATAGCATCACTTGCACAGCGAAGCGTCTATGCTACGAGTTAAGGCGCATAATGCTTTGCTGTGCAAGCAGTTCCTATTGGGATGCTACCGTAGGGAACACCCCAATAAGCACCTTATAGAAGTTGAACCTCCACCTAGGCACATCAGAAGGGGAGTACTAGACTTCGACAGACAGGCTCTGAACGCCATTCACCAGGAGTCAGTCAACACCTTCAAAGACTCCCTTTCGGAGACAAAGCACCACCCATCGCAGACAACGAGACCAAGCTGCCTCTAGACACCCGCGTGACACTGGCAGGGCTTAGGTAAGGATACTGTAGCAGATTAAACTCCTACTTATCCAGGCTCGACCCCAACATACGCAACGTATTCCCTGCATGTGGAGAGTCTTCGCACGACACTAACCACCTCTTCACATGACCCCTTAAGCCGACACATCTAACTTCCCTCTCCCGCTGGTCCGATCCCGTCGAAACAGCACGTTTCCTGGACCTACCGTCAGATTACCTCGGTGACTAAGATTGATTAACCTGTCCCTAAGCGGGGTTAACGTAGCCGCTACAACAACTTTAAAAGAAGGATGATGTGATCAAACATGCCTTTTACGAGCGTGTGGAGTATTGCCCTCGCCATAATGTCAAAATTCTGCTTGGCAATTTTATTGAAATTTGCCACGAAGAAATATCCCCAAACGTGTTTAAGTCGATCAACTTCGCCGGGGCCCGAATATAATTGTCGATAGCACCAGAATGCCGAATCAACAATAGGGACATTCATCCGTTTTTTTTCCTGATCTTTCCAACGGAGTGGAGGTCTTTCTCTTCCTCTGCTTCAACCAGTGGGTCCTGCATCGAATACTTTCAAAGCTGGAGAATCTTAATTTATTCAGACGACATCACCTAACCAGCACTCAAACCGGCCGATCATCAACAGCGTCCTGTCTTTGAGGATTGGGTCCTGGAAATACATGAAAATGATCCGGAAGTAGGGGCTCGGAAAACCCAGGGCACGGTTTATGGTCCGAGGGGTCATTGGACCTTACTTTTTCGAAAATGGGGCTGAGATAACAGTTACGGTGAATGGATCATTGAAAGATGATTAAAGATTTTTATCGCCGGAATTGGATGGGATTGATGTGGACAATGTTTACTTCCGACAAGACTGCGCTAGGTGCCACACAAGCAACAAGAACATTGATCTTTTAAGTGAAAAGTTTCCGGACCGTATTATCTCTCGAAGAGGTGATCGCAATTGACCACCGAGATATTGTGATTGTGATTACTTGAGACTTCAACCTTTGGAGCCAGGGGAAAGAAAAGGTCTACGCCAACAGGCCAACGTCGATTTAAGACCTGAAAGATGGAATACGTGAAGTTATTAAGGGCATAAAGCACCAACTTTGCGGTGTTATGATGGAAAATTTCATAAAAACCCTTATCGGTTCTGTAAGCGTAGCCGGGACGGCCATTTGGCTGATCTTGAAATAAACGTCTGATCATTTATCTCGAAAAATCCGATTTTTCTTTGAATATCAAAATAACAGCTCTTATTGGAAACCCTGTATATGTATATAATTTTGATTATTGATCGGACCTGAACTCAAAGCCTGGCCTTCCGAATGGCCTATTGTGGCCGCCACATACGTATGTCTGTATGTATCTACTGAAATGAAAAAGCAAGAGAATCTCCTTCATTACCAACTAAGTATGCACTTAATCTGTGGATTAAAAAAACAAAACAAAATTGTTTTCTTATTAATACAAGTAACTACTAATACATGCAAAATACACACTTACATACATACGTACATGAGTAAGCTAAGAAAAAAATGTATACAAACAATTGTGACTAAAACAATGCGCAACAAATAAAAACAAAGATTCAACAATAGTAAGAGAAAACAAAATTTTTTTTTTTTTTTGAAACAAAAAAACCAGCAGCGAAAATAAAGTAAAAAGAAGAAAAAAAACAAATACATATGAACAACATTTGATATGTAATCGCAGTTGTCGGAAATGTTAATGTGTCCCCTAAAAACATTAGCAAACAAATGTGTTAAATATATAAAAGTATTATACATATTATTGTTTTGTATACAGATATATAGACATACACATATGTACCATATGTATGTAAGTGCATACATATATTTTTATTAAAAGTTAGATATACCCGTAATTAGAATCACATTTCAGTTTATGAGTCTACAAATATATATTGTATATACACATACATACACATTTATTTGTCTCGCTCGAAAGTATTGTAGTTTATGCTTTTTTCCATGGCATTGTGTTGCGCATGCGCCATTGCTTGCTACGAAATACACGCCGTGCGGTCACTCCACCACTTCAGGCAATCACAAAGAATAGATACAAACATACAAAATATGTACATATGTATTTACATACATATATTGTATACAATAGTAGTGGACAAAAATGAATGCGATAATTTCTATCTTTATTTATACTTACCTCTATTGTCAGCATATAAGGGTATGTAAAAATATGTATGTATATATGTACATATGTAAATACATATGTATGTTAGTTTGTATTCGTAAAGCACGCTGGTCAGTGTGACATAATGTGCCACAAGAAGACTCAAGTAGTGTGAAAGAAGCGAATCGATTTTGTTTTCATTTTTAAATTGCAATGGCGAAAAGTTTTTCATAATAAATATAAATATTCTATTGGTCTAGTAAAAAGTAATCCATTAATTTGGAACAATCGATTTTCACAGGCTTCACTTAAGGCCAATTTTTCAATAGCCAAAGCATATGCCACAGACAGCAATATATGATAATCACTTGATGCGTGGTACGGACTATAAGGTGAGTGCATAAGAACCTCCCAAGGAAGCTCTCTGGTATGGCGTTATCTTGGTGAAACACAATTCAGCCCTCGCTGTACAGTGGCCAAAATGAGTGATTTAGCGTCGTTTAATTCATATCTTTTAAACAAAATTTTTTTTTATATGTTTTACTTTTATTTTAGTAAACTACATATGTATGTATGTAGCCATAATTTGAACAAAAAAAATTGAATTTCGAAGTTTTTTTTTTAATTTCAAAACTTATTTCTAATTTCACTTTTTCTTTTGTTTATTTTTCTATTGGGTAGTTTTCGAGTCCAACTCTAAAAAAATATTAATTATTAAATATAACACCGTCCGACACGATTTTTGACCCACGAAAGAATCAAGCATTTTCGGAAACTAGGATCAAAAATAAAATACCCCCGTCTGGCCGTTTTGCTAGGTCAAGTCGTTTATGGTTTTTAGGGGTGAAAACAAGCCCTAAATGAAAAATGACAAGATCTCTTTTAAAAGTTATTAATTTCTTATAAGCCTTTTGGGGTCGCTAATTATAAATCTGATGTCAGATTTTCAAAATTCAAAATGGCGGATCCAATATGGCGGTCAAAATTAATAACACTTCATAAAATTTGGTATCTGGATGGTTTCAGGGTCGCTGATTATTATCAGATTATTGTCAGATTTTCAAAATTCACATTGATAAATCTAGTTTTTTTTTACCAGTCCAAAACATCGTATATAATTATGAACGGTTGATTTTGGTATACTTAACTTCTCTCCAATTTCACTCTCAGTTACATGACGATCCGATTCGATTAAAGCCTTGATATCGTCATCGTCAACTTCACTTGGCCGACCTGAACGTGGCTTATCTTTGAGTGAAAAATCTCCCGAATGGAATTTGACAAACCAACTTCGATACTGTGTTTCTTTTAAGGCCTTATCGCCATACAAATTGCGCAACTTTTTAGCAACCTGCGCTGCATTTTTGCCTTTAAGGAAATAATAAAGTAAAATATGACGAAAATGTTCTTTTGTGGTCTCCACATTAAATGACGCCAAACAAACAAATATAAACAAAATTACGCATACTTTTTTCTAAAACAAGCTTATAACTGTCAAAATGAAAAATACAAATAAATAGTCAGAAGCTGTTCAAAAAAAACTGTCAGCCCCGTCGCTATGCAAATTCGCCGGTTTCTTTTAGGGCAACCCAATAGAACCAAGGATATTTTTTTGATAAAAAGCTTTGCTTTGTTTGTAAGGCATATTTCTTAAAAGTGGAAACATTCCTTTCGGAATCGCAACTGATAGATCTCAGAATAACAATCAATCTATGAATCAACTCTTCACAGACTCCAGTAATTTCAGGTGCCAATTGTGGCGCCACATGAGCTCATCACACGACGTTTGGTCAATGATGTTCGAAACTTTCTCTGATTAAATTTTAGTGGAACATTCTAAAAACGGTTTCTCAGGCCTCCCTGGAGTCGTTGGCGGTTCAAAAAGTAGGAGTGCTTCATCCAACTAGTTTCTATTTTGTTTTCTAGTTTATTTTGCTTCATTGAACTAATTTTCCTATAAATATACTAATATTTTTATGCCCGGAAATCAACTGTCTTTCATTATATGATTTAACATCAATATTATTAACAAATATAATATATAGTTTGCAACTGACTGAACAGTACCCGCTTCTCTACCGACATGACACCTAAAAAGTATATTATTATTAAAATATGACAAAACATGACAAAAATTTTTGACATTTCACGATCACAAGACATTAAAGTTATTTCAAAAAACTATTACGTACCAGAGAACAGTGGAGATTGAAAGTTATGATCTAGGAGAGTCGTAGGTTATACGAATGTAAGTGGTTAGAAGTGAAGTATACATCGAAACCACGGTTTTTCAACGGGGTACTCTCACTTAGAACCTATTGTTGAACTTATCAACATGAATTAAACGGCATTTTACTCCTAAAATGTCTCTCTCAGCCGGAACTACAACCATAAATATTCAGTGTGATTTAAAAAATTTATAAACAATTAAAATTGAAACACCAACCAAACCAACAAAAGGGACGTGTATCAGCAGCAATTTTAAGAGCCGCCATTTAAAAAAAAATTCAATCAATATTTTTATACGTCTACTTTTCTACATAAACTTTGATGTAGTGTAAATGTTTTTTTTTTTAATAAATAAAATAAATAATAAAAATAAAACACGTTTTTTCGAGAAACCTTAAACCGTTAATACAAACCTCAAAATTTATTATAAGCAACTAATTTTACTATTTTTCGGATAAACCAAATATTTATGGAGTTTTCAAAAGACCTGCAGCGTGTGGCAGGAAAGCTGTGTGAAGTGGGTCGATTTTTTTCCGATTCAGCAGCGATTGGCAGATGGAATTTCGCGATTTTTTCTCTTTAACTCATGTGACACCTATACACCGAGCTTATTTTTGTATGCAGCCTTTTTCAAGTGGTTCCAAAATGCTTTTTGTGCAATCGAAATGGTGCTCTCATGACTGTCAGACTCGACGATTTCCATTATTCCATCGAAATTTTTGACAAAATTACCAGAACGAAATCGAAGAAACGTAAATTATGCATCATTGACTTTTACAGTATTAGAACTACATTCATATCAAAAAGTTTCCGGAAATTGTAAATAAAACGAAAAATGTTTAATCTTCACGAATATTTATTCTGTCGCCTTCAAAATTTGCTCCTTCTGAAGTGAAACATCCCTTGTAGGCGCTAACCGGGATCGCCTGCAGTTCCCTCTGCGAATTTTCTTTTACGGCCACAACTTGAGTTTTGGAAACAAAAAAAATGTCGTATGGGACCAAATGCGGTGAATACGGAGGTTGATCGATGGTATTGAACGAGTTTTCGGCCTTAAAATCGTTCATAACTACGCTCGGTGCGATGGCGCATTATCGTCTTGAAAAATCCATGAATTGTTGGCTCACAATTCCGGCCGGATGTTTTCGCGCAAACTCCTCCAAACGCTCAAATAATACTCTCCCTTTGGCACGAATTCATGATGAACCAAACCACGAATACCCAAAAAAATGATATCTGGAAACTTTCTGGTCTTAAAAACATTATTCACATTCTCAGCTGCCTGACCTTTAACGAAGAAAAATTGTAGAATAAAGCGTGTCTTTTCTTTGCTGGTGTCTATCTTTGACTTACGCTCGAACAGTACTGAGTTAAGTGATCAACATCTCTCACTTTACAGCTTTCCAACGCCATCTAGTATAAATCAATCGCATAGAACACGAGTTTGTGACCACTAAAGCCATCTAGTGCAAAAATAATGTATAACTTTTTACTTGACCTAAAGTATTTTATAAAATGTGATGATATAGAGAGCTCATGCTCAGGGACTTAGATGAACGAATTAGTATGAAACAACATCTTTAATATGTATGTAATACTGTTCGTTGGTGTATTCTAGCATAACATTGTGTACTCACTTATCGCGCTCAACATCAGATTAACACTTTACAAGTTATACAACTCAATTCTAAGAAGATGGGCTTATGAGTGTAAAACAATACTTAATGTCGCATTGAAGGCACACTTTGTAGAGCAATTAAGACGTATTCATATACGAGGATTGAAAGTTTAACGTGTTCCTCAATTTATTTGGATAAAGACATACGAGTATATATGAATGCATACATATATCTATCTGTCCATATATTGCACATACCTATGTCTACACTCATCCACCAAATAGAGGGACCTCAAGTTTATACTAGGCCGTCTCTAAAAGGACGATGGATTTTTATGAGTAAATATACTCAGACATACTTCATATTTCCTGACGAGGGCGAACCGCAATTAGAAAAATATTTTTTCTTTAATTTTTTGAAGGCACCGATTTTAGATCTCCAATTATTATTATTGGTCCTACATTGTCTTTTTTCGAAGCGCAATTGTTTCCTTTCTTCGCAGAATGGTGTTGATTTCAGATACCAAGAGAAGCCAGGTGCTTCTCCACCAACCACCGAGTACCTCTGCCTCTTTCACCGGCGGGTACTGTGTCGGAAACTTTCGAAACGGAAGTATTCTCATCCATCAGGACAAGAAGACCTAACCAGTCAATGTCGTCGTGTATCTCATAAAGCTCGCGAAAAATCCTAGTGCCCACTACAGATCGGATGTCAACATCGTCTAAGCTTTTGCACGGCGACATGCCTACTCAGTTCTGTGTTGGATTTCAAGGCTGACATATTGGAATGGTGTTGATACCTTTCAGTTTAGCTTTGAGGCTCGTATTATTTTCTCCATTATTAAGTTAAAGAATTCATACGACAAAGAGTCACCCATTTTTGAAACTTGGTTTGGTACCTAACGTCTTTCCCAATTCTAACTGCGCTTCTGGTGTTGTCCAGAGTTCGATTATACAGGATATAAGTTTTGCCATATTAGAAAGTTTTTTCCCACGATAATTGGCGCAGATTGTGTGGTCCCCTGTTTTGTGAATTGAGCAGAATACTCTTAGGCTCTAATCGACGATCATGGTTTCATCCGAGCAAATCCTGCAAAGAAGTTGATGCATGCCTCCTGTCTAGCAAAGTAGATTGTCGCCTTCCGATACCATAAGTATACTTCAGGCGCTCATAGAAGCATCCTTGATCGCATTGTCGTTTTCTTCCATCGGGGCGTGGGCCCAAATAAGCGATAAGTTAAGACGTTCAATACTAGAACCCGGCGAATACTAAGACCCAGCGATTGAGTCTCTCTCCCACTACGAATCCGACATCAAATTTGCGCTCCTTTATATGGCCGCTGTAGACAACATCACAAAGACTTACTCATCTCCGTCCTTGTCCCGTGCTTCGCAACTCTTGGACGACGGTGATGTCAGCTCTTAGTCTTTTGAGGACATCAACCAGCTGGGCAACGGCAGCTAAATTTGGAAGAGACCAGACATTCCTTTGTCCTGTTGTTGTTATTATTGTAGTAGCAGCACAAATATTCCCCAATTGGTCTGCGGGACTAACAGTTATTGGCTGGATAAAAATCCGTGTCGTTCCGGTATGAAGATCCGACAGTCGCGGAAACCATTGAATATTAGTCACCCCTCACGACAGTCATGGCTTACAACTGGTAAATTCCTGAGGGCCTAACCAGACCCAGGGAATATCATTTGTGCTTTTTTTACGTGTCGGGTGCAAAACTCGCTCGTTCGCAACAACACCAGTGGTGAAAATACGCTGCAACGACTTCAGTGATTCCTTAAATCGATTATAGCACCGGTTGGTTACCGCAACCCTCACAAGGGTTACTCGGAACTAGAAAAATACTTCTCTAGAGCACTATACTGAGAATAGAGAAATTGAATAAATACGACCTTCATATTAATCAACCATCATAAGAACGATACTCGAAAGATAGTAATATCCATCCCTCCGAGTATATTTCTGATATAAAATAAATGCTCCTCATAAAAATCCACCGGCCGTTTGGAGGCAGCTTGGAAAAACTCTAGGTCGCTCCGTTTACTATAGTTCTTGCCAATATACCAGAAATTGGATGAGTAGCTGAGCTATAAGTATACACATGTATATAGAGAATGATCCATTTCGAGGTTCCCTACTTTTTTAAAGAAAAAATACAGAAAACTCTAATTTAAAGGGGCGTGTTTACTGTCATTCGAAAGAACATTTTTTCGTATTTAATTTTTATAGATTAACTCTTTAAAATGTTGGCCACGGCTACATCTCAAATGGTCCATCCGTTGAGTCCAATTTTCGATGACTCATTTGAGCAATTCGACTGGTAACTGGCGAGCCTTAACCGAAGCAGGATTATTCCCATAGACTTCAGACTTTATATATCTCCACAGCAAAAATTCTAACGGTGTGATATCACACGATTTTGGTGGCCAATCTACCGGCCCAAAAACGTGAAATTCTCTGCTCACACCAAAGTGTTCTCTCAATGAATCCATTGTTGAAACCAAATGCCGCAGAGATCACGAGCTTCAATTTCAATTATCAAACAGTTGGTTATCATAGCGCGATAGCGGTCGCCATTACGACCGTTCTCACCAGCATCATTTTTGAAGTAATATGCAGCGATGATTCCACCGACCCACAAACCATATCAAACCGTTATTTTTTCTAGATGAAATGACAGCTCTTGAATCTCTTCAGGTTGCTCTTCATCCCAAATGTGGCAATTTCGCTTGTTTACATACCCATTGAGCCAGAAGTGGGCCTCATCGCTGAACGAAATTTGGCTCGTTGGATTTTCTTGAAACTTTTCAAGAGCCCATAGAGCGAAGCGATGCCGAGCAGCTTTGGTTCTTGTACAAGCTGTTTTTTGTACGCTTTCAGCTTAAGACCTCGATATGAAATGCGCCAAGTCGTTCCATACGTCAGTCCGAGCTGCTGCGATCGGCGCCGCATCAAATCTCTACGGTTTTCGTGTACACTCTCAGCCACGGCCGCTATATTAGGTCGTTCGGTTTTTTTATTGATTTTTCAAAATATGATAACTTTGTGCACATTTGTCCAATTTAAGTCAAATATGCACCGTTTTGTTTGTAAACTTGTTGCCAACGAGATGCCAACTTCATTATAACCCTCTCGTAGAAGGCTGCGTCCCAATTGGCAAAAAATTCGGAGAGCCAATTTTCACAGGCCTCTCTTGAGGCCAACCTCTCACCATTAAGCGCGTTCGCCATGGACAGGAAAAGATGGTAACCACTTCGCGTCAGGTCCGGACTATAAGGTGGCTGCATTAGGACCTCCCATCCGAGCTCCTGGATCTTCTGGCGCGTCACCAAAGACGTGTGTGGCCTGGCGTTGTCCTGATGGAACACAATTCGGCCTCTGTTGATCAAAGATGGCTTCTTCTGGATGAGTGCTGCCTTCAAGCGGTCCAGTTGTTGGCAGTAGAGGGCCGAATTGAGCGTTTGGCCACAGGGGAGCAGTTCGTAGTAGATGATTCCTTGCCAATCCCACCAAACACACAGCAAAACCTTCCTAGCCGTCAATCCTGGCTTGGCCACCGTTTCAGCCGGCTCACCGTGTTTCGACCACGACCGATTTCGCTTGACGTTGTCGTAAGTGATCCACTTTTCATCGCCAGTCACCAAACGCTTCAGAAATGGGTCGAGTTTGTGCGATTCGCAGATGGAAATTCGGTCCATCATGTTTTTGTGTGACACCCAAACTTCGAGCTTCTTTTTGAATCCAAGGTTATGCAAATGGTTCCAAACGGTTTTCTGGCTTATCTTTAGTACCTCAGTAATTAAATAAGTGATCACGTGACGGTCTGTTTCCACTATTTCTATGATTTTATCGCAATTTTCAACGACAGGCCTCCCGATGCGTGGTACATCTTTGACTTCGAAATTACCGGAACGGAACCTAGCAAACCACTTTTGTGCTACACGTTCGTTTACAGTATCGGGCCCATAAACTAAATTAATTTTTTCAGCCGCTTTGGCTTCTTTTTCGCCTTGATCGAAGAAAATTTGTAAAATATAGCGAATTTTCTCTTTGCTGGTGTCCATCTTTGAAGAGCGCTCACAACGTACTGAGTCAATCAATCGAGAAACTGTCAAGGACAAACTTTTAGCGCGAATAAACACGTTTTCAGCGCCGTATAGTATGACATGATGTGACACGTAACACTAGTACTATGGACAATAACGCCATCTCTTAGATAAAAACCGAACGAACTTCTTACTTGACCTAATATTTTCTGCACTGCTTCCTGGACGTGGTCTATTCGATAGAATATTATCCAATAAAGAATGCTGAGTCTCAAGATGGGTGATGGTGTTGCGAATAGTATGCTCAATAGGCCGATTATGTTGACAATAAGTTTCCAGGAATTAAGCGTAATCTGAAGTCTGTTATGTTTGGGCGTCCACAGAGGACGTCAAGATTTTAGCCAGTGAAGTCTTCCACACATTCACTGATTTAGTAGTACCACAAATACAATAGAAATTTCAAAGGCAGATCAATCATTTCTATAGCAAAAAGTGGCCTCGCAGTCTGCTATATATTCACGCATACACATACATATGTAGTTACGTGTGGGTATAATAAACCGTCAGCACTTGTAAAACACTCATTCTTAAGTATATATTAGATTACATTGCCCGACAACATTAGTGTCAGCATCTTTGATTATACCCCTTTCCCCCCCTCCAACACACATTTTGACACCAACAACAAGTGCACATAAGTACATATACATGCCTGCATATGTATGTACGTGGCCTGTTTGTTGGTATGTAAGTAGTATTTCGTGGTTTTTTAATGCCGCTACTCAACATTTAAATGCCGTGGTTAGTACACATACATACATACATACATACGAGTACATCCATATATACATATATATATGTCTTGGCATTATGTGGTGCCATTAAATTATGGGAAAATTTCACGTAACGTGGGAAAGTAGCGCCCGCGTCGATTTAGCACACAATGGACCCATTAAACAAACACACACACACACACACACCGAGCACTAACAAGAAGCTTTTGCTGCACATCAATGAAAAAGGGGCAGCAACAGCAGCAAAGCAGTGGCCCAGCGCTCACTTGAACTCAGCTCAAGACACGCCAAAATCGTTTCAGACTCTTTCATAGCATACACAGCCAAGCACATGTACACACATACAAACACACATACATATATATGTGCATGCATATAAAATTCATATTTAATGTTTTTTGTGTTTATAAAAATAGCTAGATGCTCCTACAACAGTGGCGTGCAAAGGAAATTGAACCCAACCAGCAGCGCGTTGGTGGCGTGGCGTGTCAAGCTGAAGCTGCTGAAGTTGCTGTTTCTTCTGTTTTAACGCGTCTTTCGTTCGCGCTTCTTTGTTTGCTCGGAAACCTTTGTGGCATGTACGAGTATTCCATGAGCATATTTTTATGCTGTTTCAAATGTTTGTCTGTGTGTGTGAGGGTTTTATCTACGGCCGGGCATTCTAGCGGTGGCTGCGTGGCGTCGTAATTTGCCTGATCTGAATAATAACAATTCATCAGAAATTCTGCAGGGTTGAGCGCGTGAATATTTAATTATTTGCTGAATAGAATTTAATTTGTGCACTAAAAAGGCATTTATAATTATTTAAATAACGCAAAATCATTAAGTTCATTAACAAGTCTAATTTTTAGGGAGTTCAACGGACGCGACAACAGGTGTGCATATCGTTGATGGGTAGGAGGGAGAGGATGTTTAGGTTAAGGGAGAGCTGATGTTACATAATAACCTTGAATTTATTCAAGGCTCTTAAAGAAGTCCGGCGGTGAGCTCCATAAGAAGTGGTGCAGGCTGACCATTCCTCTTTGCAGCCTGGTAAATGTACTGGGTGGAGCTTAAGGGTGAGCTCCGGGTGTGAAATTGGAGGTGGTGCGAGATGACCATTCCATTGTTACGAAGGGAAATCATTTCAGCGCTCTGACCCTTAAAAAAAGGTGGACCGAGACTGCGTTAAGCTTACCCTACTTAGGAACCAGCATATTTCAGCCGTTACCATGAGCAAACATCTAAGCATGCAATAATGCAAGCTTTGAAATATGTACCAGTCACCCTGATTTTAGTATTAGATACTTTTATTAAACCACTAACCACCGGAGAATTACGAAGGGATTAACAAAAGTTCGGTCAGTGGATGAATTTCATTTTGTTTTTGTTAAATCTAAAAAATCTGCAAAAATCCTTTGCAATAACTTTATTAGTCTTCCCTTCAAGTTTTAGAAAGGTCGGCTAAAATGGAGACGAGCAAACGCAAGTTAGTTGAGGATAAGTCAGACGAAATTCCACCACCAACGCAAACAGAAATTCGCCATGTGATTCTCTTCGGGTTTCGGCGTAACTTACAGCCAATACATATATTCGGTGAATGGCAAATTTCATATGGAACTATTGAAATGTCTTTAAAGACTATTTCTAAGTGGTTCCGAAGATTCCAGACCGGACATTTTTCCGTAGAGGATGAGCCCCGGGTAGGTCGACCAAAATCTTCCACTAACGACGTCACTGTAACTCTGGTGAGGTCCAAAACAAAGACGAAGACCCACCAGTGACACAAAAAATTAATGCTAATGAAATGGGCTTGTTTGCCTTGGCTGTGTCGCGAATATTAAGTAATCATCTTGGAAACATGCAGAATTCTGCTCGAGTGTACCACGAATTTTAAATGAGGCCCAAAAAGAGGCTCGAGTGCGTTTTGCTCAATTTTTCCTAAACAAATTCGAAAATGGTCAATCTAGCAACTTTAGTAAAGTCGTTACTGATGACGAATCTTGGTTCTATAAATACGATCCAGAAACCAACAGAGCCCAACAGGAGCAAAACCACCCGTAAAATCTAAGCAGCGAAAGTAATGATGTCAGTTTACTTCACCCGATCTAAAATCGTAGCTGCTATTTCGCTGCAAAAGGGTCAGACGGTAACTGCAAAATGATACACCGAAGAATGCTTACCAAAAGTTTTCAAAAATTTGTTGTAAAACAGGAAGGAAGAGGATTTTACATATATCATGACAACGCGCTTGACGAATAACAAAACTAGCAGGAGCCGATGGCTTACCCTAAGAGCTATTCAAATATTGTGGCGAAGATCTCATATACAACATGCATTAGCTTACTTTCAGAATATCTTCGAAGGAATGCATGACCGAAGATTAGAAACAAAGTATACTCTGCTCATTCTACAAAAAAAAAACCACACATTCTGTCCCAATTATGTTGGTATACGAGTAAGCCTCCTTCGTATCGCATATAAGATCTTATCGAGCCTATTATGTAGACGAACTGATGGGTACATATCAATGTGGCTTTAGACTTGGTAAATCCAATATTGTTCAGATATTCCCTACGTGCTAGATTTTTGAAAAACCCAAGAGAAAAGAATCAACACATCACACCACATCTTTCTGGATCTCCGACGTGAATATGTTGCAGTTGTTGTTGCTATAGCCGCAAAAATATTTCACAAAGTGATTTTTGTGGAATATTGCTGGTGTCAGAGTCCTTTGCAGCATAAAAATCCAATTATTCCTTTATAAAGACCTGACTGTCCCGTGAACGTTTAGATTTTAGTTGCCTTTTACGACAGGCATGTCTTACCGTGGGAAGATTCTTGAACCCTTACCCGCAGAGGTAACCATGAACATCTTCTGAAATGCTTAACGCGAGTAGCTACCTCATGGTGTTCAAACAGAATACAACAAGCATTATGGTACCAATTAGCCGTGTGGACACTAGCCACGAGGCCTTTCTAAACCTCTGTCATACATACCTCATCGAGCTGATATCACTATACTCTACACGCACCACGATACTCCAGAATTCCACGAGCGGTGATCCCCGTGGTACCAGGTTGAGGTCTCCTGTCAAACCTCGTAGCCGAAACTACTACCTGCTCAACTTCCATAAAGCTGCGAACTAGAGGCCTTACATCACATACCAATTCTCGATTTACTCATTCACACAGCTAATTTAAAATTTAGTTAAACCTTCATGCGTAATCAACTCAAATGCGCGTAAATTCTGTCCACATGTGAGAATATATTAAATATATATAATATAAGTAACGCTTTGCAACCGCTGAAGCAATTTTCTACCGAGCTCCTCCGCCAATACTAAGTCGCCTCCGAACGGCTGATTGTTTTTTTATTTCATGTCAGAAATACACTCCTACATTCCCTGCCGTGGGGCGACCGCAATTAGAAAATTTCAATTAATTTTTTACGACTCACAATATACCGTCCATCTTTCCTAACGATTCCCATACCCCCTAGTTCCATATTTCTGCTTACACCGGGCACTCAAACTACATATGTACCCAATCATTATGCTGCTCAAGTGGCTCTCTTGTAAAAATTGATTGAGAGGCTCATGACCAATTAGATGAAATCCCAGACTCAGAAAAAATCTGAAGTCTGGATTTTCTACCATAAACAAGACATATGGGATGTACCCCCACCTCATCATTGGAACTATTTTTTCAACGGTTTTGTCATTTCCGCATCACACACTACTTTAGCAGTCTACAGCTTTCTTAATACCCTCGCTGACCAGCCCCTGCAATGCCACAGGAGAGATGTTGCAGCACACAGGCACCCATCTCTAGTTCTATTGATTCGTGTCAACAGAGCCATACGTAACACCAGCCACGAGCAGTCCCCGATATAATGTTCGAACAGCTTGGCGATGAGACATTATTGCTGTCTCACCTGAGGTGTCTACACCTATTTGCATTCCCCAGTTCCCACTATGGACAGTCATAACTTTTAAATCGTAGATAATTTCATATATCTTGGAATCAGTATAAGCACCAACAGCAATGTCAGTCTATTGCCAAACGGTGGTTCTTTAGACTGGTTAGGCACTAGGAGTTTTCGAAAGAAATACCGCAGACGATGGAACGATTGACTGTATGCGATACATAGCAACATTGCCAAAGTTTCAGCGAATCTGGACAAGTTGTGTGAAAACACTCCCGGTTTGAAATTGTGTGATGAAGTCGGCGGAAGCAGAGAAAAAAGAAGATCTCCACTATTAATGACTCTGCTAGAATTGCGTCTGCGATACCTACGTCACTTGTAGATGGAGTATTCCAGTTCTAGAAGAATCTAGAAGCATCGAAATTGCAAGGTCTTACACTGTTAAATAATTTCCTAAAATCTCAATGGATTTATAAGTAACAATTTAGTGGATAACATTGCGTGCTTCGATCCGGAGCGCCTTGGGTACGAGCCGGAACAGATCTGCCAGATAATTGACAGATAAATCGATGAACCGCAGAACATTTCGATAGGTCTCGTCGCGAAGGCTGAACTCTCTCACTAATTGTGCTTAGAAGACGTTCATCGAGCGCGAACTTGCGTTCTTTAAAATGACCATTGAAATAATTGTTACAAAGAACACAACATTTTCCGTCATTATTCCATACATCGCACCTCATGGACAGCGGCGCTGTTAGCGGTAGAATGATAATCCTTACTTTTATGGCACACAACGCCTTCGCGAAGGCGTTCTACTTGAGACTCATTTGTATAGCTAGCCACCTCAAGACCGGCGCCGCTCATATTCTTCGCTGTGGTAGACAGAGGATGAGTTTAAATTTCGGAGACCTGCAATCCGAATATTTGGAAGTAGCTGTATTGTAGCAGCTGTCTCTCATCTTCTCATACACAATGTGGTGGCAAAATTTTGAATGAAGTTTCTCAAATGAATTAAAGAGACTAGATCTCGTCCTTTTTTATCAGATGCAATAATGTTTTCAGAGCAAGATGGCCTTAACTTGTTGAGCGTAAGCATATTCATTGCTATACCGTGGTCTATACTAGAACAGAAAGACCAGAAAGACCGTGCAACTGCACACGTTAACGTTTCCAAAACTAACGTGAGATAAACAAGTCATGCTATGCTCCACTCCTCTATTGAAAGTACCTCTGGAGCTTTTTTCCCCGCGTCGCTAGATTCATTACTAGCGTAGACACCGCTGACGCGATTACAGCCGAGTTAACAGCATTCCGCCACGCGCTCATTCTTTTCTCTGTTTGGCGTCAATTGGAAATACCAAGTACAGTCAAGTCCTACTCTATCTGGTCTTTCCAAAGGTGTGGAGGTTTTCCGCTTCCTCTGCTTCCGTTGTGGGTTACTGCATGTAACTACTTCTGGAATCCTGAGATATGCGGCTTTAGAGCCTTCCAGTCATAAAACACCTCTCCGTGGAGAAGTTCACTGCTATTTTCCTTCGAAGACTTGGCTGAGCCAACCATACTTCTGTGTATTAAGTATATGAGAAACTTAAAGTAAACAAAATCATCTGTCATACGGATGCTGCTTCATGGATGGTTCTGCTTTTTGGACCAAAAACTTCACGAGTCATATTAGAAAACGAAAGCTCCTCGCAGTTCAGCTTCTTTAAGCAAGAGTACCAAAATTCAGAGTACATCCGGTAAAAGGAAACTGAGGATAAATTTATGTAACTCAACTTGTCGTGGCAAAAATCGTATCATATTTAACAAAAGATTCTGTGATGGCAACCCTAAAAATGCATTTCTACATATACCAATAAGCTTTCGTGAAAATCTCGAGCCTCTCGCGCGCTCATGCAAAAGGGAGAAAAAAAGTTATTGAGCTTCTCCCAAGAACAAACGTGCGAACGTGAGCAAGCGTTAGTCTTACATAAAAGCAACTTTTGCAAAATGAAAATTAAGCACACACAACAACAACAACAACAAAAACCGCGAGAATAAAAACTGCATTGCGCGCAACTTTGACACACTGAGCAGCGCGCCGCAGCCAATTCTCTTTTCATCACGTCGATTTTTTTGTTTGCCTTATGGCCTTTCGCTTTTCACTAAAGCACTTACCCGCTAATTGCCGCCGCCTACCCACCTACCAAGCTACCCACCTACCCGCACCCACTTTCCCACCAATCGTCCTTCAATGCGCTTTTTCGCACCACTAACCAGGTCGCGCTGGGCTTATCTATAGCAACGGCGACAATACACAACCATTCTTACATACATACACGTATAAATACCCATTTGTATGTCTACTCGCCGCGAATATCTACGAAATGCAAAATGCAAAATGCATAATGTGTCAGACCGAAATGAGAACGCGCGTCGTAGTTAAAACGAAAAAAATACGAAAAAAATTCTCACTCAAACTCACGTGTGACAATGCGTGACTCCGATTACAGTCGGCGTCGGTGAGGTGGCACAGCTGTAGGAGGTTATATTGTGAATGCATACTCGTACATACACACTCCTACATACGTGTACGTTGTATTCCATTGACAGTGTCGTACTCGTAACATTTGCGTTGATAATTTGAGTTATTTGTTGTTGATGCACGTAGTCAGCCAGCCGGTTCGGGCAGTAGAGTCACTGCATGCTTGTGTAATAGAAAATTTATATGTAAACAGTGAGCAGAAATTCTCACTTCGGCAGAACAACAATCGCGCTAAAATTAAGATATCATTAGACCGCTTGCTTGAGGTTAAAACGTATAAAGGTGGGTAAAGTTAAAGGGGGGAGGGGGAGGGGGAATGGAAACATAATAAAACAGAGGCCATGATATACGGGCGGTGCGTAGCTCGTTGTTGGGTCTTGGGCTGGCATCTCCGACGTTTCTCAAAAATATCAGTCATGAACACCAACCCGGCTCCAAAATCGTAGAAAAAACTCTAATAAAGCTCGCCCATCAGCAGGAAATATCAACCTCTCCGATGAAATAAAAGCTCCTCAGAAAAATCTAGCAGCCGTTCTGAGGTGGCTTAGAAAAATATCTAAATTCCTCCATTTTGTTGAAAAAACATTAAGTTTCATACCACAAATCGGAGGGGGAGCTCGGCATAAACTCGCTATAGTCTCCAACCAAACTAAAAAGACCATACAAATTGCCAATTAAATAAGAGAATTTTGACTACGTCAACCCCTCCAAGTATATTTCTGACAAGAAATGAAAGCTCCTCATCAGCCATTCGGAGGCGGCTTAGTATAAGCTGTAGGTCCTTTCATTTTGTTGGAAAAACATGAAGACGCAAAACCACAAATTGGAGGATGAGCTCGGACGAAAATCACTTCAGCGGTCACAAAAGCGCCAATTATAAGATCACTCGGAAAGATAAGAACAACCTCCTTCGCAGCGCTGGTCGAAACCCTTTGCGGAGCCTTTCTTCAGACGAATGTATTATTACTGGTGTCAGTTATGGTATGAATATATACCCGTACAAAAACATTCGCCGAAGGTTCTTAGGAATACCTAATGAACTTAACCAAAAGCTGGTACCATACCTACTCACAGTTTCTATGAAAGATAACGAGACTATATACACGCGACGCCGTCCTTCAGCCTATTAAGACATAATATTCTTCGTTCCCTTCAATATTTGTGTATCCCGGAACAAAGATAGGATGCACTTTCTCTCATTCGCCTACTACATTTAGTTTCCTGGTACATTCCCATACCATGCCCGATGTAGTATTGGTTTATATGGGTGTAAACTCGCATGCTTTCACTGATAAAACACGTAAACTGTGAATATCTGGCTTTTAGAAAACAAAGGCTGTGCTTACTTGGCGCAGAAAGGCTACAGGATCTTCATTTGGCAATTGGGAAAAGGCCAGAATGTATACTTAAGTTCGCGAAAAGAACAGCATTAGAAGTGTACTAGCACAGCTTGGTCGCATGTGGTGTGCCTGGCATCACTACAAATGTATTTTGTCTATGTGAGAACCACTGTGTTAGCCAGCCTAACCTAACCTAACCTAACCTTCCCTGCTAATCTTCTGCAGAACATTATTGAACTTGTAGCTTCATATCATTGGCCTTTTGTAACCGTTGAGCGATTTTCGGTCGAGCTCCTCCTCCAATTTGAGGTGCGCGTCTTCATTTTTTTCCAACAAATGGAGAGACCTACAGTTTAATCTCATCCGCCTCTGAACAGCTGATGGCTTTTTATGAAGAGTTTTTATTTCATTGTTGGTCGGCCTAGGACATCGAAACCTAGCCTCCCGAATGACAGTACGTACTGCTAACCTCTCGCCGGTTGGAAATACAAAATGAAATAAGGTCGCTCTCCCCCTGATCCCTTCAACAGATCTGCTGTTCCCCTGCTTCTACCGGCAGGTACAGTACTGTATACTTTTCAAGCTGGAGCGCTTTCATTCATTCGGAGGACATGACCTAGCCATTCTTCATTCGCTGAAGTATATCATTGTCATCGTTTAACTCATAGTTCCATCGTACGCGGTATTCGTTGTAACCAATACGCAATGGACCATAAATCGTAAGCAAATCTTTTCTCTCGAAAACTTCCAAGGCCGACTCATCAGATTTCGACATGGTCTAGGCTTCTGCACCATATACTAGGACCGCTGCGGGTTAGGGGCTCCAGAATTTACCCGCGGTAAGGCATACCCGTCATAAGAGGCGACTAAAATCCAATAGTTCCCGCGAAAGTCTGGTCTTTATACCGGAACGACCCGGATTTTCTTATCTGGCCATGGACTGTCACTACCAAAAAACTACTTTGGGGAATATTTTTGCGGTTACAACAACATCAACAACGGGAATGTACGTGTAGAATTTGGTCGCTTTATTTATCATATTTTATACTGAATTGTATCGTCCACCACTCAGAGAGGACTTTCAATAAATACTTTCCCTTCGAAGTAGCGTCCAAGTTATTCCCGTCCCAAACTGAACTACGCTCATTTTTATGAAAATACAGACTTATTTGAAGAACGCGGGAAATCAAAATCACTTATATGCTGATAGAGGCTTGTACATCCTCGATGACCCCCCCTCCCCAGCTGTTGGCGGAAAGAGTGCTGCAGTTATGAATATGTAGCTCACATCCGTTGTATTCTCGGCATCATTGCAAAATTCATGCGCACCGGAGTAAACACAAGTTTTGACATTTGTTTTGAGTGAATTTTCTACATGATTGTGTGTGTGTGTATGAGTATGTGTGTGTAAGAAGGTGTGCATGCCACTCAAAGACAGTTTCAACTCATTCAACAGTTGTTTGCTTGCGGCAGCAGCTCCAATGCCATCTAACGTCCGAAGCGTTTTGAGTAAAAATTTTATGAAAGCATTTTTGCGACAATTCAGTGCTTTTATGAATTCACTACGATAAAGTTGTTGGCGCGATTTGAAGAGAAAAGCAACAAGCGAATTTATTAAATAAATACATATATATATGTACGTGCATTGCAAAAAAAAAAAACAAAAACCAAATGACAGTGAGGAAATGAGTTGCATATAAAAAAATAAATAAAATTTAATAAATTTTAGTTTTTAATGTTATTTATTTAAGGAGCAAATAATGAGTATAAATGAGAAATCAGAAATTGTGCTATTGTGAACCAAATTAAGTGAGAGAAATTAAGTGTTTTGAGTAAAAATATTCATGTGAAGAAAGTACTGCGTATAATAAATATTTAATGAAATATATACACGTATGAATATATGTATGTAACAAAAGTACCAAATAAGCAGTACAAAATTAAATTTTAAATTAAAAAAAAGAATGTGTTCCCTAAAAAGTGTATAAAAATTAATATAAAAATATATTAAATTTTTGCTAAAAAAAAAAACTAAAAAAAAGTGCAAAAAACTTAATATTTAACAAAAAAAATTATTTATTATATGTAATTATTATTCACTATTTTTTCTTTGTTATTTGTATAAACGCAAATAAATAATTGCATTTAAAAAAAATCAAAATCACAAAAATCAAAGAATACTGAAAATTAATTTCTTCTAAAATATACTTAAAATTAAATATGTTATAAAATGTGCTAAACTAAAATGCCCTTACAACGTGCTATTTTAATATATCATTTTTTAGTGAAAATTTTCATGCTAACGCGCTTGCGAGTAAAAAGTTGCATAAGGCCATAATAATAATTAATTTCCAAATGTATTTAATGAGTGTAAATATCTTCAACCTTACAAATTATATATCTGTCTCTCTATATATGTATATATGTATACAAAGTGCATAATTACATACATACACGTACGTACATATCTAAAGTGCAATCGTTCTCATTCAGCAATGCCATCTTTTCGCTTTTACTCGCCCGAGGTGCTGTCAAAAATTATTCTAAAATGACATATAAAAGTATGAGCAGGGTTGTCAGGCGGTATAATATATAATATGTATAACCAAAAAAACAAATAAAAATTATCAAACAATATTTTAATTTATTCGAACCTCTAATAAATTTAAATATTGTTTGACATTTTTTTTTTTGGTTTTTGTTATATTATGTGACAACCCTGTTCATACTTTTATAAGTAATTTCAGAATAATTTTTGGCACCCAAGAAAACTGTAGAAAAATCATATTTTCAGCCATTTTTTTTTTTAATGGGAAGGAAATTATTGTGATAAATGAAATTTTCAGACAATAATCTACTATATTTAAGCTTCAAAAAAACAATTTTTCGTATCAAAAAATATTAGAATTTGCCAATGTTGTGTAGTGTTTTCTCAAGCGACTGCAGTCTGAACTCGTAAAGCAGTGCCGATGATTGAATTCGTGCGATGCAACTGAAACAGTCGAACAATTTTTTTTTTTTTTATTTGGGTGTCTCTTCCATATGAACTAAAAATATACCGAAGAGTTTGGGAAATTCCAAATTTTTTCGAAGTTTGTAAAAAACATTCACTTCAAGTTGGAAAAAAAATTGTTAAAATAATGTTTTTTTAGTTCAAATAGAAGACAGTTGAATATCGAAATTAGATCACTTTGATTTTTTTCAATCGAAAATATATAATTTTTGCTATAACCGACACCGTTTTCTAAGACTTGTAAAAATAAAAACTCAACAAAACGCGCTTCAAAGTCCTGCCCGAGGATTCGAACCTGCTCGACGCTCGGCTACTAAAATTGGGCACTGATATTTTGAAAACAAACTCTTGTATGGTATAGTTTTAGAATAAATTAAAAGAAAACATGTATTATTTTTTGAAGCCGCTAAAGCAGACAGACTGCGGCCTTAAGTTCTTATAAATATCTTTGAGCATAATTACATATGCATTAAGACCAGAAAGTTTCCTGAAATTGTCATTTAAACTGCCCGCACTTTTTTTGTTAAGTTGGTAACACTGTCCTTAATTACTATGCCAAAAATGAACGCGATCTGTCAACCAGTTTGTTTACAGCAGCTGTTGAAATCAGTCGACCTCAGTTCTCCCTGCGTATTTTTTTACGGCCTCAAACGAGGCAAAACGGGTTCCTCGGAGTTTCGGAAACAAAAAAAAAACACAGAAAATTCTAATTTAATGGGGCATGTTTACTGTCATTCGAAAGAACATTATTTGTCATTTATTTTTTGTAGGTTAACTCTTTCAAATGTTGGCCGCGACTATGACTCAGATGGTCCATTCGCTGAGTCCGATTTTCGATGACTCGTTCGATCATTTGGATTGGGAACTTGCGAATGACAGTCGTGATGTTTTGTTCCAAGGCCTTAATCGAAGCGGGATTATCCGCATAGGCTTTAGACTTTACATATCCACACAGTAAAAAGTTTAGCAGTGCGATAACACACAATCTTGGTGGCCAATCGATCGGCCCAAAACGTGAAATTATCTGCTCACCCCGAAGTGTTCTCTCAATAAATCCATTGATTGATGCGATGTGTGGAAAATAGCGCCGTCTTGTTGAAACCAAATATCGCCGAAATACCGACCTTCAATTTCAGGCATCAAATTGCCGAATATTCTCGTCCAAGGCTTATCTGCGTAGACAAGCGACTTCATATAACTCCATAAAAAATATTCCAAGAGTGTAAAATCCCACGATCTTGGAGGCCATGCCACAGGCCCATGACGCGAGATAATGCGAACATGGAAAATTCCCTATAAAAAAATAATTGTTTCGTTGGTCGTATGGCATAAAGTGCCATCTTGTTGGAACCATATCAATATTCTCCAATTCAGGCACGTAAAAGTCATTAATCATGGCTCTACAGCGTTCCCCTTTGACTGTAACATTATGGAGGGCTTCATTTTTGAAGAAATATGAACCAATGATTCCCTCCTCCTATAGAGCACACCAAACAGTGACTTTTTGAGGATGTACCGCCTCAGCCATTACTTGTGAATTATCATCACTCCAAATGCGACAATTTTCTTTATTAACGTACCCATTCAACCAAAAGTGAGCTGCAACGCTGAACAAAGTTTTCTCTGAAAGCTGAGATCGGCGACCATCACGTTTTGATCCCATTCACCGTACGTGTGAAATTGCTAACCAAAGTTTCAAAAAGACCTCATTGCAAACCACCCTTTATAAAGCCAAACCCTACCCCCCTTGTCCTAGCCACGTGGTTTATGGACGATCCCATGTGAATCGACCCCAGAATGGTATCTGGCTCATAATTTTAGGAAATATTGATTCCAAAAAGAGAATTCAATACTACAAGCTTAAGATCTCTATTTATAACCGTTTCCGAAAAGATTATAACTTTACATTTAGTAGAAATTATTTCTGCAATATTTTACTTATTGGCTTGCCTTACTTTCGGACCTATTGTCCTCTTGTGGGAGCACCCACTAGGTTAGATCATATTAGGTTACACTAGCTGACTGATACGCCGTCCGAACCTACCCCATCGCACGGATCAAATATCTACAAATGTTGTAAGTTGACAGACTGCACGCTTCTGTGCCATCAATGCAATATCCCTAACTTGCTTATTGCGCTATGCGGGAAAGTCTTTATGGATGACATTTCCTCTGAAACCGTCAATCCAACAACGTATTTTGATGCGATGTTTTCCAGCATGAAGTCCATGAGCAGTATTTCGAGAAATCTCTAGTGTACTGACGTATACTCATAAGAAGCCTTATTGTTTTTGTTTTGAAATACTTTCTGCAGCTTCTTGTGAGTCATACCTATATACCTATGTATGTATGTAGATTCGACAGACAATTTACTCAAAGGATATCCAGGGATTCCTCTCCTTTCTAATTGATGTTGGCACTGTGACGGCCGCTGGTGCCGAGTGAATAGCAGTGTGTAGTCTGACTTGAAGATTATTGATTCGTGTCCTGCTCAGCCAATATTTCGAGCTTTTGATATGAAAAATGGATGCTCATAATTTGTGGGTAAAAACATCAAAGCGCACATCCCAAACTGAAGTAAAAACTCAGCGAGATAGCACCAATTTTATGTATGGGTATTTGTATTTTCGCCACTAAAATCCTGAGTGCTAATTAAGCGATGAGCGCGACCGTGGTGAGGCTCTAACTTAGTACTGCTATGTAAGGCCGTTGAAGCTGAGTACATAGCAATACGAGCTGTAGCAGTGTTGGCGCATGGTGAATATCTGTTCAATGGTGGATTTTACAGGCCTAAAGCTTGTTGACGGTGAGCTTTAGTCTTTCTTGCGATATTAATAAGGCTTATCCCACGGCAATTGGCGCAGAGCGTGGGATCGCTCCTTTTTTGGATTGGGCAGAGTACACTTCCAGTCGTGAGGCTTTCATCCGTCCATACTTTGCAAAGAAGCTGATACACCTTGTCAGTTCTTCGCCACAGTACGTAAATAACTCTGCCGGAAAGCCATCAACTCCAGCCGCTTTGTTGTTCTTTTTCGGTTAATCGAAGGTCTTTTTGATCATCATCGACTTCGAGTTTCGGGAATACCATCTCTAGGGTTTTCTAGCTAAAGAAGTGTTCCCTCCATCGGTCATCAATTCTTCCCACTCGTTACTACTGGAAAAATATCCGATCTTGAAATTTTCTTTGATTCGCCACAAGGGATTCGCCTTCTCTCTTTAGCTTGCCTTCAAAATAGATGTTTTTTGGATACCTAGAGAACCCTTGCCATAAGACCGGAAGTCGTGAGATGCTTGAACAATACACCAAAACATCTGTTCCTTTATTTACCTAAGAAAATGTAGAATCTATTGCCAATTTCCCTTACAACCGCTGTATACATACGAGAGGATTAACAAAAGTTCGGCCAGTTGTTGACTTTCGCTTTGTTTTTGTTTAATCTAAAAATACCAAATCTTTTGCAATTACTTTATTAGTCTTCCTTTCAATTTTTAGAATGATCGGCTAAAATGGAGACAAGAAGACGCAAGCTAGCTGAGGATAAGCCAGACGAAATTCCACCACCAAAGCAAACAGAAATTCGCCATGTGATTCTTTTCGGGTTTCGGCGTAATTTACAGCCAATACAAAAATATTCAGTGAATGTCAAATTGTATATGGAACGATTGCACCGTCTGTGAAGACTATTTCTAAGTGGTTCTGAAGATTTCAGACCGGGCATTTTTTCCGTGGAGAACGAGGCCCGAGAAGGTCGACCAAAATTTTCCACTGATGACATCACTGCTGCATCGTGATTATTAAGTAATCATCTGGGATACACGAAGAAATCTTGTCGATAGAATTTTAAATGAGACCCAAAAAGAAGCTCGAGTGCATTTTGCTTAATTTTTCCTAAACAAATTTGAAAATGGTCAGTCTAGCAACTTTAGTAAAGTCGTTACTGGCGACGAATCTTGGTTCTATAAGAACGATCCAGAAACCAAACAGCAGTCCATGGTATGGAGCTCAACAGGAGCAAGCCCACCCGTAGAAACTAAGCTAAAAAATCAGCATCAAAAGTAATGATGTCAGTTTACTTCACCCGATCTAAAATCGTAGTTGCCAATCCACTGGAAAAGAATCAGACGGCAACTGCTAAATGGTACACCGAAGAGTGCTTACCAAAGGTTTTCAAAAATTTGTTGGAAAACAGGAAGAAAGAGGATTTGCGACGCTACTTTTTACATCATGACAACGCGCCATCCCACACTGCTGAAATAACCAGGAATTTTATTGAGATCTCTCGATCGATCGAAGAAATCCGTCCAGCACCATATTCCCCGGGTATAGCACCTTGTGATTTCCGGTTATTTCCATGAAAATTAAAAAAAATTGAAAGGAAAGGCCTTTAATAGCGAGGGGATAATTAATGCGGTTAAAGCTGAACTTGATAAGCTTAGAAAGCAAGATTTTGAAGACTGTTTTCAAGAGTGGTTGTAAGGCTTAAGAAATGCATCGAAATCACTGGCGAATATATGTAGAGAAGATAAAAAAAGGACAAAAATTACATGAATATTTTTTTTCTGGTCAACTTGCCGAACTTTTGTTAATCCCCTACTATTTTACTACATACCCAGACCCAGACATGTGTATACACACGTACACATATAGACACATATATCAAAGTATTTACATACACTAATACCATATGCACATGGTTAGCTATGTGTGACCACCGTGGCGTATGCGGTTACACGTGCACACATATCCACGATTCTTCCGCATTTCGATGGAAATGCAAACAATAATATCTTGTTGTTGCACATCTCTACATACTCGCACATATGTATGTATGGGTGCTGCATGTGCTTGTAAGTGATTTTACATGAGTTTTAGGCGCGCACGCTTCGTTGACTGAGCCCACAATGAGATATTCGGTGCATTGGCTTATTCAGTATTGTAACGAAATGGTTCTAATCCGTTGTATATTTATCATATAATGGCTGAATGTCGACACTTTTACGCCAACGTGATACTGTTTTACGCTTGGGTGAAATACACGCTGAAGTGTGACTCATATACCTAGTGTATTTATTTACATACGAGTATGCTAAGAATTTAAGGAACCCACTGCGCGCTCTCGTCTTACGTACGTAGCCTAAGTATTTAGACAAGGGCTAGAGAGACCCTATGTATATCATCTCCAGTGTAAAAGGGAGGAAGTTTCAGTGGAGCCACTCCGACATATTCGGTTAAAGGGCTCGCTGAAGTCTAATTGCAGCATCTTTTCACCAGAGGTGCGGCTACAAGCGGTCTTGAAGCAAGTGTCTTGCTTTATAAATGTGTAAAAAAATGTAAACCTACCCACCTAGCGAGGTTATATGCTAGGTTTCCGACCCGCCACGTAGAAACCAGATCTAATGAAAAAGAAACATCAACCTCAGATGAGATACCCCCATTTGGGGTATTGAGGACTATGATTTAAAGGCGTGCACCTTGAATACCCATCTTCGTCAGACTAAATGCTGACATAATCGCCCTCCAATAAACGCGATAGACGGAACAAGGACGGAGATGAGTAAGCCCTTGTGATATTTACGACGATGACCATATGAAGGAGCGCATGTTGGATTTGTGGTGGGAAAGAGACTCCATCGCCGAGTACTGGCATTCACCCCGGTAGATGAACGTCTCGTCACAATCCTTCCTTATGCCTTTCGTCTTCAACGCCAGGATGAGCAAAGCAGGTATCTTCGGTACAAAAGTGGAAAAATTCAGCTTCCACGGCGAAGCAACCCAAATGGGTTGAGGATGGATTGACTTCGCCGGCGTTCGAAATATGGTGGACTGTAGTACTAAATTCCAGCACAAGAAAATTCATCTAGCTACTTGAATGTCTCCAGATCGAAAACTCAAAACCAGAACGATCATGTTGTGATAGACGGAAGACATGTCTACAGTATTCTAGAAGACCTAACATCGATTTGGGTCACCATCTTGTTGTAGCGAAGGTATTCACCAGTCTCTGTGTATCAAAGAACGCCTGTCAACAAACACAAGGAATGTTCGACGTCAGAAAGCTGCACTGAACGGTTTTCTACTCGACTTGCACACCTGCTCTCAGAGGGCACTCAACGGAATTTCAAACTCTCCACGTTCAGCTGCAAACGAGACTATTGGATTTCGAAAAGGTCGTAAAAACAGCTGGTATCATGAGGATTGTCGTGTCGCAGTGAAGAGACTGCCTACCTCGCAACCTTGCGATCGACCACAACACGTGGGGGGTGGGATAGATACCGAGAGCTGAAGAGGGAAGCAAGACGCATTTACAGACAAAAAAAGAAAGAGGCCGAGATGCCTGAGTATGAAGTGCTTGAGAAGGTGGTCGATAAGGTTAATGCTTGAAAATTCTATGAAAAGATACGGCGACTTACGGAAGGTTTCAAGACCGGAGGAGACTCCTGTAGGATCCAAAGTATACCGAATGTATGGAGGGAAACTTCTCCCACCTGCTAAATGGCAGTGAAAATTGAACACCAGGAGATGGTGTACCCGAATTCCCAATCGATGATGATAGAACCGATGTTTCATTATCCGGCTATGAAGAAGTTTGACTAGCAACCCCCTACTTGAAAGACAACAAAGCGGCGCGGGCCGATGGATTGCCAGTTGAGCTATTTAAACATGATGGAAACATGTCTTACGATTGGAACTTAAGTGTGCTCTGCCCAATGCCCAAAAAGAGGAATCTCACAATCCACGTTGCCCAATACCGTGGTTCTATCGAGCGTATGCCTTCTCCAAACTTGATAAAGAAACGAAGCGAATGGGTCTGTCTGGTAGTGAACGGGAATAAGAC
The DNA here is from genome assembly GCA_037013455.1 of Ceratitis rosa. Lineage (NCBI taxonomy): Eukaryota > Metazoa > Arthropoda > Insecta > Diptera > Tephritidae > Ceratitis > Ceratitis rosa. The sequence goes on from JAWMAG010000054.1 coordinate 18,990,723, forward strand.
GAAATATCGCCTGTCATCAATCAAACAACGAATTATCGAATTCGCGAATCGGCTCCCACATCACTGTTGGCAGTCATAAGCGATTTTCGACCTAGCTTCTCCTTCAATTAATGGTATGGGTCTTGATGTTTTCCAACAAGTGGAGGGACCGGGACCTACAGTTTATTCTAAGCCGCCTCCGAACGGAAAAAGTGATTTTTCTGCATGCGATCGCTCTCGTCAGGGATCTAAAAGCAGTTTTAAAGAATTCTCTCATAATACCATATACACAACTGCAGCTAAGTGCTCTTAATCTCTGTCTGCCAAAGTGACCTAATAAATCTATTTTCGTTCAACTCACACTCACCTCGCGATTCTACTTCATCAACAGAGAAAAAATGCCATTAAAAATATGCTTAAACCTTCGGACACAACTTTTCCTTTGATCGCCGCGCACTTGAACTGAATCCTTTAGAAAATCGAAAATAGCCATAGAAAAGTCCGCCATTAGAAAGTACAAAGGATGTGCATGTAAAGAAAATAGAAAATAGGCAAAGCCGCAAAAGTAAGTTGTATAGAAAAGTTGTATGTGCAGTGAACCCTCTCAATTACATACTTATACAATCGCTTTAGCCTTCCGGATGCCATTCAACTATTGTAAAGACTTCGGACGCACACACACACACACACACAAAGACGGCAGTGTGAACACACCCCCACAAGAGCCAAAGACGCATGCATGTTTACTTTAAAATAGCTACTACATACACACACACACACACACACACATGCGTACATACCGACGTACATACCCCAGTTTCAAACGACAACAACAAGAATTCAATGTGAATCCTTATTTGAAAGAAATGATAAACTTTTCACATTGAATCCTATGCAACGAGTATATGTACGCGTGCGTGTATGTATGTATGTATGTCAGTACTATAAATATTATCAATGCCTTCTCAAAATGCTAAGGTAAAAGCAAAAGTTTCAACACGAGAGTACATTCTACTCCTGTCGATTGATCTATAAATAGTTTTAGCCGCCCCATAAACCGCCTTTACTATATTTTCAACACAGCCACAGAGCTTACATACATATGTACATATACGAGTATACCTCTGTATGTGCATGTGTACACATAAGAATTGGCAACAACTCGCATTGCTGGACATGCCGTCGAGAGCCGTGAGATATAAAGAGAGAATGTCGATAAACGCGACCGAGGAACGTGCAGGCATGTGTGAGTTCTACTCGTATGTCTGAGCGCTGGCACCCTGTTGTGTTGCTGACGCGAAAGCGTTTGATACCGGCCACATCACATAGCCCAGCACGCAAGGTGCCGTTATTGGTGGTGGTGTTGGTGATTGGCATTGATGTTGGCGATGGCGGTGAAACGTGATTGTGTGATAACACATTTTCGAATAAAACAATTTTGTACGCGCGACATGAGCTCAGTCGAAGGAACATCGTCGCACAGTATTGTAAGGATTGAAAGGATAACGGAGAGCTATTGAACTTAGATTAAAAATATTTAAAAATTACTAAAGAAAAAAAGAATATGCAAAGAACTGTGAAATAAAAAAGTGTGTTGAATATAAATTCTAAAAAAAAAATAATTTATTAATTTTATATTATTAAAAAAAAAATATTTCTGGATATTTCGAAAAAAAAAAATAAAAAAATAATAAAAAAAAAATAAAAAAGAAATTAAAAAAATTAAAATTATGGAAAACACTCAAAAAAACTTAAAATTTTATTGAGGAAACAATTTTTTAATTTTTTGAATTTAAAAATAAAAAACAATCAAAAATGTGGTGAATAAAAAATATTTTTTAGTGTCATTTATTAAAAAAAGAACTTTTTAACTTTTCAAAAAAATATTGTAGTTTAAGAAAAATAAAATTTATGCAAAACATTCAAATGTGTAGTGAATATAAATTCTAAAACTTTTATTTGTTAATTTAAAATTTTATTATAGCAACTATTTTTTAATTAAAGAAAAGTTTTTTCGAAATTAAGAACAGAAATAAAAATAAAAATTATACAAAACGTTTAAAAGTGTAGTGAATATAAATTCTAAAAATTTATTTGTTAATTTTAAATTTTATTAAAGAAACATTTTTTTTGATTTTTCGAAAGTAAAAATATTATTAGAAAAAAATTATGCAACACATTCAAAAGCGTGGTGAATTTAAATTCAAAAACTTGTATTTTTTAATTTAAAATTTAATTAAAGCAACTATGTTTTAATTAAAAAAATGATTTTTCGAAATTAAGAATAAAAATAAAAATTATCCAAAACGTTTAAAAGTGTAGTGAATAGTAATTCTAAAAATTTATTTGTTAATTTTAAATTTTATTGAAGAAACTATTTCTTTGATTTTTCGAAAATAAAAATATTTAAAAAAAAAGCTATGCGACATGTGGTGAATATAAGTTCATAAAAAATATTTTTTAGTCTTATATTTTATTAAAAAAGAAAATAAATGTTGATTTTCCGAAAATAAAATTAAATAAAATAAATAAAAATTATGCAAAACATTTGAAAGTGTGGTGAATATAAATTCTAATGAAATGTTTATTAATTTTGTATTGTTTAAAAAAAAAAATATTTCTTGATTTTTCGAAAATAATATTAAAAACTAAAAATAAAGTAAAAATTAAAAATAAAATAAATATTATGCAAAACACTCAAAAGTGTGATGAATATAAATTCAAAAAAAAATATTTTTTAGTCTTATATTTTATTATAAAAAAATTATTTTTTAAATTTTTCCAAATTAAAAAAAAAATATTTGTTGATTTTTAAAATGAAAATTAAAAATAAAAAATGAAAATTATGCAACACATTCAAAAGTGTGGAGTCTATAATTTCTAAAAAATTATTTATTAAATTTTTTATTTAATTAATTAAAAAATATTTTTTTTAAGAAATGATTTTTCGAAAATAAAAACAAAAAATAAAAATTAACCAACAGTTGTTAAAATTTTATAATTTTATTTGAAATTCGAAAATGATTGAAATTTTTAAATATAAATTAAAATTGACAAAAAAATGAATAAAATAAACTAAACAATATAATAAAACTTAACGAAAAATATTATATAATTAAATATACACATATTTTAAAATTATTTAAAACATATACATAATTTAATTAAATATATATATAAAAATAATTTTTTTTAAATTTATTCAATATTATATATAATATATACCTTCTTTTTTTTTGAAGATCCTAAAGGGCACTTGAAAACATTTCAAAACAATAACTTATTGTATAACGGTACTAAAGCACGCCCTGAAAGTGTAGTGACTTTTTATAAAAGCATTTTTTATACTAAAAACTAAAAAAGAAAAAAACTTTATATACAAAGTATAAAAGTATACAGCACATATTTTCATTGAAAAATAACAAAAAATAATCGGCGAGAAAATGGAAGGCGAATCAACGGAATCTACACACAATACCAAGGTTTCGGACTCAGCATATTCAAATAGCTGCAGTAATTCGCAGTCACAAAGGAGGTGAGTTTTTTTTACTTAAAGAAATTGTTTTTTCATAAAATAAAATTCATAAATAATTCATATATTTCAACAAAAATTTTAAATAATATTTAAAATAACAATTAACCCTTAAAACATTTTCTTTTAAAATTAATTTTAAGAATTTTATGATTAATCAATTAATTTAGTTAAATCCGATTTGGTTGTTACAAATCAATCGTTATAGAAATTTCAAGAATTTTTAATGAGAAATAGTTATAGGAAATCGAATTTTTGATTAATCATTTTTTTTTGGATATTAATCAGAAATTATTTTTTGTAAGTTCATATTATTATCTATAAAAATAAAATTCTAAAAATAAAGGAATAAAAAATTAGGAAAAATCTAGAATTTTTTAAATTTTCAAAAGAAGAGCTTAGGATTAATCGGTTTCCTGTTTAATCAATTAATTTAGTTAAATTCGATATCATATTTTTATTTCTCAAAATTTGAATTAAGTATAAATAATTAAAAAAAGTTATATCAAATGGTGTATACTTTTTATTAAAATTATATGACTCAACAGTTTATTACCATGCGGAATGTCTTGGGTTCAAGTCTCGCTCCGACTAACATCGCAAATTATATAAAGTTAATTAAAACAAATGATTTTTATAATTGCGGCCGCCCCTCGGCGAAAAATGTCAACCCATCTGAGTATATTTCTGACATGAAATAAAGGCTCCTCATAAAAACCCATCAGCCGTTCGAAGGCGGCTTAGTATACCAAAACCACAAATTGGAGGAGGAGCTCGGCCAAAGTCGCTTCAGCGGTTACAAAGTGCCAATTAAAAAAAAATATAAATATATAAAGTCATATCAAAAAAGGATTAATATGGTTCTACAAACAGACCTAACCCCGACATAATAGATCCTCTAGTTTTGATATAAATATCGTTTCCAGTAACAATTCAACTCAATACACCTTCCTTCTCTTCATTACAGAGGTCCTAAATTGCAGGTGAACACTCTGATTTAATTTTTTTAGAGGCGTGAGCATTCGCAGCACCCATCTTAGTCATGTCAAGATGATCGTGCAAGATTTTAAAATATTTTGTTTCGGATACTCCAACCATTTCTGCGTTTATTTCTTTTTTAGTCGAACGTTGTTGAGGACAATTTTTTTCTGGTTAAGTTCTCGCGTGGTCACCTCGATGCTCCTCTTCGGCCTCGGTTAGTCTTTAAGGGATTCCCATCCTTACTTAAATATATTGTGTCACTTGGACATCATGGTTTTTTCCCTCCCGGACAAGAGTCGCCGTAAACTAACGACATCTCTTTGATTATTGTGTGTTAAGGAACTTTATATTCTATTTTTTCCATAATTCACTTTTCACTCCCGATTATGTAAATAACTAATATTGATTCTTAGTACATTTCAAGTCAAATGAGCTTTTACTATCGTATAGTGACCGGTGATCGGAGCTTCTGACGAGTCGTTATAATTCCACTACTGTTGGCGAAAGCTGGGCGCTTCTAGGTGACTGTTTCCTTTAAAGACGGTCCAATTGCTAACAGGACAGTTTGGTTGTAGTTCATAGTGTATGACCCCTTGCCGATCCCGTAACAAACTCTTCCTAGCTTGGAATGGGTTTTTACTATCCCAGAGGGACCGGTGATCATCCTGGATAGTACATTGCAGTAAGCTAGTCTCTGTCGTTTGAAGTTAGCATCTGCGACAAAAACTTCTCTTATTTTGAGCTTGTAAATGGAGAGCTTCGTCAGGTTCGGGAAGTACCTCTCCGAGCCGTTCGATACCAAATAAGATTTTAGACAGGATGATACTTTATCGTGTGACTTTTTTAACTTATTGCCGGAGAAAATAATACGAGCTGCAGAGCTGAATAGAGCAGGTACAATCTTCTATAAGAGTGTACAGCTGCTGGCGTACGCCGATGATATCGACATTATTGGCCTCAACAACCACGCCGTGAGTTCTGCTTCCTCCAAACTTGATAAAGAAGTGAAAGATATGGGTCTGGTAGTGAATTAGGGCAAGATGAATTATCTCCTGTTATCAACCAAACAGTCATCGCATTCGCGACTCGGCTCCCACGTCACTGTTGACAGTCATAACTTCGAGGACGTAGATAATTTCGTCTATCAAGGGACCAGCATTAAAACTAATAATAACGTCAGCTTTGAAAGTATTCGAAGTAGTACCCGCTGGTGGAAGCAGAGGAAGAGATAGACCTCCCCGTTGGAGGGATCAAGTGGAGAGTGACCTGGTTTCATTTGGTATTTCCAACTGGCGCCAGACAGCGAAAAAAGAGAGGAATGGTGCGCTAATATGGATTCGGTTATAATCGCGGAAGCGGTGCCAACGTCAATAAAGAAGAAGAAGAAGTAGAAGATGGAGAATGACATGCCCCAATCCTTCCATGTTGGAGAGAGATAAGATCTGAGACAAAACTACGAGCCCAAACTTTGTTAAGAAAGTAGATGTTATTAAGTTCGAGCTGCTGTCCATAGACATAAGATTCTTACAAGCTATCTCTGAAGAGAATCTAACTGTTTGCCTTTCTCCAATCACATTGTTTTTGTTTTTTTTTATTCCTTTACAGTTAGTTATGACTAACTACATTATTATTGTTGTGTAAGCAAATGCCTCAAAGTCAAAACAGAACCTACGACAAACGACAAAGTGCAATGTGAAAACAATAATTCTAAATCCCAACTACAAAAACAAATTAACAAACAACGCTTACATTCTAACTAAAAACAAATGGGTAATTTTATACGTAAACTAAAGACATGTACCAATAAACGTGACCACGTATTTCCAGTTTGCCTTCATTGAGTACAACAACTCACTCAATGATACCATTGAGTGGATTCTACGCGTCGACAATGCACTAAACAATGGAAGACACAACACAACAGTATTTCGCAACGGTGAGCAACGAGAGTGGGAGAATGCTTTTTCAAAATCATATAAGATGTTTTATAGATGAAAGTTCGTGTTGGCGATAGACATTCGGGTGGTTGACTTTTAGTTGTGCAAAAAATTTAATAATATTAATGGCAGATATAGGTTAGGTTAGGCCGTCTGATGTGTCTTCTGTATGCCTGTGGGTGGGTTGTAGTACCAGATAGTGGTCCGTTTAATTGCGATCTAAAGTAGTAGACGTCGTAAAGGAGCTCAACGCTTTTCGAAAAGTTCAAGATCCGACTCCGAGATATCTAAAACGAGTTTTAGCTAAGAACGTACAGAACCTGAGAAGATGTTATAACGTCTCACTCATGCCTTTCTCTCTGCACTTCCCGCACATGTCCCTGCTACTAGTGTCCATTTTGTTTGCATCGAATGTGAATGGGTTGTGGTCCGTCATTAAGCCAATAACTATCATGCAGACCTTACGTGAACGTACATTTAGTTTCTACATAAATTTGCTCTCGAAAATTACTCCCAGGTACTTGGTGTAATCCTTGATTCTTGACAGCTCCACCCCATTTAGACTCGGGGGTTTCCATGCGGGGATTTTGTACCTTCTTGTGAAAAGTACCACAACCGTTTGTCAGCATTTACCTCTAGCCCATCGATGTACAATATCGAGTTCTTTTACGCGCTAGCCTGCGCAGTTTGGTTTCGTTCCACTCTGAGTTAATCTTTCTGAAAATCAGCAGACTTTTTTATCCATAGTAGAGACATAACTACGGTTATATCGCCATTTTGAAGAAGATCTGTTTACCGCCTATAGTCGACTATTCCTATGGGGTCAGAAATAGACCTTCATACGCAAACTTCATTCACTTTTAAACGTATTTTCTCGAAACATCTTGGAATAAGTAAATCCTTTTACCTGTATGCTGGTGTATCCCAAGCTGATTTTTTGCTCCGCTATCTGTCTAAATCTGGCTGCTCCAAAAATCACTACTATAGGTAACAATTAAATCGGAAACTATAGATTCCTCTCTCAAAATGATAGCTGAGATTGAGAAAATATACTTTGCGACAAAGAGGCGGCTGCTCTGGAATAGTGAAAGGTCATGTTACAATTTCCACTGTATAGCTGGATGTGCCACGGAACTACATCTGCAGAAGTAGCATGCGTCCTCTCGGTGGTTTAAGTTAGGTTGAGGTATGAGGATCCCAGTTAACCCCCATCCGCTAGTCAAACCTATGTGTGTGGAGTTAGCAAACTAGAGCAATCGAGTCTATAAAGGTTACCGTCCCTAGAAACTTTAAACTATTACACCAAGGTGCGGAGCATTCGCGAAGTGCTGTAGGGTCACAGCTTCTTCCTTCTCTCTACAATACCTGCAGAAGTCATGTGATGGTACGCCCAATCCCTCGTTAGGAGATCAATCATCATGAAAAACTATTTTCTTTTTAGTGATATAAGCTTTCTCGACCTTCTCTTGTCCCAAGTAGGTCACATTATTCCTGTTACATTGCATCTGCGATGGAACACTCTCTTATGATGAGCTTACAAGTGGAGAGCATCGTGCATAAACTCTTCCCTGTTGCCGAAAGTGGATGGGAAGTGACCTTCCCTACAAGGGACCCTCCGAAATCTCGTTACCTGATATGCTAATGTGTTCTGGTAACCCATGCTACCCTCTTTGAACGGTTTAAGGCTGAAAAAATATAAGTATGTCTTTTCTCAATGTATATTTTTGGTTCACCTTAATGAAATCTCATATGATACATATGACTTTTAATAAATGGAAAGAACGTTGATGGAGATATGTACGAGTATATAGCCAACATTTGTATACATATATGTATATATTTATAACAACGTGATATTAAATTAGAGGGTGTGTTTGGAAATCTATTAGTTGATAAGAATTTTTAAAAATAGAACTTAGGAAAATATAGGAGTTTATTTGCTCTACAACTCAACTAAGATGAAGGTATAATCCAGCAGTTTACTTGAAAATAGATTATTTGTAATTTAAATATAGAAAATTTACTACTTTATCTTTCAAAACAAAAAAAGTTCGCCAGAATTTGATTTTTTCGTAACTACGAAGAACGTTTATATGTTCACGCAATGAGAGAGTTTTGGGAAGGTGATTAGGTTCATTCGGATCGTAACGTGTTCAATGACTCCCAATTAGTACAAATACAAGCACAGCGACTCTTAACTACGAATAACCATGATGTGTAAATGACATAGTTTATTTAAGAAAGCAATCGAATCTCTTGAAGGCCAATCTCTTGAAGAAAAAAGTTGAAGAAACTGTTCTCGACGATGCTCGACTCAAGAAGAAATAACTCGCAGAAATGGTTGGAGTATCCCATACAATCATTTTTAAAATTCTGCAGAATGATGTTGACATGTCTAAGGTTAGCGCAAGATGGGTACCGCAAATTCATTTTTGGATACTTTACAATGAAGAGAAGAATGGTGTATTGCATTGAAATGTTACCGGAGACGAAACTTGGGTTCATCATTATTAACCTGAGTTGAAATAAGACTCCATTCAGTGGCTTATAAGCAGCATAGCATCTGCCAAGAAGTTTATGGTGACACAATCAGTTGGAAAACTCATGGCAACGGTCATTTGAGACTGGAAGGAAATACGAGGTGTGACAATTAAGTAATGTTGCAACACGGCGATCCCTTTAGAGGCCAAATACTGGGACACGCTGAGAGCGGTGTGGCATGGCGCGTTGTCGTGATGAAGGATTCAGTTACGAGCGATGTCTGGGCGCAACCTGTTGTCTCGTTGTCGCAATCTTTCGAGTACTTGGCGATAGTAGACTTGATTTACGGTTTGCCCCGGTGGAAAAAATTCTTTGTGGACGATTCCACGGCTATCAAAAAAGTCTATAATCATCGTTTTCACCTTCGACTTGCTCATGCGAGCTTTACTTAAACTTAAACTCTTTATGCCATCGAAACACCTGGGCATGACTAAGAGCAAACAAGCTAGAGCGATGGCAAATATATCAATGGAGATGAGAAGGATGCCGGGAGAAGGGAAAGGTCGAGTATCATTACTTAATTGCCACACCTCGTATTATTGATGTATCGATTATAAAGAAAAAGGGTTTTATATATAACTTAAGAGAAAAGACATAGAAAATTTACGAAAGTTGGTATGACAACGCGCAGGAATCTGTCTTGCATAAGGTGGGCCTCTTTTATTTTGACTTACCCACCCTACGGCGCAGACTAATCCACGAGTTATTATTACAAATTCCCAAAAATGAAAAGAGCTGAAGGGTAACAAATTTATCACCGATGATGAAGTCAAGCCTAAGATGCCAGGCGTATTTTGAAGATTCAGAGAATAAATTTTTACTAAGGGTATACCATAAACAAATTAATTGAAAAATCTGAAAGATGTATACGCCTTGTAGTTGAGTATATTGAGGAGGAAATAAAATTTAAATTTTTTATTTCTACCCCTTGTCTGCCATTTTTGCTGATAGTTCTAAAAGTTTTCCTTAAAATTTAAAGCAGCAAAGTGTCTTGCTATGCTTGGGCTGTTTAGTTGTCGCTAAAAGAAAAAAAATTTGCTAATTTGGCAATTCATAATACAAAATTCAATATAATTTTAATCATAATTCAATTTCATTTTCAGTGGCAGTTCGAAATCACGTCTTAGCGGCAGTCATTCCTCCGGCAGCAGCGGATATGGCGGCAAGCCATCTACGCAAGCGAGCAGGTATGTAATCAAATACGCTCTACGAGTATAGCCCGAATCCTTATTTTTTTTTGCTAATATGACGTCAATACTAAATGTAATTGAATAAACAAAATTCCCATACCGATTTGTTACGTATTATCCGAATTTCTTCATATTTTATTTATTTTTTATTTTTTTTATTTTTTTTTATTTATTTAATAACAGCAGCGACATGCACATTAAACGCGTCAAAGATAAGGCACGCAAGAAGAAGAAGTTGAAATGCTCCGCACAAACGAATATTCTGGAAAATCAAGATGACACACCAAACACAAGCGAGCCACAGGGTGAAGAACAAATCACTTTGGGCTGCGACAAGGCAATCGGTAAATTGATACTTTCGTATCTCCAAAACATTATATAAGTACCCTAGAATACATATAATATTGCTAAACACGAGCATACAATCATTAATCAATGAATTAAAATTAATTTGTAGCACAATGCAGTCGCCAGAAGGAAAATAAGGATGCGTCATTAACGCTGTTGGAGAAGGAGACAACCGAACAAACAAAATCGGAGATTTCATTGCAATTTCCCACGCCATCACCATTGTCAAGTGAGTATTTTTCATAGTTCGAGGTTTGTTGCAGAAATTACAAAATTTCACGTTTATTAGCCTTAAGCAAATTTGTTGAATTATTATTTTTTTTTTCATTTTATTTAACTGTATTCAAAGGACCTCACAAACGCCTGAATGTAGGCAACAATATATGTATATTCAATGTTTTATAAAATATAATTATAACACTGCCTACATTTAGGATTATGTTAATATTACAGTATCATAAAAAAATCAAACATATTTAAAAAAAATATTAAATATCAAAAATGTGGAGATCAAAAATTTTTATAAAAAATATTAAAATTCAAAAATGTGTAAATCAAGAAATAGACGCTGGCTAAGGGTAGCTGATAATCTAATTTCGAAAATATAATTTTTTTAAAGAAAGGGAGACGTAGATAAAACATTGTTTATATGTTTTTTTCTTCATTGGCGTGGGTAACGCTTAAGCAATTATAGCCGAATCAGCAAAAGCTCTTCTCTTCGCTATCTGGCGTCAGTTGGAAATATCAAGTGAAGCCAAGTCACTCTCCACCTGATCCTTCCAACGAAGTGGTGGTCTTCCACTAACTCTGCTTCCACCGGTGGGTAATACTTTCAAAACTGGAGCGTTTTCGCTCCTCCGAACGACATGACCTAGCCAGCGTAACCGCCGTCTCTTCATTCGCTGAACTATATCAATGTCATTGTATAACTCTTACAGCTTATCGATCCATCATCAGCGGTATTCGCTGTTGCCAATGCACAAATGACCATAAATTGTACGCAAAGCTTTTCTTTCAAAGACTCGCAAGATCGACTCAATGGTTGTCGACATTGTCCACACTTCTGCGCTATATAGTAGGACCGGTATGATGAGCGACTTGTAGAGTACGGCCTCGAAGTTATAACTGTCAACAGTGACGTGGGGGACAAGCAGTAAGTGGTTTCCAGCCTTTCCATGATTTGGCGCATGATGAATATCTGATCAATGGTAGATTTATGAAGTCTAAAGCCACACTGATAAAGTCCAATCAATTTGTTGACGATGGGATTTAGTCTTTCGCACAATACGCTTGATAGAAACTTATATACGATAGTTAGGTGGCTGATTCAGTGATTGGCGCAGACTGTGAGGCCTCCATTTTATGGATTATTCAGAGCATACTTAAATTCTAATCGTCGGGCAAGCTTTCGTCCGACCACAAACCTCAAAGAAGCCGGTAGAACATCGGCTCCAGCTGCTTTGTTGTTCTTTAAGCGGAGCATCGCTATTCGAACCAGAGATGGCGGCTACTCTGATTTGCAGTTTTGTAGCGGGTCGCTAACCCCGCTCAAGAGTGGGCGAGACTAGTCTAAGTTATCGGAGTTATCGGAGTCAAACGGTAGGTTCAGATGAAGGAAGATGAAGGAAGATATTTGATTAACTTTTGACGAGCTCTCGGTGAATGGCGTTTAAAGTCTGCCGGTACGCTGTCTAAATTACTCGAAGGAATCGCTGTAGTCAAGTAATCTCTTCCTTGTTGTTGTTTTAATCGCAAAAATATTCCCCGAATCGGTTTTCGGGGAATATTGCGGGAGCGGCAGTCTTTGGCCGGATAAAAAATTCGGATCGTTCTGGTATAAAGATCCGACTGTCGCGGGAATTATTGGATTTTACTCACTTCTTACGACAGACGTGCCTTAACACGGGTAAATTCTTTAGCCCTGATGTCTTGAGTGGAAATTCGGCTTCAAGTTAGTGTCCGTGTTAGGATGACCCCGATGATAGCAACACAGCAGATATTGCTTACACAGCATAATATTATGCTCCTTAACTCATAGCATAGACGTTTCTCTGGGCAAGTGATGCTCTGTTGATATCAGGTGGTTTCCTATAACGTTCCTAATCGCGGTGTTCTGACATGATTGTAGATTCTTCGTCTTCATCTCGCAAGTCCCCGGCGTCCAAGTTGGAGCACCTTGTAGGTTGCGAGGCAACGTTTCCTTGTCTTTACCTCAGGTGATGCTATCGATTTGAGAACTTAGTTGCGGCCCTGTACTTTAGTGTCAATTACAGTCGTATGCGGAGTGCAGGTTGTCGAATATGACTCTCAGGAACTTGGGATTATATATTGTCGGGATTTTTACGTTATAAACATTCACATCAAGCACGAGCCGCTGCTCCTTCGTCAAGCTGGTGAAAAGCGTAGCCGAGGGTACTCTGTTGTGCTCAATTTGTTCGGCTGGATGGAGATGTTTTAGTTTAGTATGTGAACGATGCTGTTCACAAAGATGAATACTGGCGAAAAGGGGACCATTGGAAATATCTGGAGAATTACAGTCTCTCTGTGTGATTACCCCGTAGAAAATGTCCTGTTTTTAGGCTGCGTTTACTAGATGATGTTCTGTCGGTGGCTTGACAACATCGTATATCCCTATGATTCCATTAAAACCACAAAATTCGTGGAAGAATTGTTTTCTTTCGACGATTTTTTACCAGTCGACCGCAACAGTGCTCTCCTAACACTCCTCGTTCGTTTCTTCTAAGAATGCCTCAAGGTTTTAGCCTCAGGAAACCGATTCTATGCACAAGCAGACGTTCAAGTACCAGTAATCGAAGCTGTTAGTAATAACAAGATCCTTTTTATCGGTTCAACCTGAGAGAAAACGTTCCGAAAATTTCTTGAACCACAAATTTTAATATTTATTTTGTGCTTCGCAGTCGTTGAATGTTTTGTATTTTTTATTTTCAGCAACCACACAGCAAGGTGGAAAATCTGAGAGAACTTGCGAATCAGCACCAGGGAAATTGGAGAGTTCCGGTAAGGCCGAAAAACTCAAAGAGGTAAGAAGTGGTTGAACTAAATTAACAAATAATTTCACGAACGTAAAGAGAGATAGAATTCTGCTAAAGCTAACCTAAAAGCGTCATTTTTCAGTATACACGATAGACCGTTTGTTAGGAGTTCGATTTTTATTTCATTAAAAAAATATATGTCTCTACCCTTGATTTTCTCATTTCCCTACCCCAAAGGAGAGTTTCTGCTGTGTGATATCCATGCATGACGGCATAGTTCTCTACACAACACCGAGCATAACTGATGTTCTTGATTTTCCACGTGACATGTTGCTGGGCCGTTCATTCATTGATTTCGTACATCCCAAGGATCGCGCCACTTTCGCCAGTCAAATCACCACCGGCATACCGATAGCCGAGTCGCGCAATAGCGCACCAAAAGATGCACGCAGTACATTCTGTGTTATGTTACGTCGTTATCGTGGCTTGAAATCTGGTGGTTATGGTGTCATCGGACGTCCGGTGAATTATGAACCCTTCCGTTTGGGATTAACATTCCGTGAGGCGCCCGAAGAGGCACGACCCGATAACAATCTCGTTTCGAATGGCACCAATATGTTATTAGTCATATGTGCCACGCCCATTAAGAGTTCTTATATAGGTATGTATGGTATTTGAATTCAATATTTGCTGGCTCATTTGCATCAGCGCGTTTTCTGGCAACCTCATTTTCAGTGCCAGATGAGATACTCTCGCACAAGAGTCCTAAATTCTCCATACGTCATACAGCGACGGGCATCATTTCACACGTGGACAGCGCTGCGGTATCAACTTTGGGTTATTTACCACAAGATCTTATTGGACGTTCAATATTTGACTTTTATCATCCGGAAGATCTTATGGTATTGAAGGAAATTTACGAAACTGTCATGAAGAAGGGACAAACAGCGGGCGCTTCATTTTGCAGTAAACCGTATCGTTTCCTCATACAAAATGGCTGCTATATATTATTGGAGACGGAGTGGACAAGTTTTGTGAATCCATGGTCGCGTAAACTGGAGTTTGTTATCGGACACCATAGAGTTTTTCAGGGTAAGTGTTGTGGAAAGTGTTAGTCTTGGTTGCTATTGGTACTATTTGAGCTTTCAATTTGTAGGTCCAAAACTTTGTAATGTTTTCGATACGGCACCGGCGAACAAACCAAAACTTTCAGATGAGGTACGTAGTCGAAATATGCGCATAAAAGACGAAATACTCAAACTGCTGGAAGAGTCCATATCGCGGCCTTCGGACACGGTGAAACAAGAGGTTTCACGCCGTTGTCAAGCGTTAGCCTCATTCATGGAAACTCTCATGGACGAGGTGACACGCACTGATCTCAAACTAGAACTACCTCATGAGAATGAGTTGACCGTCTCGGAGCGAGATTCGGTAATGTTGGGTGAGATCTCGCCACATCACGATTACTATGACAGCAAAAGTTCGACAGAAACACCGCCGAGCTACAATCAACTGAATTATAATGAGAATTTGCAACGTTTTTTTAACAGCAAGCCTGTTACCGCGCCGGTCGAGGTCGACCCCATGAAGAATGAACAGTCTTATAGCATATCGGCTGATGCACGCAACACGCTCAGTCCGGTGCAGTGTTTCGAGGGCAGTGGGGGCAGTGGTTCCTCGGGAAATTTTACATCTGGCAGCCACATACACATGAGTAGTATTACGAACACCAGTAACGCCGGCACCGGCACCTCATCGGGCAGCGCACAGTTGGTTACATTGACGGAGTCACTGCTGAATAAACATAACGATGAAATGGAGAAATTCATGTTGAAGAAACATCGGGAGGCGCGTGGTCGTTGCGGTGAGAAGAGTAAAAAGGCCACAGAAAAGGTAATGGAGTATAGCGGGCCGGGTCATGGCCTCAAACGGGTCGGCTCACATTCTTGGGAAGGTGATGCCAACAAACCTAAACATCAGCACACGAACGTAATGGACGCGCAACGTGACTACGCTGATCATCACAATATGGCGGCGGGCGCGAGTAGCAAAGCTTACGGTTCGTTGCAAACAACTTTGGGTTGTGAGACAGCCTTTGCTAGTTCTTATGCTGCGGCGGGTCTTTCTTGCACGCGCAACGTCAACCTCTGGCCGCCGTTCTCCGTGGGCATCAATACGTCGCATACGTCACAAACTGTGGCGCAAGCCGGTTTCACACCGCAACACAGTATATTCCCGACATTCTACTACATACCAGCCACAGCAGCGGCGGCTGCAGCAGCCGCAACACAAGTTCAAGCCAAGCCCAATTTGGCGGACATGCCGAGCACTTCGGCACAAGCGCTGCCACTGCAATATATGACTGGTGTTATGTATCCGCATCCATCACTATTTTATACACACCCAGCGACGGCTATGATGTACCAGCCCATGTCCTTTTCAACTATGTCCAATTCGTTGACGCTGTCGGAGCAGGCGAGTAGTTCGAATGCTTTCAAAACGGTTAGTTTTTTAATCAAAACAAAATTAAATTGTACATATGTACGAGTATGTATGTTTATAATAACATTAAATATTCTTTTGACCAATAGAACCAACCGGTCATGTTGGCGCCAACGCCTACGAAGACACAAGGCGCTTTCCACTCGATTACGCCTGCGCAGCTGCAACGCCCGTCGTCGCAGGCGACGTCGGTGAAGGCTGAACCCGGCTCTAATATGGTAAGTTGCTGTTTGTTGTTGTTGTTTTCATTTAACATAGGGAAATCTATGATTTATTTTATATATATATGTATATATGAAGGCGCCTTCGGATTCATCGAAAAAGGGTATTGCGGACTCACCGATTCCATCCGTTTTAGGGGATTATGTGTCGGATCAACACAATCCAATTGATCTGAAGGTGCGTAAGTACGAATTATTATTATTTAAGATATACGAGAGAATATTTATTATCGGAGTTTTGTAGTCAGAAAACAAAGTGACAGCTCTTGGCCATATAAAAACCGAGGCAACTCTAGTGCGTAGAACCGAACTCTCATGGAAGTCTCTCTGAGTAATATTGTCACAACTAAGGTCGGAGTCTACTCAAAGAAGCTTAGTATCAACAAGACCTTTCTTTTACCGTTTCCCGTAGCATTTTTTAAGGAGAGCTGGTGGCTATACATGAGCCTATTACTTGTTGTCTAGGGTTAAATGTACTTTCAGTAAATTGTATTCATATCTTTTCGGTTAGCTGGGCAGATTAAGAGCGCTGAAATCTGCAGCAATAAATTGGGAAAAGTAGAAAATAACCGAGTAATGAGATGGCGGATGATAGGTCTAAGCATGCAATTAGTGCCTGCAGAATACTAAAATGGCCTTGCCTGTCCCTAATCGCGGTTACCAACAAAAAAAAGTATACTCAAGCCTCTTTTCTTACTATCGCTTGCTCTCTCTCTCTCCCTCTCCCTCCCTCTCCCGCTCTCTCCCTTTCCCTCCCTCTCCCTTTCGCTCTCTCTACTTGGAAGCCATCTTATCAAAAAAATTAAACTTTTACCTCCTGTGAAATAAATTTCCACACATTCCGAATAGTGATATATTCACCTGAGCTGTTTCCCCGACAAATAACGTACACGTAAGTCAGATCTGCTCAGTGCATTCATTATATTTCTTCGTCTGAGAAGGTCGTGAATTTCTTCGGCGTCCCAAAGATCTTCTTGACAGCATACATCTACAACGTTATGGGATCTGGAGTTTTCTCCAAATTACCTTTGCTCTGAGGAATTCAAAAGTTTAAAGATGTACCGTTTTTGAAAAAAATATGAGTTCAGGTCTTCCTACCTCTAAAGTGGATCACAAGTTAGTGCTAAAAACTTGTCTTGACCGTGCTTTGAAACCCAGTAACAGAAGGAGTCAGTTCCGAATTTGTTAAAGGTTTTTGATAGAAGATTAAACTATATTGAAAGACTTTCTATTAAAATGAGAAGGTAAGGTAAAATGTGGTAAGGCTCATCCTCCAGGAAATCCCACAAATCTGCATAATCTTGTCCTGAGTTGTTCTAGACTACATTCCCTACTATAATTCTGAGTTCATTTTTATTTGGTTTGTGGGTTGAAAAGGCAACGTTGAGCACCCGACCATGGAAGACCGCACTTAGGAAATAGGATTCCTAGCTTAGTTATCGCACAATTCTTATTTTCTTCCCTCCATTCTAGCACATTTTAATTGGGATGAAGTCTGAAGAAAAAGCACGAGCAAAGCGAGTGTTTCAGGTTTTGGTCCTCTTCAATCTTACCTCTTCTTTAAAGATGATATATCAGGGATAGATACCCCGTCAATACAGTTCCAAGAGTAGTAAGTTTCTTTTCGCTTAGTGCGAGTAACAGTTTAGTTAAGTAGTACGCCCTACGTTGGAAATGTTCTACGACATTAAATGCTCCGGTCGTTTTTATTGTAGTGGCAAGCTTAGCACCGTTTAGGAGTTAGCAATGAAAATCTATGTTCTCAAAGTCAGGCTGTTTCGACGGGGCAAAGTGTTGGTTAATGTGATGCGGAGACTTGTCGCATCCAGGATATACGTTAAGTAAAGACCGTGGCCCAAAGCTTGGTTATACCCGAGAATAGGCTGCAAAACCTTAAGTGTTCCGCTTGTCTCGGTTTTCCAATCTCCAAATTGAGTTACCTGATTTGGGTATCTCCGCGATTGACTTGGCTTAGGCAGTCACGTTTTGATGTTAAAACCCCTGCTTCAATTGGAAAATTTCCGCGATTCGAAACGCTGGTAAGAAGATAGCGACAGCAGCAGTGAAGACTATGAAGAGTTTCCCGTGTGCCTGTCGTAAGAGACGACTAAATTCGGGTCTTTATACCGGAACGATGGGGATTTTTATGTCGTTGTTGTTGTTGTTGTTGTTGTTGTTGTAGCGGCTTCGGGGATTTTTATCCGACCTATGACTATCACTCCCACAACACTACCTAAAAACTACTTTGGGGAATATTTTTTGCGGCTACAACAACAACAACAACAGTAAATTCCAGGAAGGCGGAAAAATCAGCTTTATTAAAGTTGATACACGTATGTCCGGTGATGAGTGGAAGCAAGGATCTGTCGATCGAGCTTATTATGAACAAATGTTCCTCTTAGTTTCCTTAGTTGGACTTTTTTGTGTCCAACCAACATTCAAACTTTACTCA
The DNA here is from genome assembly GCA_037013455.1 of Ceratitis rosa. Classification (NCBI taxonomy): domain Eukaryota; kingdom Metazoa; phylum Arthropoda; class Insecta; order Diptera; family Tephritidae; genus Ceratitis; species Ceratitis rosa. Next base: position 19,009,399 of record JAWMAG010000054.1, read on the forward strand.
AGATATAACTTGGGAGTCTAAAGGTTATTAGGAAGGAAAGGCTAAGCTAGCTTGTGTTCAATTTACTGGAGGTTCTTCTGGGGTTCTTGAGGTCTGCTAACCGAGTTAAGTCTTAAGCAAAGTTTATACAGCAGAAATATTCAAAACAACCGAAAATAGAGCAGAGTTGAGAAGGTTTTTTCGAAAAGTTTACAAAAATTTGCCCTCGAAATCTGTTTTGTTTTATTCTACAAAGATGTTTAACGTAATTTTCTGTGATACCCTTTTACAGCCCAACACTGATAGCAATGCTAACAGCGATGACATGGATGGTTCCAGTTTTTCATCATTTTACTCCTCATTTATAAAAACCACGGACGGATCGGATAGTCCTCAGGAGAATGATAAGGAAGGGAAGCACCGAAAATATAAAGTATGTTGTTAGTTTTTTAATTAGAACTAGTAAATAGCCTGCTTAATTGTGGAAAAAAATCTCATATCCAATTTCAAAGGAACACGAGTGTTAAAACTTGACCAAAGCTTACTGTTTGTGTGTGCATTTGCCGAAACATACAGCATAAGAACGTGCTTGAGATGTCATATATAGTACCTTTGCTTGCAATATACATACATATATGAAAAATAATTACCCATTTCCTTACCTCCCCACTTACTTGCAGGTACAAACCGACTCAAAGTCAATGGAGAATGCTGAAGAAGACCAAACGTTACATGGTGATGGTTAAATATTGTTTGCATACATACATACATACATACGTACATATTTGTACGTATACGTGTGTGAAACGTGAGTTGCACATCATTGCAAGCGATGAGACAAGTTTTGTGGCAACGTGACGATCAGCAAACGGAATTTTTATTTACAAATTATCCCCCAAACACACAAGTCCACTTTGGCTTAGCATTAAATACGACAGAAAGTGTAAGTGTAACATTCAAAATCACGTTGGCAAACAGCTATTTTTGAAAGCTAATTTACCTTATTCTCTGTACTTTAGATTAGCGCAAGTATTTGTCGCTGGCATGCAATAAAATAAATGCTGAAAAAATATATGTATTTTACGATTGGCTACGTAACAATTGTGACGACGTTGTGGTTATGAACCCCCTCTTTTTTAACGGACGTAGTCTTTCTGTGAAACACAGTTTTTTTTTTTAATGTATATATCTATAAGTATATGCATATATGTACATACATATATATACAGATGTATGTATATGGTATAAAATGCAAAATGCAAAATGCAAAATTAATTTTAAAAAGTTAAGGAAATTTACTCTGTTGCGAAACAACGTGAAATACAATAAACAATAAAAAAAAATTACATATATGTTTTTATTTAGAAAAACAAAAAAAAAAACAACGAACATGCAGCAAGATATAGCCTTTCATTTTCGTTTCTTTTTCAGTTTAGCACTGCCGCAACTCTCCGATTTCTCCTTATCTTCTCTGGTCGATTTTTTAGCTGACTCCTTTGTTGTTTGAAATTGTTGCAAATCGGCACAAAATAGCACCGCTTGTGCCCAACCAGCATACGGTCCGTAAATGTTACGTAAATGATTTGCTATTTCCTCATAAATACGCGGTGTCACTGTTTTCACTTTCGCCAACTCTTTGGGCATATAAACGTTTTGAGCAATTTTATAAATATGCGTATCGATAGGCACCGCTTCCAGATGACTCAGCGACATAAGGCAAATACAATCGGCAACTTTATAACCAATACCAGGTAAACGTACGAGTTCCTGTCGTGCATCGACATAGGACATTTCACGGAGTTTATCAAACCATGCCTTGCCGCCGAAATCAATGATTTTCGCGACAGTCTGAGCGATGAATTTTGCACGATAACCGAATTTGGCTTCACGCAAGTTGAGTTCCAGCTATAATGAATGATATAAATATTATACAACAAAGAAAAATAAAATGTATTTGAGTATTGTACATACCTCTTTTTGATTTTCTTCCAAAACCGCTAAGGTAGGAAAGGTAAACTCTTCCCGTTCATTAAATTTTCCAATACGTAAACCATATTTTGAACAAAACCAATCGATCATCGCTGAAATTCTTTAGGACAGGACGTTATTGAAAACAGGCGATTGAGAGAGTTCGATTAAAGGATAGATGGAGGTTTAAAAATACGGTTAAAGAGCAGATGATGGAATGTATTAGTAAGGAAGCCAATTTTTAACACGCATACCAGAAAATTTTGTATTTTTTTTAACTTTCCAGAACAATAATTTTGTATCGAGGGTTAAAATGTTATAAATAATGAGTTAAAAAAGCTTCATAATTTATAAAAAAAAAAAACATATAAAAATAAGAAAATCATTTTTTTAATAAAAAGTTATACTTAAAAAACTATTTACGGCGCATTGGTCAAATGAAAAAAATCACTTTTGTGCTTTTGACTTTTTTCTATTTGAGAAATACATATTTAACTTTTTTTGTACCCAATTTCTTTTAAATTTTTATTAGAATTAATGAAAATAAATTTTTAGATATAGGTTATGATTATTTTTTAGTTTATAAACATAGATATTATTTATCTTTTGCTTTTTTTTCAAAATTTTTTAATTAATATTTGTTAGTGAAAATAAAATGATTACTTTTTAGCCATGCCTCAGAAGTAAATCTATTTTTGTTTTGCACAGTAAATGCAGAAGTTAATGAGCTTTAAGTTTAAATATGTATATTCAATGTGTTGTTCATTACAAAATGCACTTCAAATTAAAAACTAATACTAATTTTTTAAGAAAAAAAACTTATGAAAATAGAGAATGCAAAAGGTACGGACCCCTACCTTAAAGGCTTTTCATATATATTCATGCATTGTTCATAAAATAATACACTTCGAATTACTAACTAATATTCATTTTTATAAAATCAATTTAAATATTTTAAGGATATTGTAGAGTTTTCCCTTCCCTTTCGATTATTTTTATTGAAAATAAAATTATTTTCTATTAACAATGTTGCAGCATCAAAATATGTTTTTTTTTTTTTTGTTGAAGAAAACTCAAAATGTTAAGGTAAGTATATTCAGATAAGCACAAAATAAAATTGTATTATACACGTATAATGAAGAAATGAGATCAGTTTTTAAAAGAAAAATAACTATTACAATTCATTCCTGAATTGACGTTTAAGTACATTACAGGGAAAATATATCTCTGGTGGACAGAAAAACTAATCATTTTCAGTATATTGAACAAAAAATTGTTGAAAAAGAGTAGTTGCACTTCTAAATCTTACCTTTTAATGTGATTATTTTGACTACATATGAATGACAAAATATTTTCAAGCGGTTCTTGATCCAACACACGCACCGCCTTCATATGTGGCGTTATAGTTGCAAAATGTTCATGTGCTGCGCGCCATTTATTTAAATTTTCAGTTAAATCAAAATCAAGACGGAAGTAACGTCGTAACAAATCACCATAATAGTTAGCTTTCATTTCTGGCATATCTGGCGCAGGATAAACTTTGTAGGAAATAGCCGCAGTACTTTGACTTAGCTCCCAGTAGGCGTTGTATGCAATGCCGTGTAAGTGTGGCAGTTTGGAACCGGTCGCATCGACTTTCCGCCACCTACAATAGTTAAATATAATACTTAAATACGTACTATAAATTAAATTCACCTGCACTTACCGAAAGCTTTGTCCGCCTACCAGCGAAACTTCCAAATTTATTTGGCTTGTTGGTATTGCGATTTCCCCAACGAAACAACGACCCATTTTGCATTTGGAAGTATTATAATTGACCGCTTTATATTTAAATTTTAAATTAAAAAATTTATATACTGACTGCATACGAACCAGCTGAGCGGGATTGTAAAAACATATGGGATGTGAAGTGTTGGAAAACATTCATACTAAACCCATTTTATGTCAATTTTCATATGTAAATTTATAGCTTAAAAAAAATATTAACGATAATTAAACACAAAAAAGTTTAGGAATGTGAAATTCAATTGTAAAGTGATAAGAAAACCCTTGAAAAGTTAATAATATCCGTTTGGAGACATTAGTTCATGCTTGAGAGCAAAGATTGACAATTCTAATTGGCTGTCAATTTGTCAAAGCTTTCAATCCCATTCACAATAACTCAAAAGAAGAAGCAGCTACCACAGTCACACTTTTTTACATTCGTTTGTATAATTCATTCGCTGATTGAAATTCATTCGGTTTGTTTAATTTATGGTGTGATTTTTTATGGCGCACACGCAAACAACAAAAACATAAAAAAAAATAAAACTTTAGTGCGGATTACGATAAGGTGGAGTTAAATTACATAAATTTAGTGTTGTCAAATTAAGAGTGTAAATTGAGAAAATATTATTTTCAAACGCATTCAAGGAAGGCGTGTATGCAAAAATCTTCCTGCACATAAAGTAAATCGGCCATACGAGCAATAAATATCAGTTTTGCAATAAGTTTATTTGTTTTATTATTGAAAAATACAAATGTATTGGAAATTTGTATAGCCATTCCATTACATTAGTAACCTTTTTTTGTTTTATATTAAAACTTGTAAATATTGTATTTGGCAAACAAGGAAGTATCAAATGGAAAAAAACGCAATAAAAAAGTGAAACAAAGAAAATATATGAATGTGTGTATAGTAGTGTGTGAGTGTGTGGAAAGAGTCAACAAGATTCATAGAAGTTAATAGTGCTCAAATTAAATAATAAGCAAGTCTACTTTTCATCAATAAAATCGTTTGATATATTCATATACAATAATGGAGTTTGAGAATGCCCAATTCCTCGACGCCGTAGCTGAAACGTCCTCAGCGGCTGTAGCGTCTGCAACAACAACAAGCATTGCAAAAGGTAATTTTAAGAATGTCTAACGTAAAAAGAACACTTTAAGTATCGTACTATGTATGTACATACTATTTATAAGTATAATCTAATAAATTATTATAAATTTTTTTTTTTGCAGATCATAATGACCAATCCGGTTCCGGCCGCTTATTGGTTAATGACAATGAAACGACAACAAACACAACAGGTACACAATCTGCAGCCAACGCTACATTGGAAGATAAACAAAACCACCCGAAATTGCAGAGGCAGACAATGTCTGACGATGAGCGAAATGCAACAAAACGATCTCTAGTCATACTGGCTGCGATCTTCACAGCCAGCTTATTCGCAATGGTCTACGTATACATGATATTTCCCGAATTGAATGAGTAAGTAATACATATGGCTGTGTGTACAAGACGTATGTAGATATGTATGTTTGTAGAGGTTACTTGTGGATGGGGTGATCACTGATCACTTCAATGCCAATGATTACACATATTGTATATTGTTTGTAGGCGTTTTGCTCTCATATGTTTAATTTTATCTACATACATATGTACCACGTTGGGCATATAAGCGCATGTATATTGTAATATTGTATGTACTTTATAAGTAAATATTTATATGAATTTTAAAAAATGTATGACGTGTTTGATGCTCTGTGGTTTGGCTTTTGTATTAATCACTTTCAGTTTAAACATTTAGACATATGAGAATGCTGACAATGTATTTTATTTATTGTTTAAAAGAATAGCGTATACAACAATACGTCCACACATGCATATACATACTTTATTTGACCTATTTTGCTGTTGCTGCTCACTTAATTTCTACCTTATAGCTTGGGGAAATTTATTTTTAAATAAAGAAAAATTCTCCCTAGCATTCTTATGGAATATATATGTATGTAGGTATTAAATAACATATATGTATGAGTGTATGTAGGAATTATAAATTTCTCTCTACTTTCATATTGGTAATTAATATACTTTTTAAATTTTCCTTATTAATCTTTTTTTTTGTAAATTTTCAAAAGACGCAATAGATAAGCCGCGATTTGATTATGTTTAATCGCATAATAATAATTATTGAAAGTGAATGTCTATAAACTTAAACATATTTATATATTTTTTAACACTTGTGTAAACTAATTTGTATAAAAATATATGCATGTAGGAATGATTGTATATGTACGTATAGGTTGTTAAATAATAGAATAATTACACGTGTAGCTTTTCTAAGTAAAAATGATGTTTACTGCACTTAAAGAAGAAGGAAAATGGTATTTTACTTCAATATTTTGCTTTAAGTTAGCCGAACTGGTTCGAATTTAAATACATACATATATAATGTATGCATACAGGTATATGTATATGAATAAGTAAGTTAATAACCCCAAATAAGAAGATCAAAATCAAATGTAAGTGAAAAATATTTTGAATTGGTTTCGGGTTTTTTATTTTATAACTGTTTTCCGTTTTTTAAGTTGATATTCTCAATTTGCACGTTGAACGTTGAGTGTTAAGTTAATTAAAATTTTTATTTAAAAATCCCCCATAAAATTTCTTTTCTCAAAAAGCCTGTACATGCACTCAACACGTGTCCAAAAATAAAAACGAAATAAACTATATAACTGTAAATTTTAAATAGTCATATTTTGTTAATTATTTCATGAACACACAGCTCACGTTTTCGTTCAATGTCATTTATATTTTATTAATTTTCCGCATTTTCAAATATTTTTTTGTTTCTTATTGTATATTTTATTATAAGTCAGCTGTGAATTTAAAATGACATTAGCAAGTGTGCATGCAAAATGTACAAACTATTTGTATATGTACATATGTATGTTTGTTCAAATATTAAATATGAAATATACCTATGTACATACATATATAATTTATATTTTCACGGTGTAATTTGGCCGGCGACAAGTAGATAAATACAATATATGCGATAGATTTGTAGTGTATGTATATATATACCTATAATTAAATATTTGCCTTCTTGTGTTTGCACAGCACTCGTCTGGTGTAGAATTTTCCAATTCTCTTTTTTTTAATGTTTTGTCACATGCTAAATATGTATATACATATACGTTTGCTCTGCCCATTAGCTCTATATATATATATATATATATATATATATATTTATATTTATTAAATATATTTTTATATTAAAATTTTTCTTTTTACAGATCGGAAAAAGCGCATATTAAAATACCCCGTGATATTCAAGATGCTAAAATGTTAGCCAAGGTTTTGGATCGTTACAAGGACATGTATTATTTTGAAGTGATGTTTGGTGTCATCACCGCTTATGTATTGTATCCTTTTTCAAACAAAAAAAAAAACCAGAAGAAACAAAACCAACTGGTTTATGGAAAATAGTACATATGTAAATGGTACTTTGTAGGTTTACTTTTGGTTATCAGTGTAGTCAAGTAATCTGGCAGAACGCTAAGGTTAATTTGTATCTCATTTATTTGCTTGAGCTTGTTATCTGGTCCCAAATAGTTTTGTTTGCTCTTCTGATTGCCTAGCGTGTATTTCTAATAAAGACACATTACTTTGTCGCCAACAGACGAGTGTACTTTGAAACTCGTGTGTATTTTTATTAGGCAATCACTCACTTAAGGCAAAGAGAATTAAGAGAAAACAAGAAAGAAGAGCTGTATTCGGCCATGTCGAAGTGTGTATACCCTTCATGGCCATATGAACTTTATACGGATATTGTGTTGTTGTTGTAGCCGCAAAAGTATTCCCTTTATAAATAAGTATAAGGATCGTTCCGATATAAAGACCGCACTGTCGCGGAAACTTTTGGGTTTTAGTAGACTCTTTCGACGGGCATGCCTTACCACCGGGAAACGGATACGGATAAATCAACTCAACTCGTCATTCTAATTATATCGGTATAAATTTTGATGAGCCTGATCTTTTTCATCTTCTGGTACTTACATACATACTTTATTTTCCGCCAATTAGAGATTTATCCATTTAGCCGCGATAAGACATGCTTGCAGCCGAAAATCCAATAGTCACCACGGCAGGCGTTCTTTATGCCGGAATGGGCAAGTTTATAATTGGCTAAGGCCTATCACTTCCACTAGAAGCTTCCAGTACTAATATGGCGTATATTTTGTGATTACAGCATTTTTTTCTCTCTTTTATATTGTTATATTAATTTAATTTAATTAATTAATTTTTCAAATTTTATATTTTTAGTTCATAATTCCGAAGAAGTTGGAAAATTACAAATTTTTTCGAAGTTTGAAAAAAAGTCATTTTTGAAAAAAAAAAATAGTTTTTGGGAAAAAAAATTTTTGAAAAAATATTAATTTAAAAAAAAAAATTTTGAAAAAAATTATATTAAAAAAAATTAATATTTTGAAAGAAAAAAACATTTTGAAAACAAAAATTCACTTCATGTTACAAAAAAATAATTTAAATAATACTTTTGTCCAACTTTTTTAGTTCAAATAGAAGATAATTTAATACTGAAGCTAGCTCACTTTGATCTTTTTCGATCGGACATATATATGTATGTATGTATATTCTTTTAGTTATCACCGGCACTAAGACTTGTAAAAATGAAAATTTAAGGTAACGCGCTTCAAAGTTCCGCTCGACGCTCGGTGACTAAAACTGCTCTAGCTTCTGAAAAATGTCGAATTGGCCACTAAAATTTTGAAGGCAAATTTTTGGATATTTTTAGGTTAGATTTAAGAAAAAAAATGCATTTTTTTGAAGCCTCTTACTAAATAATTTCCTTTGTTTTAATGAGTTTTTAAATTACCAATCAAAAAGCTTTTACTGTATGTACAATATAATCTAATAAATTTCTGCTAAAGAGCTACATTTTACTTACATATGTACATATATACATGCGCTGATTATAGCCATGCACATTATTTAAGAAAAGTAAACCATAATAGTTGAATTATGTCCACATTTCTTTCTTCACTGTCTTCTATGAGCTACAGCAGTGCAAAGCGACAGAGGCCAGTAAACCGTGCCTTTGCGTGTCGTACACGCTAACTAGGCACTAGCACTAGCCAGCCAGCCAGCTAACCAACCAACCAACCAAAAGCAATAGCCTTGACCCAATTTCTATTTTAGCAGGCACGTCGTTGTCGTTGTCGTTGTCTACATTTCTCTCTATTCGTTATGCGTGTCTATTTATTGGTTGGTGTAAGACTATCTTGTAAAGACACTCTTTTACCTTTGTTTAAAATTTCATTTTTCTTTTCAAAACACTTTCTTTAAAAAAAAAAACCCAAACTGAATTTGTAACTCAGCAGCAGACTTTCGAATATAACAAAGCAGTGAGCAAGCGAACGTTTAATACCGGCATTTATTAGTGTGCGCAGGCGTATAGTATTAACTTTGTTGACATGCAAATGAATAAACACATAAATTGGAAAATCTCCAATGACATAATTGATAAATTAAAATAAACAGAAAGAAAAACATAATAAAACTAACACAGTTAAAGTTAACGCACTTTACCTTCAACAAATTAAAGCATTGTATCATATGTATGCATGCACATATGGGTATGTATGTATGCAGTATAAACAATACGAGTCAATGAACCATTATCAATGTTCATTAATATTCAGTATCTATTAAATGAATGAGAAAAGTAATATGAAATGCTTAAGCAGCGTCATTAGACATACATACATACATACTTATGTATGGCTGACATAACCGATAATTATGTGTTTATCGTATGATCTCAGTTTCAAAAAAAAATTGTTTGTTGACTTTTCGAGTATAAAATACTCATTAGATGCATTTGAAGCTCTATTTGAACTTAAAGACGCTACCCATGATCGTATCTCAGGGTTAAAGAAAACCTTGGGCTCCATCTCTAAGGCCCTGGGAAAGGTTTTTGAAATAAAAATTAATTTAATTTACTTTATTTCTATACTTGACTGTACTATATACATATATGGTATTTATACACAGCTGGACAAAATAATAGGTGTGTCTAAATTTTTTTAAATACGAGGGGCGACTGACTTGTTGGCAACCTAAAGTACTTAATGAATCAAATGTATAGTTTTATGTCTTTTATTTTACAAAATAGTCTCCCTCAAGGGAAATACACTTTTCATATCGCGAATACAACGCTTTTATGCCACTGAAAAAATGTTCTTTAGTTTTCTCATCAAAATGGTTTTCTATGGCATCTCACTGTCGTCTGAAAATCTCCGTCACCGTAACTCCTTTCTTAAATTTGAAAGGAGAAAAAAATTACTGGAAGCTAGTTCCAAACTGTAGGGTGGATAGTTTCTGTAAATCCAGTAGGCATTTAAGCCATCCCTCTCAACCCAAGCGGTGTGAACGGGTGCGTTGTCTTAAAGAAACAGCAACCCACGCGCTGCTACATCTCTTCCTTATGACATCATGACAATGACAATGCGTTTGCGAATTTCATACAAACATTTAATCACAGCGCGGTGCCCCAGTTGTGGGAATTACCAGTTTTCATTGGCATAGTGTTGTTGCTTGTTGCAGGAATGAAATGTTAATGAATCTAATAAAAAAAGTTGTGTTATTTAAACTAATAATGAGTCCCGCAAAGAGGATTATCAATAACGAGATGATGTGTCATCTCTTCCTACCTTAAGTCGCGAACTTATCAGCCGCCCCTCGGAAATTAATGCTTGTCTTTCATTTGTTTTCCAATTAACTTCAAAGAATATGTTGTTTTTTAACGTAAATATGTTTCAGTGATATGAAAAGAAATAAAATTTATTTATAAACTTTCAAAAACAACACTATTTTAGTTAATTCATAAAATTCACTTATTTCAGTTGGCTAAAATAATAGGTGTGTCCCACAGAAATAGTTTTTAGGGCAGTAGCATGCTTTAGAGGCTTCAAAAAATGCATTTTTTTCTTAAATCTATTCTAAAACTATCCAAAAGTTTGTCTTCAGTGGCCAATTTGACATATTTTAGAAGCTAGAGTTGCAGTTTTAGTGGCAAAGCGTCGAGCAGGTTCGACCGAATTTTGAAGCGCGGTACCTCAAGTTTTAATTTTTACAAATCTTAGTGCCGCTGATAGCACATACATACGTTTATAGGTATGTCCTAGCTTCAGTATTAAATTATATTCCATTTGAACTAAAAATGTTGTACAAAAGAATTTTTTTCAAAAAGTAAATTTATTTTTTTTTTCATTAAGTGAATTTTTTTAATCATTTTTTTGTTTCAAAAAGTGGATTTTTTTTAAGTGTATTTTTTTTAAGTGTATTTTTTTTTTTCAAAAAGTGAATTTATTTTTTTATTTTATTTTTTTTTTTTTCAATTAGTAAATTTTATTTTTTTTTTAATTGAATTGTTGTAATAACTTTTTTATTTTTTCAAAAACTAATTTTTTTTTTTCAAAAAGTGAATTTTCTACGGCATTTTTTTAGTTCATCTAGAAAAAAATGGTTCGACTGTGGTGCATCGCACGACGTCCGTATCACGAGTACAGACTGCAGCCGCTTGGAAAACTCATCACAACATTGATAAATTCCAATAGTTTTTGATACTAAAAATTTTTGTTTGAAGCTTAAATTTAGTACATTATTGTCTGAAAATTTCGCCCGCCGCAATAATTTCATTCCCTTTCAAAAAAAAAAAAAATGCTATTTTTCGGGTTTTAAAGAAGACTGCCGCTTTAATATTACATTTCCGTAGATTTTGGACCACATTTTACTAAATTAGTTAGAAATTGATAAATACGCGGAATATCGGTCATTATTCTTGATAACTCCTACGATTCTGTCGGGCATTGGCAATATCAATTTCCGCCAAGTTTCAATAGGATTGTCATACAAAACTTTCTGAATATTTTCCCATAGCGGGATTTCATTTGAGTAAAGAGTTTTTGATATTTCCCTTTTAAATTATGCCGAGATGTTCTGGTTAGTACTGCGATCTGGATATTAACCTGGTCATTCAAGGACATCAACAATACGTTCGTGGGACTATGATTTGACATACCGTGATGATGTTTAAAAACGTTATCCTGCCCAAATTTCCATAACTGCTCCATATTATGTTGCAAAAGTCTTTCCTCTTCCTAAAATTTGCTGCCTTCAGAAGAGAAACTTTGCGAGTAATTCTTTCATGCAAATTTCGGCTTAACAAACAACGTCGAACAGTTCTAGGGGATTTGAAGGGTTCGATTTCGATTGTCGGTCACTGGTGAAGTTTATTTTAGGTACTTGTTTCGTGTTTCTTTTACATTTTCTAACTAATTTTGTGAACTTTTGTAATAAAATTTTCAAAGCGCCCTACTAAACTGGTTCAGAACCATTTGACAAACCTTATATTTTTGACCCATCTCTGGACGATCGAGTATCTAATACACGATTCCACCCATAATTTGTTATTGTTGTTGTTGCTGTTGTTGTTGTAGCTGCTATCCAACCCCGCTTAGGAGTAGGCGAGAGTAGTCTCAGTCATCGAGGTCATCGTATAGAAGTTATAGAAAACGAGCTGTTGTGACGGACTCGAACCAGAGGAAAAGGTGGGTTAGATAAGTAGGTTTTGAAGGGAGTCTGCAATGTGGTGGTTATTGTCGTGCGAGGTCTAAATGCATGCAGAACATACCATATATACACTTTAGGTATGTCGGGATCATGTCCGCAACGGTAGGAATTAAGTCGACTACAATATCCATATAATTGTGCCAGTATTACTCCTGGCTCTCGGGGCAGCTTGAGCTTTTCGCCTGCAATAACGGATACTGAGAACGCGAATCACTTTGGAGAGAGAGAGTTCTTGAAGGTGTTGACGGATGCGTTTGAAGATCTGTCTGTCTGATAGTTTTGAAATGAACGCAAATCGTGGTCTTTCACCAACTCACCAACTAGCGATGATCGCATTAAATGAAAAATGGTTGACATATGTAGGTCCAGTAACAGACCTACCTCTCATATATGTGAGAGAGGTTCTATTTTTGACCAATCTCTGGACTTAATATAAATATCAGCCGAGTATCTTATGCTCGACTCCACCCAAAATAAGTCTTCCTTCTTTGTTTATAATTTATTTTCACACTCCTAACTGAGCCCATATGGCCACCTAAAATTAATAAATAAGCTCCGCTTATGAAAGGCTTAAAGACAGTTGGACATTCTTGTGCTCCAAAAACTTGGGGCATGGCTTTATATACTTGTATATATGTATCTCCCTTTTTCGATATTACAATATGAAAACTGTGTTTTTGTTGTACACTCACGACAGCCGGTTCTACGTGCCTTTACGACGACCTAACCCCGTCGGTATCCACTGGGGAAAGGGATCAAAGTCAAAATAACAAGTGTCAATGCTGTGACTTGCATACAAAATTCTTTTCAATTATCAAGTTTTAATTGCCTTTACATTCATACATACATATGTATGTAGATTAGATTTGCTCTCATGGCTGTACACATGTTTAAATGGCTTACATTTTGATTGGCATGGGAACTCGAAAATGAATAATTTTATTCAAACAATTTTCACAGAGAAACTTGAGCTTAATTCCATTAGCTGTTAGTTGAAATGAATTTTAAGTTTTGTAAAAATAATTATTTCTCATAATTGTCAATAACTAAGGGAAATTCTAGTACTAGATAAGTATTGGGTTGCCCCACAAGAAACCGGCGATTTTTTATACAGACGGCGTTGAACACTTTTTTGAACAGCTTGTGACTATTTGATGGTAATTTTTTCTTTTGACACTTATAAGCTGTCACTTTTAGCTTGCTTTAGAAAAAAAAGTACGCGTAATTTTGTTTAAATTTGTTTGTTGATGGTGTCCACAAAAGAACATTTTCGCCATATCTTACTTTATCAGTTCCTTAAAGAAAAAATTTAGGAAAAAGTTGCGCAATTTGTATGGTGATAAGGCCTTAAAAGAAACACAGTATCGAAGTTGCTTTGTCAAATTTCATCAGGAGATTTTTCACTCAAAGGTAAGCCACGTTCAGGTCGGCCAAGTGAAGTTGATGATCGTCATCATCAAAGCTTTAATCGAATCGGATCGTCATGTAACTGAACGTGAGATTGGAGAGAAGTTAAGTATACCAAAATCAACCGTTCTTAATCATAAGTGACGTCTTGGACTGGTAAAAAAACCTTGATATTTGGGTACCACATGAATTGCAAGAAATTCGTTTACCAAGACGCTTCAACGCGGCAATGAATATAATCCATTTTTGAGGTAAATAATGATCTGAAGATGAAAAATGGATTGTTTGCAATAATGTCAACAATCATGGTCCAAGCATGATGAAGCGCCAGAAACCACTTCAAAGGCTGCTATTCACCAAAAGAAGATTTCGTTGTCAGTTTGGTGGGATTGGAAGGGTGTGGTATACGAGTATTTTGAGCTGCTTCCAAGGAACCAAAAGATTAATTCGGATGCCTACTGCGAACAACTGGACAAATTGAATACATCCATCAACGAGAAGCGGCCAGAATTGGTTAATCGTAAAGGTGTCATATTCCACCAGGACAATGCTAGAACGTATACAGTGGCGGACTAAAGTCTACATACGATCCATTTTTTGGGAATTCAACCCGTCCTATAGCTTTCACAGAAAAAATAATGATGCAGTTTTGTTTTAAATTCAAGTATATAACAAAAACTAAAATTTCTCATTTATTCAACATTAACTTTCAAAGTTATTAACAAAAAATGGAAAAAAGGCACTGACAAAAGTGAACATACGATTTTTTGCTTAGCTATTCTAGGTAATCATATTAATTTTAATAACTAAGTTAATATTTTGTTGGGCCACCATGCGCATCGATCACCGCTTGCAAGCGTCTAACATTGAAAAAAACCAAATTTTCCAGCTCTTCTCCTGTAATGTTTTGCCACTCTTCTTGAAGTTTCTCTCTGAGCTTTGATGCATTACTTATAGGGTGTTTTCGAATTTTCCATACGTGCTATGTAATATTCAATTCCGGGCTTTGTGGTGATGAGTGCAACTGCCGCGGAGCATAATACAGCAGCCAATCCTTTACAATTTGCGCTGTGTGCTTAGGATCATTATCCTGTAGAAAGATCCAGCTCGAGCCAAGGCACAGTTTGTCCACAGATAACTTCAAATTATTTTCCAATATGGTCTTATACTCGAAGCGATCCATATTTCCTTCAATAAAGACCAATTTACCCACCCCAGACGCTGCAACTGCTCTCCAATCCATGACACTCCCACCACCATGCTTTAAGGTCGAAATAAGGTGCCTGGGATCCATGGCAGTAATGGGTTTTCTCCAAACTTTTGCTCTGCCATCGCATCCAAATATGTTATATTTTGACTCATCCGTAAATAGCACGCTTTTCCAGAACTCATGATCCTTCTTTAGATGCTTTTTAGCGAACTCCAACTGATGTGCGCGGTTTTTCTCGCTTATGAGAGGCTTCTTGCGAGGAGTTCTGCTGTAGAATCCTTCGTTGTTAAGAGTTCTTGTTATTGTGCGTAAGTGCACAACAATTTGGGATCATTTCGTTAGCTTCTGGGCCAAATTGGTAGCATGTACCTTGGAATTTTGGCTTACTTTATTACGGATGAAATAGATGTCCCTATGGGTAAGCTTCTTTGGACGGCCACTTCGCGGCTTACTCTCGAACGAGCCCGATTCTGCAAGTTTTTATAAATTGTTTGCACCGTCGCTTTTCTTAAATTTAACAATTTAGCTATTTTGCCGAACGTTTTCTTATCATTTCTGTGTTTTATAATCAATTTTTGCACAGCCACCGAGATTTCCGTTCCTGACGACATTTTCGCGATTGTATTTCTTTTTTCAAATGATGGAAAACAATAAAGATAAAGCCAAATACCAAGAAAAGTATAGAAAGAATAAAAAAAACCGTACTTGACCGCTGAAAACAATAGCTGAAGTAATAAACGAAACAAATTAATGAAACGTATGTTCACTTTTGTCAACGGCTTTTTTGAGTTTTTTGTTAATAACATTGAAAGTTAATGTTGAACAAATATGAAATTTTCGGTTTTGTCTTACAATTAAATTCAAAGCAAGACTACATCAATACTTTTCCTGTAAAAACTATGGGACGGTAGGGATTCCAAAAAAAGGGGTCGTATGTAGACTTTAGTCCGCCACTGTACATCTTTGGTCACTCCCCAAAAACTGAGAGAGCTTGGCTAAGAGCTGTTGATGCCGCAGGACCACGACAGGAAACCTCCTAATGTCGCCTGAGGATCACTTGCACAGCGAAGCAGCTATGCTACGAGTTAAGGAGCATAATGCAAGCAGTTCCTATTGGGATGTTACCGTAAGGACCAGTAGTAGGCACCTTATTGATGCCGAACCTCCACCTAGGCACATCAGAAAGGGAGTACTTGGTTTGAAGAGTGCCATCCAGCAATATGTGCAACAACCGCTGGGCAGGACGGCGTACAGACAAACACTGAACGTCATTCACCAGCAGTCAGTCAACACCTTCAAAGACTCCCTTCCCGTGAATGGCGCGCTCGGAGACAAAACACCACCCATCGCAGACAACGAGCTCGAGCTGTCTCGAGAGACCCGCGTGACACTGGCACAACTTAGATCTGGATATTGTAGCGGGTTAAACTCCTACTTATCCAGACTCGACCCAACGCATGCCCTGCATGTGGAGAGTCTCCGCACGACACTAACCACCTCTTCACATGCCCCCTTAAGCCGACACATCTAGGAACTTTTGATTTCATGTCAGAAATACACTCGGAGGGCTTGACATTCCCTGCCGAGGCGCGACCGCAATTAGAGAGATTAATTTTTTATATATTTGGAGGTTGATCGAATCAGAACTCGGTGTGGCAGTACGCAAAGCTAACCACTCGGCCGCCTTTATCGCCCTTGGTAAATTCTTGAACACGTGAAAAGTACTTTAAAAGCATAAAACCACTCTATACTCAAACTAATATTATTTTGAGAAGTTATTTGTTATATTTGTTTTTTATATACATATATCAACACTGTTTTCCTTAATTAATTTTCTTTACACACTCTCCCCCCCCCTCCACCAACACAGCCTACAAACATTTGCCATTCCAGGTTCCCTATTTCTCTCCATTCTACTCGGATTCCTCTACAAATTTCCCATCGCACTCTTTCTCATCTGTTTCTGTTCAGCATTGGGCGCCACACTCTGCTACAGCCTCTCGAATTTGGTTGGCCGTCGTTTGATACGTCATTTTTGGCCTAAGAAAACGAATGAATGGTCCAAACATGTGGAGAAACATCGTGATAGTCTCTTCAATTATATGCTATTCCTACGTATGACACCCATACTACCGAATTGGTTCATCAACTTGGCATCGCCGGTGATTGGTGTGCCCGTGTATACGTTTGCTGTGGGCACATTTTTCGGTGTGGCACCACCATCGATTGTTGCCATACAAGCGGGTAAGACATTGCAGAAGATGACCAGCTCTAGTGATGCATTCTCCTGGACATCAATGGCTTTGCTGTCGGCATGCGCATTGGTATCACTGTTGCCGGGTCTATTGAAGAATAAACTGAAAAAGAAGATGGAGTAAAAGGGGGATGATGTGTGCAATATATTTAGTATATACAGGGTTTCGGGAAGTTTGGAGAGCTTGGAGGAGGCTCCGTTGTGCTAATAATCGGTGACGATGTAAGCAGTTGCGACAGGTTTTAGGCGTTTTACCTATATAGTTTGTATTATTATTAGTTTGAATTGTAGCGATTGAATAGATATATTGTAAGTATGTTTATAAGTTGAGAAAATAATGCAAATATGTATGTACGTGTATGTATGTATGTATATGTAGCAAGGAAGATATTGGTACGCAAAGTATTCATATAAATCTATGTACAATTATATATGTTTATATGTACGTATGTATGCATTATTTAGTATAGACTTTGCTATCATATATGTATGTATGTATGTATGTATGCATTGATGAGTGCATAAGTTCGTGCCCGATTCCGCTGGATGCCGTACGAATCGTTTGAGAGTGGCGCTCGTGAAAGAAATATATACATATTATATATCGTTGGAAAGATGAACAACGAAAAAGATCATATGCATCATATTATGTTATACGAATTCCGCAAAGGAAACACAGTGGGCGCTGCAACTAAAGATATTCGCGAAGTTTATTTGGACCGTGCTCCAGCACTCCGCACAGTAAAGAAATGGTTCGCGAAATTTCGTTCTGGAGATTTTAACCTCGAAGATCAACCTCGCAGTGGACGGCCTTCTGAGCTTGATGACGATGTTCTAAGGACTTTAGTTGCGAATAACTCACGTATTTCGACGGAAGAGGTTGCCAGTGAATTGAACGTCAACAAATCAACTGCGTTTCGTTGTTTAAAAAAGGTTCTTTTCCATCATGACAACACCAGGCCACATGTTGCAAAACCGACCATGGCCAAACTGAAGGAGATGAATTCGGAAATCATGTCGCATCCCCCATATTCACCCGACATTGCACCTTCTGATTATCATTTGTTTCGATCGCTACAGAACAATTTGAATGGAAAAAAATTTAAAAATGTGGAAGACGTCAAAAACCACCTTGACACCTTTTTCAACGAGAAACCGCGCGATTTCTATGAATCAGGCATCCGTAAATTGGTTGAACGTTGGGAGTGGATTGTCGAACATGATGGCGAATACATAATTGATTAATAAAAGCTCTTTCTTCAAAAAATTTCAATTTTAGTTTGCACTTGAAATCGGGCACGAACTTATGCACTCATCAATATGTATTAATGACATACAAGTACATACATAAATCTATTATACCTAAGTGAAATGCATAATTTATAGTTTTTTGTTTAATACATATGTATGTATATACATATGTATGTCTGTATGTTTGTATAGATATTATTCCAATAAAATTTAAGTTGCTAAATAATTTAAGTTAGTTCAAATTAAATTTATTTATTAGCCAACTCAAGCTCATACACGTATACATAAATTTACGAGTATACATAAATATATATTAAATAGTTTTGCAGTATTCCAAATATGTACATATTTATATTGTAAACATTTTTTTTCCTTTCTTTCTACATACATATATACATATAAATATCTCAATTGCTCTTATATACATATGTATGCATATTAATATATATATACACATATATATACAAACATACAATATATGCTATGCTTCGAAAATCTTTCCATAATGTGCCGTGTTTCCTTTCGCGCTAAAATTAGAAAAAGACATTCTATAACGGTTTGTTCTTAAGTGTAATATTTTTCAAGTATCTACAATTTTTTTTTATTATTATTATTTTTTTATTTTTTTTTATTTAAAGTGCCTGCTTCAAAGAATTTTTGCAAAATATCTTTAAAAAACATAAACACTTATCAAAGGTGATTTTATATAATTAAGTTTAAGAAAAAATCGATCAAGTACATTTTTTACAATTTTGAAGTTGCCATAAATGTATCGAGAGCTGAATTTATCATACGACAATGAAAATAAAATAATTTTAATTACCTTTTACAGTACTTCAAAAAATGTTGCTTGGTCTTGGTCTGTATGGTGGCAAGAAAAGTTGTTTATTAAATTCCATTTTGTCACATTTTAGATGCCGTAAAAATTGTGTAAACCTTAAATTTTTTAATTTTATAGTAAATATCAAGTATAAATGTATGTATGTATGTATGTACCCATTTCGCTAACCATAACAAAACATTATTAAATGTAGAAAATATATAATGAAATGAAAAAGAATTCACAAAAAAAAAAATGAAATAAATTAATTTTACCTTTAAAATAATGAATTTTTAATGTGACTACCAATCATAATTTCCAATAAATGCCTCGGCTCAACGCTTGAGTGAATAAACAAGTTTTTTTTTATTTTATTTTGGTATAAAAAAATATTTTCCTAGCAGCTAAATACATACGTGTATAGGTACTATAAAATATAATATAAATCAAGCTGCTCAAATGTGGAACTGGTGTTTTTGGCATATTTTAAATAAATATATACATATATGAAAAAGTACAACTTGGAAATCCAATTTTGTTAGTCGCCCTGTGAGTAGAAACGAGAAATACTAACTTTACATAGAAGCCAAAAATGAAAGCTGAGTCAACGTTGCCACGGCTGTACACACATGATTAAGTAAAAAAAAGTACCGTTTTTTTTCGGGCGAGAAAACCAAAAGAAAATTCTGAATAATTACGAAAATGAGATAATTCCCTTCCCATTTTATCGTAAAATACCATTGCCGGATGGAGTGTAGAGACCCGTTTTTACCCATTACGGCGGTAAGGCATGTCTTTCGTAAAATGCGACTACAATCCAAAAATTCCAGCGGCAATCCGGTCTTTATACCAGAACGACCTAGTTTTATATCCAGCCAAGAACGTCACTCCCGCAACATTCCCTAAAAATTACTTTTGTGGAATATTTTTGCGGCTACAATAGCAACAACAATAAAGCTTTTTTGCCATTAATAGAAGGTGAGGAGAAAAAAAAAACATTATAAATTACGCATAAAAAATATGTATGTTTGCTTTTATTTATACTTTGAACTTAAATTAATAAGTATATATTCAATGTACTATAGTTTAATAAGAAATAATAATAATAATACAATATATGGTGCGGTGTAGTTAAATGAAATATGGAAGAATATATATTTATATAAATATTTATTTATTTTTATTTTTTCATTCTTTGTGTGTACTCGTATGTTGGCGCTAATAAGCTAATAATAAAGTCAATTTGGTTGCTTATTTATACATATGTAATGTGGAATGTTTGCTTTCCATATCTAGTAATGATTTTTTGAGATCTTTTCTAAGCATACATATATATTCTTTTCGAATGTGGACAATTAATATGGTTAAAAATGACTTTAGGCAAGCGCAACAGCCAACCAACATACTCTTTGGAAATTTTTCGTGCAATTATGAATCCATGCAATATTAAATTAATATAATAAATAATATAAAATATATTTTTGACAATGAGAAGTTTTCTTTTTTTTTTTTTTTGTAAATAAATTAGCGTTAGTATGTGAGCATTTGTAAAAATGACCAGTTGCCGCTTGAAGCTGCCAAGGAAACTTTGTTTTTTTTTCTTTATTCTGATTTTATTTTCATTTTTTTTTGTCTGGCATTTGTAATCATTTTTCCATTTAATTCCTTTTGTGATGCCGATGTCGTTGATGTAGTTGTTATTGGTAAATTAGTTCTAAATTCATCCAACTCTAAGTGTTTTCACGCAACTATTCCGATGGCGTAAGATCCTTTTCCGGTTCATTTTCGTTTAGAATTTGTGAGAGTAAATCGTGAACTGGTTCAAATGCTTTTTTCGCGCCGCTATTTGTCAAATTCTTATAGTCAAACATATCATGATGACTAATAGTATTGTCCGTTTGTAGTAGACCTTTGCCTATGCAAACTGTTTGCACCTGATTCAGACCAATTGTTTTTTCTTTTACAATTTGATTGACTTTTTCATTTTTCTCTCTCAATTTATTGGGTAGTTGACCGCGAGGCAGCAGTGTCTGAAAATATAAATAATTTTAGTAATCAGATATTGAAGAATACATACATATACAATTTTGCTGGAAATCTTACTGGTAATACGATATAGGTGTCCGGCAACTTCGATCGTATTCTATGCACAATTTCCACTATACCTTCTGCTATCTGTTCGGCACTATTTTCGGTGTTATTTGTGCCGACATGCAAAACGACAATCTGTGGTTTATAATAAAATAATTATTATACATATATATTATTAAGTTGTTAACAATGTAAATACATGTACATAACAGGTAATGGAATGTCCTAGGCGTTTTATTTAATTTTTTCTTTGTGATAGCTTTTACTATAAATTTGATCTTAATTATATTTAACAACAATACATATATATATGATGGCATTTAAATCTTCCTGTTGTTTAATAAAGCTTTTAATATGTTCAGCTTTCTCTCTCGAATTTGAATCACTCACCTTCGGTTTAACATTATCCAGCTCGCCATTTTCCACTCGCCACAGCACATTTTCCGTTCGATCGCCACGAATACTGAAGTTAAGGCAATGCAACGGTGCAAAATATTGATTCCACGTCTCAGAATCTTGTAGTGTTTCTAACACACAATCCCCTAAAAATATAACATCAGGATCCTTTTCACGGCATTCCGAAAGGAAACGGCGATGAATACTGCATTTATACGTAGGATATAAAAGAAAACATTAAAAGAAATATCAAATTGTACACTTCAATAAGCATGCGGGGTGGTTTAATCATATTGGAAACTAATTAACATACCAAATCCAACGTTCGTCGCCATCTACATCCGGGCGTTGGGTGGGCACTGCACAAGGGTTCATAATTTAGTTATTACTATAGGAAAATATTCCGCACTACTTGAAAATGTACTAATGTAAACGGAAAGCTTTTTTTATTGTTATTTCTTAAATTTTTACGAATTTTCCCGGCTATTAATTATTACTATTTCGACAATTTTACAAAAAAAAAAGAAATTTCGCAGACTATTGTCTGACGTTTATTTAATGCCTCTTCACTTTCTATGAATGATTCACAATAGACCTCCAAGTTTTGCTGCAAATTAGGGGTTTGAATTTTTTCTAAAAATTTCACTAAAAAAATTTTAATGACATATACGGTGTGTCCAAAAAAAAAACCGAATTTTATATTTAAATCATACAACATACAGCGCCATGTATTGAAAATTTGCAACATTAAAAAGATACATTCATCCTCTTTCAAACGCACCTAACTTCATGTGAGTCGGATGACAGATGCCATTTCAATAAAAAAAGAGAAAATATAACATTTTGTGTAAAACTTGAAAAAAAAATTGAAATTGATCGTTCCAAACGTTGTGTTGAGTCAATAAATAATAACTTTCAAAGATATTATAATGTGTATTTTACTATTTTATATCCAAAAAGTTCGGTTATTTTTGGGACACACCGTATATATCGATATTAGGGTAACCAAAAAATTTTGGAACAGGGTAAAGTTTTTTTTTAAGTTTTTAATGAATTATCTTTAAAATGATTCCGGCCTCGAAAAACAACTTTCAAGATCGAATATGACTGAAGTGTCAATGTTTTATGTTCTTCCACTGCTTACGGTTTCCAATTTTTGAGAGGATCCTTTCGGCATTTTCTACTTAACAATTGTAAAAGTGAAAAAATATATATATAACAATTTAATATAATATACTGTTGTTAATAAGTTAGAATTAAGAAATTTTTGTATATTTATCTATATTTTTATTTTCATAAGCCGATTGATTTATGGATTTACCATTGCTGATAATAAATTATTCCCTTCATATGTGTCCAAATTACTGATTAGTTGGAAATCTATTTTATATTAGAAACTTAGCCATTATTGATAGCTCAAGTCATGAAGTCCCCCGTAAAAATAATTAATTAATCTTTTGTGAATTAATAAATATTATAAAATTAATATTGAGTTAGCCAATTCATACATGTGAATAAGTATACAGGTGGTACGTACATAATTATTGATATATAGAAGAAGTATGTATTAAACATGTATACATAGGCATTTATGTATGCTTTAAGTATTGAACAAATTTTGTTAGATAATAAAAATATTTATAAAGAAAATGTTACTACTATTGCCTGCAATAGAAATTCAAATTAGTTACTGCTCTGCGAGCTACTATAGCACAGATATGTCTGACTATCTTGCTCATTAATTATAGATTCCCCATTCACTGGTTGTCCTCCAAAACTATCGCCAGCATCCTGATAGGACTCAAACTCGTCAGCTCCTTCCAAGGTCTTATATAAATCTTCTTCTGTATGTGACTGTTTGTGTACGCCAAGATCTTCAATAGAAAAGAAGCCACGACTACAGGCATTACAAATATGTGGCTTGTCACTTTGATGACGCTTTTCGTGATCCAAAAGATTTCTTCTCGTAATAAAACGTTGTGAGCAAAATGAGCAAACATGTTTTCGTAAATTTTTATCATGACTTTTCATATGGGACTTGAGACCTTCAACTTGAGCATAACCTTTATTACATAGCTCACAATTGTATGGTCGTTCGCCAGTATGCAAGCGTTCGTGACAGACTTGTGAATTGCGTGTACCAAAGCGTTTTGGACAGAAGCTACAAGGAAATCGACGTTGGCCTTCATGAACGACGCGTACATGTCGTGATATGGCATTTTTATGATTAAATTCTTGTGGACATATAGTACATTTGAACTTCTCCACATTCGGTTTATGTATACGCATATGGGTGAGCAATTCAGTACGTGTTACCTTAGCAACACCGCATTCTGTACAAACATGATCCTTAATTTGCGCATGACGTTTCAAATGCTCAGAAAGTGCACGTTTCGAACTATATTTCTTGAAGCAATGCTGACAGATATGATTTATCTCTATCTCTTCATTAAGTTGGCTTTGATGAAATTCCAGCATATCCTGAAGTCCATATGAGAACGAAGCTGAATTATAAAATAAAAAAGAATTACTTTTTAAATGTAAAAAACACAACTTTATTTACTTACAAGTATGTACGACTTGACGATGAGTCTCCAAAGTATTGCTCAATTTAAAGACAGCATCGCAACCGTTTAAACCACATATGAAACTTTGTTTTATTAAATGCTTTGATTGTATATGCGTGTGTAATTGTTCGTAGCGTGTGAAATCTTTCTGACATTCCAAACAAAGAAATGGTTTCTCGTGTCCTTCATGCACCGCACGTATATGTGCGTCCAGGTACACTTTTTTATATACTTGTTTGTCACAACGCGGACATTTTAATGATTTCTTATTGCGATCCCGCTTGCGTGACATTCCACAAAAACGTTGTCTACCCCCCACAGTCACTGGTGAATTGCTTGATGTATTGGCGGCACCATTCCTTAAAGCATGCTCCTCATCATCCGCGTCATCACCAGCTGAGTTTTTAGAACTGCTTAAGGCATTGTCTTCATAGAAGCGAGAACTATCTTCTTCTTCATATTCGGAATCAATTTCATGCTTTATAAACGCATTGGATGAATTTTCTGAAATTTCATCGTTCGGCAATATTACTTCAGTAGAAATTGCTTCCGTTTTCGGTTCGGTTTTAATTGGAATCTCCATCAAAGGTGCTAGCTCGGGTAATAACTAAAATGTAAGAGTATATGTTAGAAATATAATATATATAGATAAGTTATCATCTTACAAGTTGATCATCGTCATCTTCTATAGTTTGATAACTGCTTTTATAAGTATAACTTTCCATTTTTATTTCTGTTATATTCGCAGTTGATATATTTATTGACGTCTCACCAGCAACTTTAGTCATTTCGTCGTCCAAGCTATTTACCATCTTATATAAAACTTCTGCCGAATTAATTGCCAAATTACGAAACTCCTGGAAATCTATCATTTTGTCGTAGCACAACTGACAGAGACTACGAGGATAAGCATCGTCTTCACTATCCTCCGGTATGTCCAGGGAGGTAAATAGAGCGAACAGTTTTCGTAGTTGCGGCATTAAGCGAAGATTATAACTATGATTGGATTCGGTATCAGTTTGAGTGTCCTCGTCGTTAACCTTCAACATAGCACAGCTATTAGGTGTCAATTCTCTCTCTCGCTTACGTCGCTTTTGCAGACTACTTAAGCAGGTCCGACAAAATTCCTGAATATTATTCCGTGAGAGCTGGTTCATTATATCCCTTTATGTTTTTCACAACTACAATATATTTAGTTTTTAATTTTCCGTGAAAATAAATTTTTATCAATAAAAAATAATCGAATCCGATTGAATGAAGTGTCTTGAATAAATTTTCTTGTGTGACATATACTAGTGTTGTAAAGTAATTGTATCAGCCGTCTAATTCGTGGCTGGCACCGCTTGTAATATACCGGATTAATACAACATTCAATGCCAATATTTGTGAACATGAATTTAATTGATAAACTTTAGTTATAACTTATGTTGAAATGTTTTCAATTTTTAGACGTATCCAAATAATTGTTATAAGTGGAGCTCTGTATTTAAATATGTATAGTGTTGTGCAGTGTTCTTTAGTCAGATGTAGCAAAATATCTGCGATGTAAACAATAACAGCTGATATCATAACAAAACAAATTTTTCGCACCAGATAAGAAAATACTTTCTAGATTACTGTCACATGCTTTATTTATTTTAGAAATAATTGTTATTTTTTTTAAGAAATTGTACGAAATAAATTTATTCACACGAAGTTTCATAAAAGTGCTATGCTAATTAAAGTAACGGCATCAACTAGTATTGCTAGACCCACTTGCTAATTCCATATTTGGTTCATTTGTTTCTGCAGTACTATTCTTTCGCGCAGGTACTTCCGCACTGGCCTGCTTTCTTGGCCCACGTGAGTTATCTCTACTATGTGTTTTCAAGTGTGTACGTAATGCAACAACCTGAATAAATCGTTTACCACACAACTCACAACCATGGGGCTTTTCTCCTGTATGCCGCATTTCGTGATGTTTTAAAGTATCCGCTTTACCAAAGCTCTTTTCACAATACCTACAAGAAAATCGTCGTATGCCCTTATGTACTATACGGTCATGCATCCCAAGATTTGCTGAGCTGTTAAAAACGCTTGGACATTTCGGACAAGGCCATTGTTTCTCTTTTGTATGATAGTTAAGATGTGTGCGCAATTCTCTTTTTGATACTTTCTTCATGCCACAATATGGACAAATGAAGTTTTTTATACCCGAATGACGTATTTTATGTTCGTTATAAGATCGTTTCGAGCGATATCGTTTACCACACTCTTCACATTTGAATGGATGCTCTTCCACTGGTGCATGTTTGTAGCGATGCTCTTTAAATGTAGTCGCATTTTTGAATGTACTGCCACAGTCCTCACAAATATATGTTCTAGGTTCGGACTTTGTATACTGCATTGAATGTTTATGGCGGTAGTGGGCGGTGTAGGTGTCTCTTCGGTTAAATATTTTACCGCAGCCTTCAAAAGAGCAAACAAATTGAAGTTTCACAGCAGCGTGAGATTCACGCATATGTGAACGGAAATTACTTGCTCTATTAAAGTCGCGATTGCATTCTTTGCAAACGTATGGCTTGAGGCCTTGATGTGTGCGTAAATGCGCTTCAAAATTTTCCTTTGTGACACAGCGACGAGGGCATTGCTCACACTGGAATAGCACACCACCGTCTGTACTTTTTACTTTCGTCTTTGATTTTTTCAGCACTTTCGGAGTCTTTGTACTCTTCTGAATTTTGTTTGGAGACGAATTCTTTGTTGCTAATAAAATTGATGGATCTCCGTTATCTAAATTAGCACCACTTTCATTGGTATGTATATCTAATGCTTGAACAGAAATATCAACATTTTGTAATCTATCGTCTTCATCGTGTGTGCAGGAATCTGTTCTCGAAAAAGGAAATTCATCTGAGGTATATTCACAGTCGGAATGTTTGTTTTCATCTTCTTTTATATCGTTTATATCAATTTCTACTTCTTCACCAATAAATATTTCATTTTTAAACACTTCTTTAACTGTTTTTATCGAGGTATCGGGCTCTTGCATAATTTTCACAACCTATAACAACAAAAAAGAGATTATTATGTCTTCCATTTTGATAAAAAAAAAGTATTACAAACCGCATTTTCAATAGAGTTTTGAAGTTTTTCTCGACTTCTTGTTGAGTATTTATAGCTTTGATATTCCATTTTAGGCGTGCGGCCACTATTATCTAGTTGCTCTTCACTGCCTTGACCGCTGTCGAGCAGAGCAATATTATCTACAGAAGCATCGTCACAATATTTTAATATGTTGGACAAAACGGTAAATGAATGCACAGCTTTGCAACGGAATTCGTGTAAAGACTCTAATTTTATATGACAATCATTGCAAATGAATTGAGGCAAATCATCAGAATCTTCCACAATTGTTGGTGGAGGGCATAATGTTATAAGCTTTTCGTTGTCTCCATTTTCATATATGTTATATTTTTCACCAAGCAGCAATGATTTCTCGTCCAGCTCGTCAAGACATATCCGGCAAAAGGATTGCATATTCTTATGAGTTATTTCTCGCATTCTGACGCACAATTTTTAACAAAAAAAAATTTATTTCGAAAAATGGAGAATATATTCTAATAAATATGTTAAGATTAATTTAACACTAATTATTAATTAAAAGTGGAATTTCGTACGTTTTTCCAATGAAATAGCCGATGAAGGAAAAATTAATAAATATTTTGACAGATAAAACTACACAGAGTTGCTTTAGAGGAATGCCAGATGTTCTTTATTATTCGTTAATTGTGAAAGCACAAAACAAACTGCAAGACAAAGTGATAGAACATTATCGAATCAGGTGAGCAGAGAGAGTAGTGGGATATCTCGTGAAGGTAGAAAAACTGTCGAATTCAATCAAATTTGGCATACAACCGTTATTTTACTCTTGAGTATGTGTCAATAAATTAAACACTGCATTTTGATATTTATATATATATTATATATATTTTTATTTATCATTATATATATATGTAATTTTGTTTAATTTGTTAGTCTAATAGAGGTTATTCATAGAAGTTTGTGCAGTAATTTTATTTATGAGTCTAACTTTTGATAAGCATTTTAAATAAACAATTTTGTATAAAACTAACAAGTAAGCTCAAAATATTTTTTGTTTTTTTTTTCTTTATTTATTTTGACAGGTTACGAAATAAAGAGTATGACACAGCCTATGACTATTTAACCTATGTATATTGAAAACTGATATAAATCATTCCATTACAAACTTGCTATGAATAACTCTAGTGTATGTATGTATTTTTAATTAAGAACTATTGACCAATGCTTGATTTTTGTTTTTTAATTTCGTAACTTTAAACTTAAAAACTTATATGGAGGTATGTATGTATGTATGCAATATTTTATTACACGCATTACATTCATGCGCTTAACTATATTTAAAAAAAAACATGTTTAGAGATATTTATTTTAATAAAATATTATATTTTAATTATTATTTTTTCTAGACATGTATGTATGTATATAGTAATTTAGACCCTATTTATTATACAAGTATAATAGTATGCCTACATACATATACTATACGTATATACGAGTATGTACGTGTGTATGCAAATATTTTTTGATATTAGTTTACTTAATTTTTTTTTCATTATTGCATAACTGTTTGACGTACTTACACACAAGCGTTTATATTTGGCATATATTATGCGTTATATATTTATATATATTTTATTAATAATTACATTTATATTATATGTAAGTATATACTATGTGTTGTGCAAATTTCTTCATTTTTTAGTTTAATTATTAATTAATTTACAAAATTTACTTAATCTCTGTTCCACTATCATATACAGATATTTAGTCAGGTAAATTTTAAAAGAAATCAGTTAAAATTCTTCCAATTTAGCCAACATTTTTTTACTATTGTCCATTTCAAATATTTATGAAATTTCCAAATTATCCAATTTAAAAGCAATTGGTGACAAAATTCGGAATAAATAAAGTACATACAAAATAAAACATTTTATATTCAATTCATTAAGATATTTGTATACATCTTTATGTCTCTTGCCATGTCTCTTCAACCAATGCAACAGTTATTTTGATGCACAATATGTTAAAATAATTTAAATATATTGAACGTTACTTGCCAAAAAATCGTTTTTAAATTTTTTTTTATTATTTTGTGTACAAACAGAAAAGTGTGACATTTATAAGAAACTTTTACTGAATTTAAATATACTGAGCAAAAGTTTTTTGCCAAAAAATAATTTCTAAATTTTTTTATGATTTAGTGCACAAATAGAAAAGCCTGTAAATTATAAGAAACTTTTACAACAATATCTATTTCGTAAATATTGTTTTCGTTTGAAAAAATTAAGAAAATAAATTTTTTTATAAAGTGTTGTGTGTTATTTTTATATTTTTTATAAATTTTTAAATCGGTATCATCGAAGTAATTTCATGTAATTTGTTTGCTAAAACGTAACTACATGTGTTAGGATTTTTTTTCTAAATTTCATAAATTTCGCGTGTAATTAAAAATTAATTATACCGAAAATAAGATAAAAATTAAATATATCGAAAATAAGATAAAAATTAATTGTATTGAGGATAAGATAAAAATTAAATATATCGAAAATAAGATAAAAATTAATTGTATTGAGGATAAGATAATGCAAAATAATAAATACATATTGAAATCTTTCCAAAAACGAAATATAAAATTAAATAGAAATCGAAAAATAAACAATTAAAGTTACATATTTTTAATTCTTCATCCGTATTTTGTAAAAAACCAACTATTTTTGTGTTTTTTTTTTCTTATAAAATTATAGTTTATAGCACCACAATAAATGGATTCCTAGTAATTTGAATTTGTATGTATGTATGTTGGGGAAAGGAGGCATAACAAAGCAAAATTTTATATTGTCTTAAAACTGAGATCAATCTTATTTTAAGTAAGCTGTTTAGGCGGGCTATTTGCAAGCTAATCGCATTTTTACACTATTTTCTTTTTTTCTAATTCTCTTTTTGTAAATTCTCATCAATCTTTGTTTCGAAGTCTTTACATTCGGGGATTATGTGTAACTGTGATCTCGGAAACTTAACTTGTAAACATGTTACATTGCAGTCAACAGATGCATGTATGTATGTATGTATTTACATATATGTATATGCATTTGTTATGCATTAAATTATTTGAGCCTATTGGGCTTTAAATATAAGCACTCCATTAAGATAAAGGCAAAATGTTTTGAATACATTGTACATATTTTCAATAGTAAAAAAAAAAAAATCCATAAGTACACTGTAACGTAATATGCATTACATATTATATATATATATATAATTTTTGAATGTGCTCCACTTAATTTAAATAACTTTCCTCTAAAGTTATGTATGTATCTACATACTCATAAATATGTATATATATGCATATAGCTATGTATCTTTGGATTAAACCATATAGTAATAAGTATATGGTTTTCAGCATTGCCCTTATTCATAACCTAGGAACTCAAATTCACTCTCAGATGACACCTCATCCGGTGATTCTTGTGTAGCAACTATCACAGCAGCTTTAATAGCATTCCTAATGTTGTCATAATTATTTACCAACGCCGTTGCCACTAAATTACTACCATGTGGTAATTCAATTTTTGCCGGTTTCATCGTTGACGCATCATCACTATGGCTTCGTGCACCATCGACCGTTTCGGCATCAGGAAATTTTAAACCTTTCGATAAACTCTCCTCGGAAGATGATGAGGAGATGGCAAGCGTTGAATCAGATTTAAAATGGGATTTTTGGAAATGCATTTTGGCACCAGCGGCACTAGTTGATGGTTCAACATACTGCTTTTCAGCATCGATAAGAGGCATTAGATCGTCCTCTTCATCGGTGGAATTCTCATTTAATTCCGGTATCGAGTCGTTTATTAAAAGATCCGATGGTATATCATCACTCTTATCCTCTTCATCTTCCGTATCCTCGGTATTTTCTGTCGGTGCTGTGTGTAGTGTGAAGTCTCTGCATGCACGATCTAATAAAATAATATTTCGGGAAGTTTTTTCCGGTAAAAATTCATCATCATAATCCGTCTCTGAACCTGTCATCGATTCATCATCATTATTATCTCTGCTCGTGTCTAAATCGGAGTACATTACATCCCGATATCTTGGTCGAGCTGTATAAAAGAATTCGTAGAAAAGTATTAAAAAATGTTTACATACATATTTTTTTTCATTAAGTTTACTCACAGAAATCCAATGAACATTTTTCTATGTACCTAATTCCAAGTACGTATATGATAATGAAGAGTATGGTTACTATTACCACATGACCAAAGAAGATGCATGAGGATAGGGAGACGATATAAAAACACATTGTCAAATTTGTATGTTGTTTACGAAAGTCCTGAACTCGTTTTAGATATTCTTTGTACTTTTGTTGTAATTCAGGTGGTGGTACAATGCGAAAATTGCAACGTGTATTGTAAATCCAGTAGAAGAAAACTGCCAAAAAGAAAATTCCGATAGGGCGCAGATGTTGGCTGAAATGTATTTAAGAAAATATATTTAATTATTTATATATAAATATGTATGTATATGTATATGTAGTATATATACTTCTAAAATTTATTAAACATAAGAAGAATAATTTTAGTATTTTAGTAAACAAAAATTTAAGCATGTATGTATGTGTATATGTATATTATGTGTATATTTAATTTAAAATAAATTTAAATTAAAATAATTTCCGAAAATGCAATTAAAGCAAAATATAGGTTTCTGAATCTAAAGACATGGTGTGGGGAGGGTATGTTCTATACATAACGCGGACATTCGATAAGAAAGAATTTTTCGGGAAGCAAACCAACCATCAGCCGTTCGGAGACGGCTTATTATAAACTGTAGACGCAAAACCAAAAATTGCAGGAGGAGCTCGGCCGAAAATCACTTCAGCGGTTACAAAGCGCCACTTATGTATATATACAAGCTCTGTTCTGCTAAATATCGCATATAGTAAGGTTCTATCGAGCATATTATGTGGAAGAATAGACCCACCATCAACAAACTAATTGGACCTTATCAGTGTGGCTTTAGACGTGGTAAATCCACCATTGATCAGACAAGGAGCTCGGCCGAAAATCGCCTCAGCGGTTATGAAGTGCGGCCTTAGTGACTTTGAGGTATTTGACCTTGATAAAATTACAACAAGCGAATTTATTTCGGATGCACATACATACATATATACACTATACAAGCGTTTGTATGTATGTATGAAGGGGTTACATACGTCCAGCAGCACCAAAAATGCGCTAAAACAAAAACTGTTTTCAGAAGGGATAACAATAGAAATAAATATAAAGAAATTTTATACAATGTTTATTGGTACTTAAAGTTTTTAAAAAAATGTATTTTAATTTTTCTTTACAAAAATTAGTACATAAAATATCACGTGACCCAAAGTACAATGAAAAAAAAGTTGCTCCACGGTCTGCATCATTTATCCTTGGAATGTTGATGGATCTGTAAAAATAAAAAAAAATTCTTGTAAAATGAAGTTGTAGTTATAGTCTGTCGAGCCGAATTTTTTAATTTCGAAAAATTTTCCAATTTACGGAATTTAGAAAAAAAGTATGCGTTTTACGTCATAAATGTCACACTCTTTAATTATGTTCATAAAATTTTTTAATAAAAATATCGAAAATACGGCTCGACAGACTATAGAGAAAACATTTTCGAATATTTTAAAAAAAATCGCATCAAAAAATGTTAAAAACTGTATGAGTTATCATGCAGACCGTGCCGGGAAAAGTAGTTTCGAGAAAAACGCGTTTAAACTTTCATGTGCCTCAAACGAAGGACAGCTACCTGTGTGCATTAAACTCTCGTCGGGCGGTCTGATTTTCTACCATAACTTTGTATCTATGGGGAATTTTTACAATCGACTTTCACAGAAATACGCCTAAAACTATAAAGAATAATAACCTATAAAAAAAAATCGATTTTTTGAAAATTCTGGACGTATGTAACCCCTGAATGTATGTAGTATGTATGTAGTATGTATATATACTAATATGCAGCTAATTTAGTTATATTACAATATTATAAATAACGTATGTGCATATGTATTCGATATCGTAGAAATATCTCCATGCCAACAAACATTATACAGACTAGTATGTATATACATATGTACATGTAGATAAGGTCTGAGAAATTATCATATCATTTGCACTTCATTAGAAAGAACAACCCTCTCTAAATACCTATTCAATCATATATCTTTACGAAACAGTAAATACATAGATATATACAAACATACTTGTATTTACAACAACACGGAACCAAAATAAATGATCTAACACTGTATCAACACGACCAAACACCAAAAAAAGTGTCAACAAGAAAAAAAGAAAAACAAACAAACAAACAGTAGATAATAACAATAACAATAACAAAATTCTACAGAATTGTCAGCTGATTTTTGAGACGAACGAATGAATTAATTTATTTGAGGCACAATCACAAATTTATTTATGAATACATTTCATATATGTATATGCATATGTAAACTAGTATTTATACTAGTACACAAGTAAGTATATATACATATGTATGAATATGCATTTGTAAACAAGCGTTTTAAAATCAAGTTTAAACTACGATTGTTCAGCCAAAAGAGAGCGGCGGCGGTGGTGAGCACACCTATTCGACACTTCGGCAAGCGGGACACTTTTTCATATAACGAATAGCGCGCGTAGAGGAGAAATTCTGCGTGAAATCATCAAACGACGATAACAATGGGGTAAGTGTGCTTATGGTATGTAGGTATTTGTCTATATACTCGCATATATATGTATATATGTATGTATGTGTATGAAAAATCAGGCGCGCTTATACAACGCGATATCAACGATTTGTTTACAAACAGAAAATGCGTTCAATTTATTTGTTGTTGTTTTTAAATATAAACAAATATATGATGTACAAGTGGGTATATGTAAACAGTTATAAAGGTAGTTTTATTTGTTATCACACGTATGTACATACATATGTGCATATTCAGAGGTGGTGTCTGTCACTTAACTTGTCGCTTAACTTAAGTCAAGTTAAAGCGACGATTAGCACATTTGTAGGTACATAGTACGTGTACATATGTATGTAAGTATTTTCTCCTATACGTATGAAAATATTTACTAAAAGAACTGAATATGTTTAATTAAATGTCTTAATATTTTACAAATTTTTTACAAATAGTTGATTTCTTTATAATATTTTGAATTTTTTACTTATGAGTAAGACTTTTGACATAAAAGTAAATTATTTAATATAAATATCTATAATCTACGATGAAAATTAAAATTATAAAAAAAGAAAAACAAAACTGGATATAAATAAAAATAAAGTATTATAAGCACAAGAAAAAAATTAAAATAAATAAAAACTTGAAAATAATAAATAAATATATAGAAAATACAAATAAAAAAATAAATAAGAATCTATAAAAAAAAATAAATAATTATAAAAAATAAGATAAAAAAAATAAAAAAATTAAAATAAAAACTAAAAATAAAAAAATAAAAGATGAAAATAAAAATTATAAAAAATAAATAAAATTAAAAATTGAAAATAAAAAATAAAAAAATATATAAAAATAAAAATTAAAATAGAAAATAAAAATAATAAACAAAAATAAAAGCTGAAAATAAAAATTATAAGCAATTATAAAAAATAAAAATTAATTGTCTAAATTAAAATCAAAAATGTAAATAAAACAAACAAAAAATAATGAATAAATAATATAAAATAAAAATAATAAACAAAAATTAAAAATTGAAAATAAAAATTTAAAATAAATATAAAAAATAAAAAAATATATAAAATTAAAAATTAAATTAGAAAATAAAAATAATAAACAAATATAAAAAAAAATAAAAATAAATTGTACTAATCAAACATAAAAAATGTAAAAAAAACAAAGAAAAAATAATGAATAATTAATATGAAATAAATTTAAAAACTAAAAAGATTTAAAAATTGAAAATAAAAATTAAAAAAAAAAAATATATAAAATTAAAAATTAAATTAGAAAATAAAAAAACAAACAAATATAAAAAAATAAAAATTAATTATATTAATTAAAAATAAAAAATGTAAATGAAACAAAAAAAGGAAATAATTGTAATATAAATAATAAAAAATAAATAAAAATAAAAAATTAAAATAAAAACTAAAAATAAAAAAACATATAAATATAAAAATTAAATTAGAATATAAAAATGGTATAAAAAAATAAACAAAAATAACAAGTAATAAGCATACAAAATGTAACTGACAAAAAAAAATATTATATTAAATTAAAAAATTAAAATAGTAAACCAAAATAAAAAAAGAAAATAAAAATTATAAATAAATATAAAAAAATAAAATAAACAAAAATCAAAAGTATTAAACAAAAATAAAAATGTTAACGAAAAAATAATAATAACTATAAAATATAAAAAAAATAAAAATAATATAAAATTAAATTAAAAAATAAAAATAATAAACAAAATTTAAAAATGAAAACAAAAATAGTAAATATATATGAAAAAATAATAATAATAAATAAAAATAAAAAATATATACAAATTTAAATTAAAAAATAAAAATAATAATCAAAACTTAAAAATTAAAATAAAAATAATACATAAATATAAAAAAAAATTCAAAATGGAAATGAAAATAAAAATTTTAATTAAAAATAAATAAAAATATGAAATAAAAAATAAAAATTAAAATAAAAAGAAAAAATAACAAATAATAAATAAAAATTAATAAATAAAAAATAATAATAAAAAAATTGAAAAAGGTAAAAAACTAAAAATTTAAAAATAATCATGAAAATACAAATAAAAATAAAAATTAATATTAAAAAAATTAAAAATTAATTTAAAAAATAAAAATAATAAATGAAAATAATAAAAAATATTTAAAAGAGAATCTTAAATAAAAAAATAAATGGTATATTAACTTTAGTCCGAAGTTTGTAAGTACCAAAAGGAGTCGGTAAAGATCCAACAAACAAAATTTATACCGACCGAGTGAAAATGGCGAGTTTCTCCCTCTGCTTGTATGCAAAATAGTTTAATTTTTTGAGATATTTCTACCAAACTTTGTAAACAAATGTACTGGTACATAAAAGCGATTATTTGTCAGATTTGGCTAGATCGGACCAAAATACCATACATATTTCATATTTGTGATTTTGGATCATATAAATACGACGAATTACACACCCCCACCGAAAATCATCGAAATCGGAGGACTATTATTGTAGTAAAAAAAAATCCGTCAAACCAGCATCTAAAAGCATAAAATTTAATTTATCTCACATGTAAATCGAAAAACTTTAGAAGCAACCAGTTTTTCAAATATTTATTCCTAAAATGAAATACCAAAAATTTGATATGATCATGAAAGGTATAAAGACTGCGGCTCTTCTTTTTTGTTTTTATTTTAATTTATTTTGCGAAATTACGTTGTAAGCAATAAACAGCTTTTATTAGAGAATATCACAAGGGTTTAGCTTGTAATTATTGTTGACTGATCAAACATACAAATGAGTAATGCGAACACGAGTTTAAAGACAAATTAAGCTTAAAATATATTTATTTATTTACTTTACAAAGTTATTACTATGGTTTATAAATACGTACATATGTAAGATTATAGCTTTTTTTTGTATTTGCTTATTTCCTGTGAACTATTAGAGCAATTAGTATACAGACTTACATATTCGTACATATGTACATATGTACAGGCTTATTTGGAAGCTTTTATTTTATTTTTTAAAGGTTTTAAATACGCTTACATATACTCAAAATATGTATAGGATTTAACAACAAAATATATTTAACAACTCAAAACTGAAAATGTGTCTTAATAACGTCAACCAAAAAGAAAAAAACACATAAAAACCACGCAAAATGATTTTTATACTCAAATTCAAGAACAAGATTTTAAAAATTTTTCATATGGTTTTTAAGATACGTTTTTTAATACTAAATATTCTTTTTTTCACAAATCAGCTGACTACCCTCACAGCTGCTGTTTGTTAATTTACCCGCGTCAATATGTAATAGCGAGTAATTAGTCTGTGCAACTGCATTTACATGCAAGAATGTATGTAGGTATATTTGTATATGTACTTTAACACACTTTTTTCCCAACGACCCGTAAATTCATTTATTCTCCAACAGTACCGGATGCAAAATTGCGATAAATAAACGAACAAAAACTTGTATTAATTACGCTATAATATTTACAACACTTGTATATACTCGTATCTGTATATGTATGTGTATTCAATGGAACTATTTTTTATGGTTTTATCATTCATTTAGCACACAAAACTTACACAAAACGAGCAGAATTCTCGCTGAACTAAAGTACCAAAAACTACGACTGCCAGCGAGCGACTGACTAATGAACGAATAAAAATCAAACAAAATTGTACCAAAGCAATTTTAAAAAAATTAAAAATCGAATGTAAACAAGTTAGACTTGTTTTATTTTTTTTTTTGGGTTTTCAATTTTCATTTAAAAGCAAAAACTAAAAAATCTCGCATTAAATTATAATTTACTAGCATCTGCATAAAATCTAAGATTCTTATACCATAAGCAGGAAGCTTAAGAGTCATAATTGTGTATAAAAAATAGTTTCAAACCAGCTGTGTGAGGCTAATACCGTTATTAATCTAGTAAAAAGTAATACATTATTTTTGGAATAGTAAAAAATAATGATAATAAATAAAAATAAAAATAAAAAATATGTAAAATTAAATAAAAATAATAAATAAAAATTAAAAACTAAAATGAAAATAAAAAATTAAAATAAAAATAAAAAATAAATATAATAAATAAAAATAAAAAGAAATAAAAATAATAAACAAAAATTAAAAATTAAAATAGAAATAATAAGTAAATATAAATATAAAAAATATACAAAATGGAAATGAAAATAAAAAACAAAAATTAAAATGAAAACAAAAAGAAATAATAATAAATAAAAATTAATGGGAGCTTTAGTGGGCTCCAACTCGTATTCTATTAGAGCGTTTGCATTAGAAAGGTGATATTTTGTACCAAAAAAGATGATGGAAGAAGTGATCACTTAACAGAGTAATATCAGAGATGGGCACCAGCTAAGGGGAAAATACAAAATAAATTCTGAAAATGTGAACCGTAGCAATCAATCACACACAATTTTGCTTCTGTCGATTTCGTGCCGATAATTTTGATGTAAAAGATGAGCCATGACATGATGAGATGAATGACAATTGTCGAAATTATCAATAAAATAAGGGAAATCGTCGCATTTGACCATCATGGGAGCACTGTTTCGATTGGCCAGAACTTAACATTACACAGAAAATAGCTTGGAACCACTGGATATACAAATAAGCTCAGTGTATGGGTGCCACCTGAGTAGACGAGAAAAAATCTCGAATTTCCATCTGCAAATTGCTGTTGAATCGTAACAAAATCGATTCACTTCTGAAGTGGATGCTGACTGGTGATGAAAAGTCAATCACTTACAGCAATGTTGAACGAAAACGATTGGGATTGAGCCGGCACAAACGGTATCCAAGCCAGAATTGCCGACCAGAAAGGTTTTGTTTTGTGCTTGGTGGGATCGGCCAGGAATCGTCTACTATGTGCTGCTCCCCGGAAGCTAAACTCTTAATTCGTAGGTGTACTGTCAGCATATTAACCGTCTGAAGGAAGCAATCGCATGGAAGCGCGCAGTTTTGGCCAAAACGCGGGGAATTGTGTACCAGCAGGACAAGCCCAGACCACAAACATCGGCAGTGCTTTTGCAAAAATAGACCTAATATATTGTATTACACATACAAATTATGTATGGAAGTTAGGGAAATATGCGAACGAGCGTCATTGGTTAACGTTAGAGGCAAACTGCTAGTAGCAGCGAAAAAAAGGTATGAAAAGTAAATAATAAAAAAAAAAACAATTATAAAAAAAATCATAATTTAAAAAAATTTCATATAAACAACTTATCATTATTTAGCGAAGTAGCATCACACCGTTAAAAGAGAATTATTATTATGTCTTATAAACAAAGTCCAAATAACCGAGTTGAAGGTTGTTAAAGTCTGTTGAACTCGCAATGTTTTAATAATTCTCTGAGACACTTTACCCCTAACTGGAATTTTATTTAATTTTCAGGAAATAGAAAACAAAAAAAAAACAAACAAAAACACACATACACACACAAAACAAAAAGCAGTAAATTAAAACAGTTTTATGAGCAACAAAACAACAAAATAAAAATAAAAGCCAAATAGTTTATATAGTATAAACTAATTATAATAAGAAAAACAACATGAATGAATACTATTTACATACAATAAAAATACAATATACGCTATATTTTATAATATATGCATAGCAAAGCAAGGTTTTCTTGTATTTAAATACAAATACATTAAAGTTTTATATAAAACTTAGAGAGCGAGTATTTTTATACCAAACACACTATAAAAACAAAATTTAAGTAAATATGAATTTTCCTATTTAAAAAAAAGCAAAAAAAAACGTTGCCTATATTTAGGGAAGATTTGATTTTATTAAATTAGGAAATACGATTTCAAAATTATTAAACAGCCTTCATTGATCACTAAACTTTTTAAAATATTTTAAAATATTTTATTTCACATTTTTTTTTAATTTCTTAGTTTAGAAATCAACGCACATTTTCATGCCTATTTGTGTGCAGCACATGTTTACTAAAGTATTAAAAAAAAAATAGCCATGCAGAATAGCAAAACAATATCTGGTATATACTCGCACATACATAAATATGTATGATGTTTATGTATTTTTTGTTTGTTTAATCAATATGGTATTGAATAGAGTCACGTTTTATTTAATTGTATAGAATGTGCGCATTATTTCTTACGCTTCACAGGTTAGCGATTCATTTGCGAAAATTTGTAATAATCAATTAAAGCGTAAGCTATGTATATAAAAAGCAACACCCATATACCTGTATGTACATAATATATGGGTATGTATCTAAATATGTG
Organism: Ceratitis rosa; assembly: GCA_037013455.1. Lineage (NCBI taxonomy): Eukaryota > Metazoa > Arthropoda > Insecta > Diptera > Tephritidae > Ceratitis > Ceratitis rosa. The sequence goes on from JAWMAG010000054.1 coordinate 19,049,856, forward strand.
CACTTGAACATATGGCTTATGCTTACACATTTGTTTATAGAGAATAGCAAAAAAAATAATAAAAAAACAATTAATTTTATAATTGTAGGTAAAACTTTTCTGCTTCTTTGCACTAAATACGTATTCATTATTGTTTTTATTTAAATACGCGTAAGTAAGTGTTTCATTATTATATTAAAGACACGCGCATTTTTTACACCATTACTACATAGCGTGCAATTATAATAAAATTACATATAATTAAAATTTATTGATTTCTTCCCTGGTTAATCTACACAGGAAAAAGAAAACAAGAAAGGAAAGTAATAAATTCATATACAATGCTTTACTATTTACATGTAATATGAATCTAAGTTACAAATAATACCTATAATAATTAATTATAAATTATAGATTTTACTTTGATGTTAATTTGAAAGAAAAAAAATATATGCAAATCTGTGTATTTATTTACTAACTATAATTATTCAATTATTAAACTCGGTTTATGTCATTTCCTCAACAAAGTAAGTCGTCAGCTGTTGTTTACATTTTGCATAATTTGACAGGGTGCACCATATGCTACCAAAAAGTGAGTATAAAATAATTCGCTCGAATTTGACCTCAGGAAAAAGTAAATTATTAGTAAACTATTGTTATTATTAACTAAAAATTAAATTTTCCAAACATTGATTGTGTTATGAAAAATAAAAAAAGTTGAAAATTACTGTTAAAAACTTTGCGCAAATTTGTTAATATTTTTTTATCTTAATACTATAACTAACAAATAGAATTTCGTATGTACATACATACATATGAAGACAATTTATAATTTTTAGAGCAACTTTCGTTTGTAAACAAACTAAGTAATAAATTATCAGACATTAGGTTATATGCGTGTAAAAATTCCAACTCATTAAAAATGATAAGGAGCGTCAAGTGTGTTCAATGGGTATTAAAAGTTTGCATATTTTTACTATTTTTTAAATAATTCAATAATAAATAAAAAAAATATTTTGATAGTAGTGTGTTATAAGAAAAATGTATGTTTGTATGACTTTATATTACGCAAACATTTTCTTTTTTTACTAATATGACCTAATTTCTAGTCAAAAAAATTGTGATAACTAAAGATATTCCTTGAAAGTAACGTTGGCCTCTACGCATGCTGCAATAAGAGGCGCGTTTCAATTGCTGCTTATCAGTGTTTAGTCGTTTAGTCAACGTCAACATTAAAAAAAAGCTTATTCAGGTATACATAAGCATATATATATACTCTACAAACATCTATGAATACATTTTAATAAACATGAACTCTTCCATTTTAATAAGTGATAGCATGTGAAGGTGCTTATCAGGCATATTATTGTACAACAAATAAATATTAAAAAAATATATATATGTACATACAGTGTTGTGTATGAAAAAAGCAATGTAAACAGTAAAAATAGATATGCATGTACTATTTCTAAAATGCGTGATATTTTAATTTTTTTTCCCCTTTTATCTTATAAGAAATCTTAAGGTTAATAAAAAAAGTGCTGTTTTCTAGTGAACCCTATTACTGATACTCGCCTGGCTCGACACTCGATAGTTTTTAGCCGCCATTTAACCTTCAACAAATTTGAGTAGAGTCACGTGTCTAAGAAAATGCACATTATTGTATGTAAATACTTTCATTTTTTATTTTGTCTTTTAACAAAAAATGCAAATATGTATGTATGTATGTACATATAAGAAAGAGATAAGAAATGTGCTTACGATGCTTTTAAACTAGATTAGCATAATCGCAAACGTATTCGTAATACATATGTGGAATCAACAAAGACGAGTAGAAGCGAGTAGAATTTGTGGCGTCTGCTTCAGTGTTGAGTAAATAAGGAATTTTATAAAAAATGACAATAAAAACATTACACAATAAAATGCATCCGGTTGAACTTGAATTTGGAAACGGTAGTACAATGACATTAGAAATATTTATGAAAACGGTTGAGTTTGCATTTGAACTGAGCTCGACTTTTTAAAGTAAATAAAATAAATTCAGTTGAAAATCACTAAAATACTTAATTTTTCTTGTTTTTTTTTTTTGCAAACTCACATCGATCATGCCGCGATCATATGTAGATCAAACTGTTTTTCAATGCAATTTCTTTAAAAAACAATCCTTTTTTATTTTATTTAATTTTGATTTCTTGAACGATGATGCATCAGTGCTGCACGCAAACAGTTGGCAGCAAATTACTTAACTTGTTAATTTTTTTTTCCATCAAATTTCTTTATTATCTCAAGTAAATAGAAATCTATGTACAATAGTTACAATATAATATGTACATACATACATATATTTATACGTAAATACAGATCGAGCCAACTTTTAATGATCACAAATTGGCGAAGCCACAAATTCGTTAGGAATGTTTTAAAAATAACAAAATGACGTCTTCTCATTTTATATACGTAGGTATGTACATATGTAAATATGTGTATAAAAGTTTACGTAATTTTAAAGTAAATATATAGCAAAAAAAAAGAAGCTATTTTTGTAGTGTATGTATATAAACTTGTCATGATTTATGTAATTCTAACCTCAAAAAGTTTACTTTCTAATCTAAATTTTTCTTGGCACTAAGAAAAACAACAATTGAAATTGAGTTGAAGCCAATAACACATCTGTTGTGCTAAGAATTATGTGTGCAAGTAGGTGAATCGCCGTTCTATACACCTCATTGCATTTTCGAAAGGTGATGAGAATGAGAGTACGTTTGTGTGTAATGTATGTATTTAAGAGATAATAAATTATACTTGCGCAATTAACTTTAAATTGTCTAACCTGTGACTGTAAAATTTTGGCAAAATTCAAAGTGCGAAATGTATATATGTACCATATACTCGTATGTAGATGCAAAAATATATGCACATACATATGATCGTGCATTTAATAAAATGCAAAATTAATGGAAATGAGTTTTTCATAAATTTTTTTTTGGAGAGTGAAAAATAATCTAAAGTGAAATATGAAAATTTGGATATCTGACCGGTTTTTATTTATTTGCTACCGAATTCAACAGGTGGCACGCGTGCGTTCACATACAAACATATGCAAGTATCTGTATCTAAATGTATATGTATGTATATCTATTATTCACATAAATATTAATTTTTTTAATAATGATGCATACTTTTTTTTTGCACTTGGCAATGCTAGACCAGACACCATTGATAATGTTTTTTTTTTAATAAATTATAAGTGTCTTCTTGAGTGTTTTTAAATTAAGTGATAATTTTGAAATGTGAAATAGTTTTATCGATGATATCATTATAAAATTACTTTTACTGAAAATATAGGGTGTAATGGGGTGTAAGCAAACTTTTGGGTCTACTCTTGTCTCCCTATCGCACACCCTAGAAACATGAACAAGCCTTGTGCACGATGTGGTAACCAACTCGTGCGGAGCCTTGGATCACGGCTAAAAGAAAGAAAGCTTCCGTGGAGCCACTAAGGCATATTAGGTTTAAAGGTTCGCTGAAGTCTAATTGCAGCATCTGTTCACCTGAGGTGCGGCTGCGAACAGGCGTCAGTTTTGAAGCAGTGGCTCGCTAAATAAATATGTAAAAAAATAAACCTACTCGGCTAGGGAGGTTGTGCTTTGGCTTTGGTATTCGTCACGTAGAAATCAGCCCCAATGAAAAAGAGACAAAAGTTCGATACCCGCTTTTGATGACCACCACTTCAAACGTATTAAGGACTATGACCAGGAATGTCCGCTCCCTTAAGGTGCGGCTTCCCAGCCGGTCCGCGTAGAAATAAAGGCTGGCAGTATGCCATCCAAGGACAGAAACGAGTAGGTCTTTGTGAAATTTACAACAACGCCAAAATAAAGGACCACAAATTTGGTGCCGGATATACCCGGTGGATCAATATTTCGTCACAATCTGAATCAAAGCGAAATTTGTTATATAATATTCCTTGGTTTGTGCTCATGCTCCGACGGAAGACAAGAACGATGTGACCGATGACACCTTTTTTGAGCTCCTGGAGGAAGTATACTCATAAGTATCGGACCATTATCTTGTTGCAGCAAGGATACGCACCCGCCTCTGTACAGCAGAGAACGCCCGTCAACAGATACAAGGATGTTTCGAAGTCTAAAAGCTGCGATCTCTAGTGACTGATGCCCAGGGTATCATGAATGTTTTGAGGGAACACTTCTACAGCCTGCTAAATGACAGTGAAATTGCAACATCAGGTGATGGCGGACCCGATTATTCAACCGAATACGTTGGAACAGATGTTTTATTGCCCGACTAAGAAGAAGTTCGAGTATCAATAAAACGGTAGTGGAGTGGGCTATACGGCAGCGTAAACATACGTTAAGCAACACTAAAAGCTCCGTCAGTAGGTAGGTCGATGATATTTACATTATTGGCCTCAACCACAACGTGAATTCTGCGACGGGATAAAAAAAGAAGAATATTGATCTGGTTGTGAACGAAATATCTCTTGTCATCAGACAAACAGTCTTCACATTCGTGACTCGGCTTCCACGTCACTGTTGACAGTCGTAACATTGAAGTCGTAGATAACTTCGTCTATCTTGGACACCAAACTCTACAAGCGGCAGTGTGCGGAGGCGATGACAACATCTAATGTGTCGGGTTAGGTGTTTTCTAGGGAAAAGTTTTGCGTAAGGTTTATGATCTTCTGCGCGTTGGAAACGGCGAATATCGCAGCCGGTGCACTATTGTTAACTTGGCTATAACGATATCTAGACCAATAAAGTAGAAAAAGGAAATGATGTTTTTTTTTTAATATTAATGTAGAGTGGCTCAGCAGCAATTAATTAATAATAGTTAGACTACTGAGAAGCTTGTTTATTATTTTAATCATATCCATATTTTAAAATTTCTTTTATGATTTAAAAATTGTTTTTGTTATTGCTAACTTCAAATATATTTACGATTTTTTCAAGGTTTTTAAATTTAAATATACAACATTTTTCCGGTATAAACATACGTAAATGTGTATACATACATACATATATTCTTTTCATATCTCATACGCGATCTTGTTTTTTACAAGCAATCGAATTATGAGCGAAAATATTCCGAACATTTAACCCATTTAAGTGAGGGCGATCAATCCTTTTGTTATAAAAAAATTTGTTATACCATACATATACACAAATATAATGAAGATGTAAAAATAATAATACTATGTAATGTGGAATTATATGTACATATGTACGAGTATGTATGTATATATAGGCAATCAAATTGTTGGCAACGAAATATGTCAGACATAAAATGTTGATAAATAGGCGTGTACGTGTATGTATATATTTAAATATGTAGTATTTTTATATAGCGCAAAATATGTAAATAAATTTATGTATATGTATATACCTATATAAAAATGTATATGGAAGTATTTACGTATAAAAGGCGCGTCGTAAGCTAAAAGAAACTTATAAATATTGTATGTATAAATGCGAGTTTATTTATGTATGTACATACATACATACATAAATACGTGAAAGAGAATATTCGAAAGAAAATGCTACTTTTTATATGTACGAGTATTTAAACAGTCCCCTTTGAAATGCTCATATATTTAGATAAATAGATACATATATACATACATATGTGCTATATGTATATAAAAAAAATATAAATACATATTTATAAAAACTATGGTTATTTTAGTATAAATTATACATATATTATACATATGTACATAAGTAGATATGTATATATACTCTGCAATTTCAGTAGTTAACTAGAATCGAACTAGTTTACATGTTTACACCAACCAGTTCATCTTCCATCTATTTCCCATGTAAGCCAGTTAAAATACTGGTTGAGAACTAATTCGCCTCAGCCTGGTACGCATCGTGCTAGACAAAAACCAGTTCTATTGATTCCAGTTTACCTACATAATTCTATTACTAATCTGTCTTAAACCAAAAATCAATGAAAAAGATTGTATTTGTATGTATTTATTTAATTGTTAAATTTTTTTTGTTTTGTGTTTCTCTCCAGGAAGTGGAACAGTTATCGATCTATGCTTATGAATTTGTCTGCAAAATACTAGTATATATACTAGAATTTTGGAAACTAGTTTAGATTTTACCCAAAAAATACTAGTATAATTCTGGTTTACCACAAACTAGTAATTTGTTCGCACGGTTTCATTCTCTATATAGTATATTTCTTCAAATTCATTGTTCGCCAATTATAACCTTAAAATATTTAGCAGCGATTTATTTAATGTTTTCGGTCTTAATAAAAGTGAAATTCCCAACAAACTTTTTTCGTTTTTATATTGATCACCAGTTCTATAAATTTGTAGAAATTTATAAAGAATCAATAAGTCACATGCAGGTGCACTTGTCTATGGCTGCCGGATACATACACCATGCCACACATAACCAAAAATGTATACACATCTACACTAACATAGGAAAAAATATATTTTTGTTTTTATGACCAGCTTCTCTGCATTGTCACTACAAAAGCACACACCCACTCGCAACTGTCTATGAAACAAACATACATACATACATATATACTATACTATACTATAATACATTATTAGTATTTTTGTTTTCATATCGTAAAGTAATTATTGGCCCCCCACTTGAGGCTTCCGCAACCAGTCAGTGTAGCCGTCAGTCACATGTTGCTTGTCATCGCACCGGTTCGCCACCGTCTCATTGCGTCTTTATTTTGTTCTGACTTTTTTGCGGTAGCAATTTTATAGATGACAGACTCATTTGGGTACAATATGTGCTTATGTATGTAAGTATATAAACGCTAACATACATACATATGCACTATGTATATAAAACGAAGACTACAAGGAGATTCAGTTCTTTGACCCAAATTATGCGTTAAAATAAGATAAACCGAAAATAAAACGCACTCTTTGTCAATCTCAAACATACATACATACATATATACGTTCTGCCAGTCGATCTTTTCACGACAATCCTTCTTTGGCTCCCTCCCCGTTACACCCGTTTTGGGCAGCAAGCATTTTAATGCTTTTTTGTATATCTACCTTCGGTCGTCGCGTTCGATTTGTTGTTGTTGTTGTTGTTTTCGACTTTGTTGCGTCTCAAGTATTCATGTCACATATTATTTTTAAATGGGCGACTTTTCCGTTTTTATTTATGTATGTTGAATGTACACACGCACATGCATACATATATATTTTTTATTTATTTTATTAAATTTTTGTTTTGTTTATCAGCGCAAAATGGGTAGCGCGACATCGAATTGCTTTCTTTTGGCGCTTTGGACACATTAGAAGCAGACAGATATGTATGTATGTATGTATGTAAATAGTACATATTGTTGGCAGGCAATTCCACCCAATTATGGGTTTGCTGTTTGTATTTCGCAAAATGTATGTATGAATATGTGCTTGTGATATGTATATACATACATACGTATATACATATGTATGTATCTAAACTTGTATGTATATTAGGGCGGTAAAACTAAACTTTTTCCATTCAATTTAAGACAGAAAATCTTCCGAAAAATTGTCAAAAAATCCAGTTAATATTTATTCGTCAAATGACATTAGTCACTCGTCCAAATAATAAGCGAGTAGCAGTAAGGCCTCAAGGTTGCATGGATGAATTTTAAGTTTTCACGAATTTTTGCATTTTATCCTTTAAAAACTGACGCTTTGGAACAAAAACTAAAAGATTTTTAAAATTAAATACATATGTAAATCTGCTTGTGTAAATAAATATATGCAACATACACAGGCAAGCCAGCATCTAAATACTAAGAATGAATCTAAGAAATTATTGTATGTATGTATATACATACTATATGAAGACTTTTTTCCCTCACCATTCGATTTGCTGTGTAAAGTTTACATGTTTTTTTATACATACGTGTATACATAGTACATACTATACATTATTTCAGCAAAAAACGAGAGTAAGTATACGATACACACGTGATACATATGTACATACATATGCTCATATGTTCAAATATACTTACACATTATATTCAATGTACATATATTTTTTATTACAAACATGGTTTTCGATTTTTTTGATTTTCGAAAGACAACTTTATATGTTGGCCATGGTTATGCCAAAAAAGTAAAACTCAACCCACAAATACCGACTAAAAATGAAAATACTTAATCAGTGCAGTAATTTTTTTTTGTTTAGTCACACTGTCGTTTCAAGGTAATTAATTTGGCAAATTGTATTTCAAATCAATGCAGTGGTCGATTTCTTAAGTCAAAAATAAAAAGAAGAAAATCTGAAATTTGTCAAGTAGGTACATAGGAGTATGTACATATTTGTTTATTAAAACAATACAACCCCGAGCACTGTACAGTGAATTGAGCTTTAAGGTAATCTATATATTAGGTCTTTTTGCCATTTTGAGGGTAACCCATTATGCCTATCTCATAGAATTGCTATTGGCAAAAAATTGGGACATTCGATTTTCACAGGCTTCTCTTGAGGTAAATACTTCAGCAGCCAAATCGTTCCCCATAAACAGGAACAGATGGCAATCACTTGGTGCGAGGTCCGGATTATAAGGTGGATGCATAAGAATCTCCCAACCAATCTCTCGGAGTTTTTGGCGAGTCCCTATCGATGTCCACCCTCCAGTTGGCCAAAGCTGAGCGCTTCTGCATAATTGCTTGATTTAGAGAGACAAATTAAGAGTTTGGTCATAGTAGATCAGCTCATATTTGAAACATCAAACATACAACAAAAACTCCGAGTGTATTTCTGATATGAAATAAAAAGCTCCCAATGAAATTTCATCGGCCGTTCGGAGGCGGCTTAAAATAAACTGTAGGTTCATCTATTTGTTGAAAAAACATGAAGACGCATACCATAGCGGTTACAAATCGTCAATTATATATTATATTATACATATATTTAAAATTGTTCGTCCTAAATGACTGACGGATCAGCGTACAACCTAAACCGATAATTATAGAAACCTGAAACTTGGAGGGTGTACTCTGATTTTGACGTTGTCACACGCTAATAAAGAAGAAAGTGAGCCTGCGATCGGTCTATTGACATGGGGAACACTTTCTCCTCCGAGACCGGGACCGTTTTAATCGAAAACATTTTAGTTATTGTAAAATATTCTACTATAAAATTTGGATTCACGCTCTCGAAGTTAGCCAATATGCATTAGTTTTAAGTGGAGAGCTCTCTAAAGAGGCTGAGTAGGTGAATGATCCAAAGGGGTGATCTGGTCATTGACGTCTAGAGTATACTGAGTTTATGGAGGAAACATTTCTCCAGGTTGCTGAATGGCAAAGGAAGTGATACAATCGGAGGTGATAAACTCAAATTAACAATCGATGAATCGTTAGAATAAATGTTTCGTAACACGACTACGTTGAATAACGAATAGCAATTGCCCGCCAAAAGAGCAACGAAGCGGTGGGAGCCGATGGTTTACCAGCTAAGGCATTCAGATATGTTGCAGCAGAAGCACTTGTTGATGCCGACGTAAGCATAGCTGGTAGCGTCATATTTGTTTACCTCAGTGAATATGTCGAGTTTCGTTCCAAGTAAATCGCATTTGCGGCATTCGTTGCTTTTCTTATTTCATCAAAAGAAAAAAGCAGCTGAAGCTCACCGGTTGCTGGTAGAAACTTATGGTGAACATGCTCCAGTGATTAGAACATGTGAGACATGGTTTCGTCAATTTAAAAGTGGATATCCTGGTGCAACGAAAAAGTTCGAAGACGAGGAAAGGAAATCTTTTCTGCATCGAATTGTCACGGGGGACGAAAAATGGATTTATTTTAAGAACCCGAAGCGAAAAAAAATCATGGTTTTCCCCTGGTGAAGCTGGCCCATCGACTGCAAGGCCAAATCGCTTTGGCCATAAGACAATGCTCTGTGTTTGGTGGGACCAGTGTGGTGTGGTATACTACGAGTTGTTAACACCTGGTGAAACGGTGAACACGGATCGCTACCGACAACAAAAGATCAATTTGAATCATGCGTTGAACGAAAAACGGTCGGAATGGGCCCGAAGACATGGCAAAGTTATCTTGCAACATGACAACGCGCCGTCTCATACCGCTAAACTGGCGAAAGACACATTAAAAACACTTAATTGGGAAATATTATCGCACCCGCCGTCCTCTCCAGACCTCGCTCCGTCCGACTATCACCTTTTCGCATCGCAGAGCAGTGCTTCGCTAATTTTGAGGAAGTCCAAAAATGGTTCGTCGAATGGTTTGCCTCGAAAGAGAAAGTTATTTTGGAATGGTATCCATAATTTGCCTGAGAGATGGGCGAAATGTGTAGAAACCAATGGTCAATACTTAGAATAAAAAAATTTTGAGATTCTTCTGAAAACTAAATGTTTTCTTTATCGAAAAAACCGGCAAATTTCAACTAACTCTGGCTGTTTTATTCAGGCTATAGCCATATATATTACATACGTATATTCTGTACATTAAATTTAAAATCATCAAAGTCTTTTTCCCAATAAAAATATGTATATCAAATGAACGTCATTAAATTATAATCTTATTTACATTTATTAACCTACACATATGTGGAAAAATGTAAACAAATACCAGATTTTATGGAGTTTTTAAGTATTCACAATGCAAATTTTTGTGAATTTACCATAAAATATTCACAATGATTAAACTAACCAGAAGTTAGGTAACCCAAACTTGGTGAAAACGAAAGTATCACATCAGCCTATCTGGCGGTTAGCGGTTATCCTCCGATTAAAGGTTAAGTTAATCGGACATTGTGAAAACGGGCCTAAGATTGAGTTTTTGTTATATACACATAAACATAAAAATAAACGTTGTCCGAGAAAATTATCGAAATCGGACGACGATATTACTATATAGCACCCAAACAACCGATTTGTTCAAGCTTGAGGTTTATAGTCGAAAATACGTCAAACAAGCATCTAAGGGCCTGAAATTTTATAGTCTACACACGTACATATGAATAAATATTGTCCCTGAAAAATATCGAATTTTTAAGTAAATTAATAAAGAAAATTCTAAATTACCTAAAATATATTGAGTTGAGCAACGATTAAAATAATCGATATTATCTCTTGCTCATAAAATTTGAGGGAATTATGGATTTCATCAGTTACTATAGATTTACATAAGAGTAACGATAATGAAAATATCGTACTTAAATAATTTTTGTGTATATTTATATAAAATATAAAAAAGTCGTAAATTTAAACAATAATGTGGAACAGTTTTTTATATAGATAAACTATAGTAATAAATATAATCTTGTAAATAATGTTATGAACTGAGTGAGTTTTTTTTACATTATTCATTAAGAAAATAAGACATAGCATTTAATAATTATGTATATATGTATATACATGCAGTGTAAGAAAAAGTTTATAAATAAAAATATATAAGAAAGAAATGCAAAGCAGAAATGTACAAATGATAGTGGGTGTATGTACCACAGTGTGCATATGTATGGTACATGCATGTACATATATAAATAAATAAAAGCGTGTGCGTTTGGAGTTACTCGTATGTGATGAAAGCAATGATAATTTTAAGCATTAAAAATGAAATTTAGATGATTTTAAAATGCGTGCAAGTGGGAAATCTGTGTGTTCGAAATTTTGCGACAGCAGTAAATGCAATTTATTTCGGAAATAATACTCACCATATTAACACAACCAACAGGAAAAGCGCAGGAGCTGCGAAATACGGCCACACTCTCTCCTTTGTTATTGAAATATTCAAAATATTTGCAAATTTCGATTTTACTGCTTGCATTTTGTATTGGTTGTAAGCTTTTTCAGCTCGTTTTTCGTAAATATTTATTAAATTTTCTTTTATATTTGTTATATAAAAAAGAACTAAACGCTTATTTATAATTGTACATATATGTACATATACATATACACTACGGCAATTCTCTAAAGCACAACAATGTTGAGTTGTTTTTGTATTTACATACGTGTATATACTCAGTTATTTATACTAGGTATATCGTATACACGTAGTTGTAGTACAATAACATAACTGCAATTATTTAACACCACACATTTATGTATGTACATACATACTCGTATATATGTATTTAGCCTTTTTTGTATTTGTTTTTGGTTTTAAAAAATTATTAAGAAAATTTGTGGCAAAATTATTATTTTTTATATACTTTTTTTTTTCTTTTAAATAGTTTTGATGCACCAAATTCGTAGCACTTTGTCGATCAGCGCGATCTCATAATGATGCTTGCTGTTTTGGCTCTGCTGACGAATCTTGCTGTGCGGATGTCACTTTCGTTTCTGAAGAGAAATTGAAAATTGTGAATGAAATTCAAAGTGAAACACACGATTTGAATAAAATAGACCACAACAAACAATATTGTATGTATGTATGTATGCATGTACATATAGGTGTAAATGTGTATATTAGTGAATGTTTGTTTGTATGTACGTATTATATATTTAAATACATAATAGAATGCAATGCCAAAAAAAAAAAAATAGAAGAAAATTGCGAAAAAAAAACAACGAAACAACGGGATAATGGGTGAAAATGAATGATGATGAAAACTCGAATTTTCCTTGGACTAAATCTTTGCAAATATTATTAAACTATCAGCAACAAAGTGTCGGAAATAACCAACCAACCAATTTACAATTACAAAATGACGTTTTTATAAACTGTACAAATTATATGTAGACTGCATTGCAGAGGTGTTTCTATAAAGGGTACCTAGTACATACATACGTGTACATACACATGTATGCATTTTGCAGAGCAATTGGTCTGACGCGCACAATATTTTAACAAAACAAGAAATCATCCTTTTTTCCACACAACTCGCATTTGCGGCTAAAATCTCGTGTTTTCTGTCATATGTATATGCATGTATGCGTATATATGTATATACATACATACACGTACATACAGATTTACCAGCTAACTAAATTTATGTGTACTATTTTGAAAACAACGAAAAGAATAATTTTGGCATTTTACCAACCACGCAAAAATTATTCATGCATATTTTGTTTTTGGTTAAAATTGTTTTCCATTTTTGTAGAAAAAAATATTTAAACTGAATTAAAAAAATGTAAACAACTGTAAATATTATTTATATTATAAACATACCTATAATGCAAAAACAAAATATAGTAGAAAAAAATAAAATGAAAAAAAAATTAAGTAAAAAAACAAATAATTAAATTAACTTAATGAAATTAAGTAAATAAAGTAAAAAAATAAATAAAATTGAATAAAATAAAACAAAATATAATAAATAAGAAAAAAGTAAAATAAATTTTAACAAAATAAAGAAAATGAAACTAAATGTAATAAAAAAAATTAAATAAATAAAAAATAAAATAAAATAATTTAAATTGAAATAAAATAAAATGAAATAAAACAAAATATAATAAATAAAATATAATAAATTAAAACAAAATATAATAAATAAAATATAATAAAATGAAACAAAATATTATAAATAAAAAATAATGTAAAATAAAATAAAATAAAATGAAATAAAATATAAAAATGTTAGATAAAGTAAAATTAAATAAAAAATAAAATAATGTAAAATAAAATATGATAAAATCTACAACAAACAAAATATATAAATAAAATTAAAATAAAATAATAAAATTAATGAAATAAAAAAAATAAAAGTAAAATAAAATAGAATAAAAAAATTAATAAAAAAAAAACAAAATATAATAAAATTTAACTAAATAAAATACTTGAATAAGATCAAGTAAAATAAAATAAAATTTTATAAAAAATTGAAACAAAATAAGATAAAGTAAAATAAAATATAATCAAATAGATAAAATAAAATAAACAAAAGTGAAATAAACTAAAAATAAGTAATAAGTAGAAAAATTTAGTTCAAATAAAATAACATAAAATAAAATATAAAATAAAAAAGTAAATTAAAAATAAACAATACTAAATAAAATACAACAAAATAAGATAAAAAATAAAATAAGTTACAGTAAAATAACATGTTATTTCAATACAAATTAAATAAAATTAAATATTAAATAATTAGATAAAGTAAAAAAAAGAAAACATAAAACAATAAAATAGGCTCAAATAAAATAAAATTTAACAAAACATAAATAAAGTAAAATAAAATAAAAATAGAAAATAAACAAATTAAAATATAATAAAATAAAATAAAAACTGAAGTAAAATAAAATTAAGTTAAATAAAACAAAGTATGTTAAAGTAAAATTAAATAAAAAAAATAAAAAACAAAATGAGATAACGTGAAATAAAATAAAATTAAGTTATAAAATAGAATAAAATAAAATAAAAATAAGAAAAAGTATAATAAAATAAAAAAATGAAATAAAAGAAAACTATAAAATAATTAGATAAAGTAAAAAAATAAAATAAAATGAACTCAAATAAAATAAAATTTAACAAAATATATAAAAAAAAAAAACAAAATAAAGTAAAATAAAATAAAAGTAAAAAATAAGATAAAGTAAAATAAAATGAAATAAAATTAAGTTAAAGTATGTTAAAGTAAAATTAAATAAAATATAATAAAATAAAAAACAAAATAAGATAACGTGAAACAAAATAAAACTAAGTTATAAAATAAAAAAAAACAAAGACAAAATAAATGAAATAAAATTAAATGAATTAAACAAAATTAAATAAAATACAATTAAAAAATAAAACAAAATGTAATAAAGTAAAATAAAATAGATTTGAAAAAATTGAATAAAAAAAAAAAACAAAATAAAATTGAATAAAAAGTAGGATAAAATAAAATAAAAAAAGAAGGCAAAATATAATAAAATACCATGCAACGAAATAAAATTAATTGAAATAAAACAAAATTAAATAAAAATAAATAAAATACAATTAAAAAATAAAACAAAATGTAATAAGCGAAATAAAATAGATTAAAAAAAAATTGATTTAAACAAAATAAAATAAAATAAAATAAAAAATTAAAATCTAAATAAAACACAATTAAATAAAATAAAATTAAATAAAATCAAAATAATATTAAGTAAAATAAAATGAAATGAAATAAAATAAAGTTAATTAAAACGAAATAAAATTAAAAAGGCAAAGTATAATAAAATGCAAAAATTAAATAAAAGAAAAAAGATCAAGTAAAATAAAATGCAATGAAATGAAATAAAATTAAATGAAATAAAATTAATTGAAATAAAACAAAATTAAATAAAAATAAATAAAATACAATTAAAAAATAAAACAAAAAGTAATAAAGCGAAATAAAATAGATTAAAAAAAAATTGATTTAAACAAAATAAAATAAAATAAAAAATTAAAATCTAAATAAAACACAATTAAATAAAATAAAATTAAATAAAATCAAAATAATATTAAGTAAAATAAAATGAAATGAAATAAAATAAAGTTAATTAAAACGAAATAAAATTAAAAAGGTAAAGTATAATAAAATGCAAAAATTAAATAAAAGAAAAAAGATTAAGTAAAATAAAATGCAATGAAATGAAATAAAATTAAATGAAATAAAACAAAATTAAATAAAAATAAATAAAATACAATTCAAGAATAAATTAAATTAATTTAAAAACAGCAAATAAAATAAGAATAAATTAAATAAAAAATTAAAAACTAAATAAAATACAATCAAAAAAAAATAAAATAAAATGAAATGAATTAAAATTAAAGTTATTAAAAACAAAATATTGTATAATAAAATAAAATAAGATACATACATTAATTGAGTAAAATATAATAAAATAAATTATAAAATATTGTAATGATATAAAAAACAAACAATATTAAAATAAAATAAATAGAATAAAAAAGTAAAATAAAATAAAATAAATGTAAAAAAACAAGCTCAGCTGTATAGATATTTTTCACCCTTTTCAACTGACAATTTTATTTATTGTTCTGATTTAACCTTTAGTATTTTAATTTAAATTGCAATGCTTATAGAAATTCAATATTAAGATACCTTTTTGGTATAGTTTGAACTGTTTTGAAAATAAACATGCTTCTTAGCTATAGCACATAATTATTGCCATGTGCTGAGTCATATACACATATATACATACCATACATACATACATACACATACAAAAATTGCAATTTAGTGAATGACTGTTTGGCGGTAAAATGTATGTAGCTACAGTACTATCTATATGCAAGCATTTATGTATATTGTACATACATATCTGTTTGTCTGTAGCTTGTGTCGAAAAAATATGGTTCCTTTCTTTGCTGCTACAGAAGGGACAGGACACACCAGCTGAGGATATATTGACATAGTGTGTACATATGTAGATAAGCCTACAGATGTAGATAAGCCTACAGATGTCTATATATATGTACCTATATGTATATATGTACGAACACAATTAGGATATTTGCAACCAAATGTTCCGCCATTTTGCAGTAAATTCATGAAGTGCAGCTGCACTAACATTGAAAATCTTTTGGAACTACTGTGTACAATCATACAATATACATACATATTCAGGGTAGGTAAAGTAAAGATCATACATCATAATAGGAAAAATATGTACATATTTTCATATACATACCTACATATTTTCTAAGGTTTCTATTTATCAGGATCACTTGTTTGGTTTTTTCCTAAATAAAAATCACATTTCTCTTATTTGCGAATAAAAATCCTCCCCAGTACATGCCTACATACAATACTTGTGAACATGTTTGTAGGTTGTCGTTGGAAAAGCGTAAATTATCAATAATTAAATTATTTCCATTTTGTCATTTCAACAACCAGCAGATAATATTAAAAAAAAATAAATAAATAAAAAACAAACAGCAAACTATTCCATAACACACATTGACATTCGAAAATTGTTATACAAATATATAAATATTATATTACACTTGGGACTATCTATTTACTAGAACAATGAAAATAAAAAAAAAAACACTCTGATAGAGATTTTCATAACTGATAACGACCAACGAAACATCTGCAATACACTCTCAGAGTTGTTGTCAAACAATGAATTTATTTTTATGCCTGATATTCTCAAAAAAAAAAAAAATACTCCGGGAAATGAAAAGTTTTTTTCACGTTTTCATTTAACTTTCGATTCACTTTGAAATAGAAACTTGCTTCAAATTCTTCTCACATGAAAAAAGGAAATGAAAAACTTTTCACTTTTTCACCATTCTAATGATGCTTGTGAAACAATGAAATAGTTTCAATGCCTAAAATGCATAATAAATATCTTCGGGAAATTTTCCTTCTGATGTAAAGCGATGAAGTGAAAAGTTTTTTCACATTTTCAATTAACACTCCATTCGCTTTGACATTGAAATTCACATCAAATCATTCATTTAAGAAATAAAAAAAGAAATGCAAAACTTTTCACTTTTTCACCTCTCCAATGATGATTTGAAACAATGAAATTTTTTTCATGCCTGACATTCTAAAAAAATTCACCGGGAAGTGAAAAGTCTTTTTCACGTTTTCATTTAACTTCCGATTCACTTTGAAATGGAAACTTGCTTCAAATTCTTCTCACATGAAAAAAGGAAATGAAAAACTTTTCACTTTTTCACCATTCTAATGATGCTTGTGAAACAATGAAATAGTTTCAATGCCTAAAATGCATAATAAATATCTTCGGGAAATTTTCCTTCTGATGTAAAGCGATGAAGTGAAAAGTTTTTTCACATTTTCAATTAACACTCCATTCGCTTTGACATTGAAATTCACATCAAATCATTCATTTAAGAAATAAAAAAAGAAATGCAAAACTTTTCACTTTTTCACCTCTCCAATGATGATTTGAAACAATGAAATTTTTTTCATGCCTGACATTCTAAAAAAAATCACCGGGAAGTGAAAAGTCTTTTTCACGTTTTCATTTAACTTTCGATTCACTTTGAAATGGAAACTTGCTTCAAATTCTTCTCACATGAAAAAAGGAAATGAAAAACTTTTCACTTTTTCACCATTCTAATGATGCTTGTGAAGCAATGAAATAGTTTCTATGCCTAAAATGCTAAATAAATATCTTCGGGAAATTTTCCTTCTGATGTAAAGCGATGAGTGAAAACTTTTATCACATTTTCATTTAACATTCGATTCGCTTTGAAATTGAAATTCACTTCAAATTATTCTTTCAAGAAATAAAAAAAGAAATGTAAAAACTTTTCACTTTTTCACCTCTCCAATGATGATGTGAATTAATGAAATTTTGTTTATGCATGACATTCTAAAAAAGTACTCCGGAAAGTGAAAAGTCTTTTTCACGTTTTCATTTAACTTTCGATTCACTTTGAAATAGAAACTTGCTTCAAATTCTTCTCACATTGAAAAATTAAATGAAAAACTTTTCACTTTTTCACCATTCTAATGATGCTTGTGAAACAATGAAATAGTTTTTCTATGCCTAAAATGCTAAATAAATATCTTCGTGAAATTTTCCTTCTGATGTAAAGCGATGAGTGAAAATTTTTATCACATTTTCAATTAACATTCCATTCGCTTTGACATTGAAATTCACTTCAAATTATTCTTTCAAGAAATAAAAAAAGAAATGTAAAAACTTTTCACTTTTTCACCTCTAAAATGATGATGTGAAACAATGAAATTTCTAAAAAATACTCCGGAAAGTGAAAAGTCTTTTTCACATTTTCATTTAACTTTCGTCTCACTTGAGATTGAAACTCACTCCAAACTATTCTCACAAGAAAAAAGTGAAATAAAAAAAAACTTTTCACGTTTTCACCAGTCTAATGATGCTTGTGAAACAATGAAATTATTTCTATGTCTGATATTAAAGTAAAAAAGTACTGTGGGAAAATATTTTTTTATGAAAAGCAGTGAAGTGAAATGTTTTTCATGTTTCCATTTGACTTTCGGTTCCGTTTTTCACCTCAGTTATTTTATGTTATGTAAAGTGTTTTTCACCTCACGTTATCACAGTGCAGAGATTGATTGTTTAACCAGTTTCCATAGCATTTGTCTTAAAATTTTATACAAAAACGCACTTCTTTTAGTTTATTACGCCGGTCAGCTGATCGAACACAGTTTAAATGTGCATATACATATGTATGTACATACATACGTATGTACATAATGCAACACTGCAGGCACACGATACCTAACCTAGGTAAATAAATGTTTAGGATTAGCGCTTGAGCAGCTGAAAAAGACAGCTTGCCTCAAAATTTGACACAAAATTCTACCTGTGTAAGAATTAGAGAGATTCGTTTTACACATTCAATCAAACCGATGTTCCAGGTATCGATTAATGAGGAAAACTCAAACTCACATTACTTTATTTTTGTGTCTTCTGTTACACAAGGTTTGGAAACAAAAAAAAAAAATGTGATCCATGAGTGTAGAAATTAGACATCTGGTTTGTTCATTGGTCTAAACACACATATAGTATGTATGTATGCATATAGAAATACAAGAGTATGTACCTATTTAGAAAAGTTGTTTGGCCTTCGTTGTTGTTTGTGGCTATTGCGTCGTAGGCCATTGAAAAACATTAATATTAAGACAACTTTGTTACTTATTATATTATGTTGTTTTTGTTATTAACAATATTCAATAGCTTTGTGCATTTCTGTGATATATTTTCATAGTAACTTTTATTACTCACTTACTTAGTACGTATGTATGTATGTATGTACACACACACGTTCATAATCCATGAACGCCATTGGGAAACGTCCAGGTAGAAGAAAATGCAAATAAATATATATATGTATGTACATATGTATGTATATACGCACAAAGCCTTCCAGCCATTAAAGGTGTAAGGTGAACCTCGTTGTAAACAAAACAGGGGGCAAGACTATATCGACTATAGACGATTGTATTAAAATATCAAATACGTACTTGCTTGTACATATGTATGTATATATAAGTGCATGCATAGACGTGTGTATGTACATAAAAAAAGCGCAAAATGACACTTATATTACATAAAAGTCATACATTAGAAAGTATTTAATTTTTCATGAATTAATCCAGAGTTTTTTTTTGTACACGTTTTTTTTTTGCATCAAAAATATCACTTTTTTATGTCTGTACTTAGATACACACATACACACACACACTTATATGTATGTATGTATATATGCACATATTCTTTGTTCATTTTACATTTGCAAAGTGAAAAGTCATAATTTTCGCAAGCAATGCCAAAAAAGATGTCGCACTTTCTTCCAGAGCGTCATTAAAATGCACAAACATATGTATGTACATATGGAAACAGAAGAAACTGCGTTAAATTTATTTATTTATATTTCCCTTAATTTGCGCATTTAGCACAGCACAGAGCACAGAAGAAATTGCGTCAAAACGCAATATCTGTAAGATGGTACCACCGGAATGATTTGTACATACATTCGTAGCGGGGGAGTTGAACGCGAAAACATTGCAGTAGCCCGGGACGCGCACAGCATGAAGTACTACTAAATGGCCTTCATGAAGAGACGTTTTCGGGTTTAACAACCAAAACCAAAAAAATATTGCAAATTTTTCTTCATGATATTGTATTGAAAAGCTGTAAGATGAATTTTTATAAAAAAAAATCATATTTCACTCACCGTTAAGACTTGAACTAAACGCACCAAATTATGAACCAATTTTTTTTATTACTCAAATATTTATTTATTCACTTTTAAACCGCACAGTTCGAAAATCGAATAGCAACTAAATTGTCCATGATGATTTCGCTTGGATTTTCACTTGTCCCTTTTCATGTATCTTCGTATCTGCGCGATACTTTTTGCTGCTTTTTGCAGTGTTGTTATTTTTCTTTGTGTTTTGTTTTACTTGTTTAGCTAATTTGTATCTTCTATTCAAATTCGTGCAATTCGTGTGAGTGAGAGGCAAAGAATAATGCAACAGCCGGTGTGAAATCCGCAGAGTTGTATTTTCATGCTGTAAACTTAACTAAGACCTCGCCTACACTACTGGGCTCAGATGTTTAGTTAATTATAATTTTTACGAGAACAAAACAAAAAAAAGTCCTTCGGGGCAAGTGACATCAATAATAAACCCGAAACGCCAATTATCTCGATTCCAACGTGAAAAAAAGATAAGAAAATAAGTAATGAAAATTTTACAACCTAGATCCGTTGTGGATTGTGCTACGTTTTAAATCCTTATAATAAATCTAAGTTTCAGACCAATGATCTAACAAACTTTATTTCTCAGTAGAGTCTAAAATCTGTTTTTTTTTCATTTTCGTTTCAATTGATTTTTTTTTTGAAAATACATATACTAATTTTTTTGTATAGAAAAGCCAACCATATAATTTTATTCATACAAATATTCATTTATTTAAGCCGCCTATAAATTATTTTTCTGCACATACAGAAGAATTTTTTATCATTTCATTAGCGGAGGTTTTATCAGCACTTAAAACCGTGCCTTTTTCTAAATTCCTAACTTCTCCATTTTCTTCTAAACGTTTTTCCGCTGTTTCTGCTAAATTAAGTTTCGGTTTAGCACCTTTTCGTTCAGGTAATGTTTCCATTATTGCATCGGTCCACGACTGTCCTTCAGCCACACGCATGAGGATTTCAAAAACTGTAATTATATTTTTAAAATAATTTACTTCTTCAGAAATATAATATGCTATGCGATAAACATACCGTGGAAAGTGCTCAGCACTGCACGTGTTTTCATATTAACATGTTCACTTAATGGTAATCGCGCTGTACGTAACCCATTTTCCGTTGCACGTTGATGACACAATCCTTTATGATGGTTATGATCCACTAAGCCACCAATCACGTAGGTTATTCCATGTTCAATGCGATCCAAGACATTGTCCGATTCACAGGTGAGGTAAACTAAATTTTGCTTTGGAAATATATCCAAATGCGTTTTATCGAAATGATAATTTAAATGCCAATTTTCCCAGCCATCATTTCGTTTAAGACTTGTATGTATGCGTCCATCGGTTTTAATACCTGTTATGTGCAATTGTCCGGGGCATTTAGAGCGTCGATTTATTGTATAAATACGTAAGCATTGTTTTATACATTTCGCCACGTCGCGATCATGCATCAAATCATCATAGTCCAGATCAATGGCGACATTTAATTTTTCCGATTGCTGTCCATCGTCTACAAGTTGTCTTTTCTTCAATTCTTTGCGTGAGGGTCCATTACGTGTGGGTAAGCCAAGTGCCTGCGCCTCAAGACGTTTTTGCTTTTGTTTTTCACGCTCCTTCTGACGGCGTACTTTTTTCAGCTCTTCATATTTCTCCAATCTCTTTTGTTTCTTCAATTGGTTTTTGCTCAAAGGATTTGGCGGTGTTTCTCCAGGTCCTGGTATTTTTGATTCCTTTCCTATCTGTTCAACGACCTTGTCATCCTCAATTTTTGGAATTTTCGTTTCCGGCTCCAAAATTTCTTCTGGCATTATTGTTTTTTTATTTTATTTTTATTTATCTCTTCACTATCCGCGTGCATCATCAGCTGATTAAATCATAATGTGGAACTTAAGGGATGACAGAGATGACAGATATGTTACATGTTGCTGTAATAAAACCGAATACTTACCTTATATACCCATCTTAAATACCTTCCGTCCAAAGCAACTTATCTTATGAGAGCGCCATGTAAATGAAAATTTGTCACTGCTTGCCGATGCCGTTACTGACGGTTGTTTAGCAGAAAATACTTCGGTTTGTATATTCTATTACAGTCGGGTGTTATGGGCGGAAGGTTAAGATGGGTAGTTGCACCATTAAGTTATATGTATCGTAGTATTCATTCAATTGTTTTGTTTGGAAAATGATTGCAATTATTGTATAAAAAAGGGACAATTCATGTTATATCCAATTTGCCTACATGGAACCTTAAGGTTTCTATCCAAATAACTTCGGATGTTTACTTAATTGTTGACCAATAATACAAATATTTCTTGATATTTGAGGTTTGTCTCAGTTCCTGATTTCGAAATTTGTCTTTTAAAAGCTTGCTGTTACTTACACCAAAATACTAACAAGGTATTTAAAAAGATTCTTTTTAATTGACTTAACTCTTTGTTATGAAAAAACTTTCCGAATTTTATAAAATTATTATTCAAAATTTTGAATTTTCTTGTTGGTAACTGCATACAACCCTGATTCTTCTACCGTACAAAAAACAAAAAAGCCGAGCGTGCTTCGTTTTACTTCGGAGCAAATGTCAAATAATTCGAAACGATAATTAACGGCAGTTGCGTTTTTTTTTCTTCAACATAAAATTTTCTGAACGGTAGATTTCTTTACGAAATTTTCTAACTATCCGAAAAATTATCATGACAAAGAGATTATGTTAATTTTGGAAGTTTTCATTGTTACATCGTCATCGCTAAAAAGCGTAGTTATAAATAAACACACAGAAGACGTAGACTGAGAGCGAATCTGTGGTCGACTGCTACATTTTAAGAAGAAAAATACGCGGCAAAGCAACGATTCATGAATTTTTTTCTCCAAAATATAACAACAAAAGATAAAGATTAGCAAATTTACCAGTTATTATAAGTATATTCGTTCCACAGTTTGTCATTGCTGTTGTGCTGTGGTTTTGTGAAGAAATATAAATCAAAATTTTCTTATAATAGAAATTCAAAGTGCGCCTAGAAAGCAATCAAAAAGGCGAAAAAAGGAAATATAGAAGTATATTAAGGAATAAACAAAATAAATACACACTTTGTTAACATGGATGTCCGAAATTGGAAAAAAGTTCTTCTACATTGGGTAAGTATTAAATTCAATAATTAAATATAATAAAAAAAGAAATTCATCTGACGTTGGTGATTTGAAATGTATTCATAATAAATTTGTTTTGATAGGTAACAGAATGCGGGTTTGTTGCTTGTAACTACTTTAGCTTGGAACAAACAGATATTGAAGAATTCTATGCAAACTTTCGTTTAAATCATAATTTACTACAAAGGTCTGATTCACTTAACAACGTAATTGCTTTCTTAAGAGGTGGGTACAGCTCAAGTAAAACAATTTAATAGTTACTTTATTCGAAATACCACTCAAATTTCAGAACAATATGCAGATTATTCTCCGATACTTGACGATGAAAAAACAATAAACTCAACAGAGTATATCTATATTTACTCGCTTTTCTTACATTTTTCGTGTGTAAAGTATCCAGAAACTAATTTCCATGACATCTGTAAAAGATTGTCAGTTAACAATCAGCGTAATATAGCAGCTTTTTTCAACGAATTGCTGGATTGTCAGTCTATTGATCGAGAAAAATTGCGACACGCTATTGCTGGTACAACGGTCAAGAACACTAATTCTTCGTGTTCAGCCAGTGATAGCCATTCGAGTAGCAATAATTCAACTGGCAATAGTAATAATTTTTCAACTTCCACATTCCCCCGGCTGGACTCGCCAAGTCGAACCTCACGCTATGCTCCAGGCAATAGCAGTCCACGTATTGTACCGCCAACACCAAAATCTGCAATGTTGGAGGAGCGAACACGAGAGCTCTATAATTTGCGAGTAAGTTGTTAATAGTCTTTTGTTCTAATATGTATATGAAATTATTTAAAAATCATTAAAACACATTTAGGCACAACTTGAGACCGAGAGGTACGAGAAGGGCTTGCTGGAAGTACAAATAAAACAAAACGAAGAGAAGATGAAAAAATTAAGTACGTAATTGAGTTTTTTACTTGTGTAAAATATATTAAAACCTATTGTTTTAGATCAAGATCACAAGAAACTACAACAAACTATCCAAGACCTGAAAAATGATATACTCACTCAAACAGCGGAAAGTAGTTCTCCGAAATGTAAGGATGGTGAGCAGGTGAGTGCTTTAGAACGTGCTAAGTTTCAGATAAGTGAAATATCTGGTTAAAATAATTTGTAAACTGAAATCTATTGCTAATCACATTTAAGCTTCTTAAGTTAATTTTATCATATATATTTTAGATGAAGCGCCGATTGTGTAAAGAAGTAGCACAAAAAGAGGCAGAGATTGCAAAGCTCAATGACTTGTTGGGAAATCTTCGTGAAGAGAAAAATCTGGTACAAGAAAAGGTTTGTTATATGGATATATTTTATTGTTTATTAGTAATATAGATTTTTCTTTTAAATCCAGCTTCATTGTGCCGATAAACGAATAAGGATTTTCAGCGATCGTATAAAAGAGCTGGAGATTAGAGTTGATGAGCTTACCGCTGAATTGGAGGTATTTCAACTAAATTTTAACAAATTTTAATTAATTAACGTCATAAATATTTCATTAATTCAACAGCGAAAGGAACACATGATCCAATGCCTAACTGAAAGTAAACTGGAGTTGGAACAATTTATAAATGAAACGCGTTCAGCAGTAAATATTTCCCGTCCGGATTATTTTGATGCTTCCTTTTCGCCACTTACTGATAACAGTGCAAGTTCAAGCAGTCCAGAAAATCTTGCTCGCTCAGTTGTCGATGTACAACTGCGCGAAAAGGAACATGAAAATACCGAATTACGCGAAGAGCTACACACTTTAAGAATTAATAATAAACGTTTGGCTGAGTTAATACGAAAATTTACACTAAAACACGCACATGAGTTTAACATTGTAACAAGGATCGATTTAAATGCGACAAAAGAGGATGAAAACAGAGAATTTACTCCAGGCGAATGTTTAGATCATTTGGTCGAATATGTCGATCAATTAGGCTCATACTACAAGGATGAAAGATGTAGGGTTAAAACTTTACAATCCGAGCTACAGTCTAAGCAAAGACGTAATGATGAACTTAGTCGCGGCTTAATGGATTTCGAAAAGGAGGTGACGGCACTTAAAGAACAATTAGAAAGTGTGGATAACTTGAATATCGAATTGGAGCAAGACAAAAAACGCATGCAAGATAAGATAATGCGTTGTGAACAGGAGCTTGTAAAGATTAACTCGCAGAAATTCGAATTGGTCGGTAAGCTTGAGAGTCTTACCAATGATTATGATTTATATAAGCAAAAATGTTCCGCACAACGCCACGAACATACTACACAAATCAAAAATTTAGAAAATGAAATTTCGAGCTATGAGAAAGTCAATGCTGCACTTCGAAAGGGAAATGAGGACTTGAATGAAGAAGTAGCAAGTTTGCGAAAAAAGATCGAAACTTTACAGCAGGACATGCATAAGAGCACGGATGAGGTAAAGACATTGAATGAGCGTGTGGAAAAATATCAAAATGAGTTGGATGCACATGATAAAACTGAAAAAATGCTCAAGGAAAAATATGAAAAGATACTCGTACAATATGAGACCACCAAGCGTGACCGACGGGAGACAGCCGATCATTTGGAGGCGATGAGGAATAAAATCGCCGTAAAAGAATTCGAAATGGGTAAACTTGGCGTTGAGATAATTGAAGTGCGTAAGAAGAATGTAGAATTAGAATCACGCATCGACACCGTCATGACGGAATTCAAAACAGAAAAGCATAACTATGAATTGGCAATAAATACACGTGATGAACGCATACGGAAAATAACCGAAGAACGTAAGGCACTGGAAGAGAGTATCAGTAAGTTGAAAAATGAAAATGAGCAATTGCAAAAAGATTTGAATGAAACGAAAGATGAGCTCAATGCTGCACTTAATACCTTCAATGCGCTAAATATGCTATTATGTGGTGCCGTATCAGATGGTTCAAAGAACTTGGCAACCAAACTTGGAGATGTCTTAGCCAATAATAAACAGTTACAGGAAGATAAACTGGAACTCAATAATAAGTTAGAGCTAATGACATTCAATCATAATGAAACGGTTACAAAAATGGAAGTTGTAGAAGAGGAAATGAAAAATTTGCTTAAAGCCAAAGAAGAACTGGAAGCCAGTTCCAAAACACTACTTGAAAAAAGTGAAAATAAGTTAAAAACCTCTGAGGATAAAATCAAAGCGTACGAAGAAGAAGTACTTAGCTTGAAAGAAGCAATCAAGCAAGTAACGGACGATATGCAGAATGCTTTACAAGTCAATAAAGAAGATAATGCCGTGCGGATAATGGAACTTGGCGTTGAGCATGACCGAATTGTAAGCGCACTCAGGGAAGAACTCGCCGCAACAAAGGAAGATTTAAATGTTAAAGAGAGTAGTTTGAAAACGCTCACAGAAGAGAGCACTGAAGTGAAAAAGAAGCTTGAAGAAAGCATACAACGCTTGGAAAAAGTACAGAACGAAGAGCTGCAGATAAGCAAAGATAGCGCAGAGAAACTTCAATCACTGGAAAATGAAATGATAAAGGTTGTGAGCGAAAATAAAAAACTACTACAAGAAATTGACACCTTCAAAGCGGAACACGCCAAAGTAAATGCGAAAATCGAAGAAGCTGATTGCGCTTTAAATCAACTTAATGAACAGCTATTAGAAGAAGCCAATTCCAAGTGTGAATTAAGTGAGAAACTGCAGGCAAGTGAATCTCGTTTATTTGAAACTGAACAAAAGCTCGAATGTATACTCCAGGAGAAATCACATACAATTGGTGGTCTAAAAACTGCATACGAAAGTCAAACAACAGTACTTAAACGCGCCGAAAGTCAGGTGAATACATTGGAAAAGGCGAACCTAAAACAATCGCAACAAATTGCCACACTACAGCAGAATTTGCAGAAATCCGTTGAAGAAAAGGACCGTTTAAGCAAAGATGTTGCTTCCTTCACCGCACAGTTACAGCGCGAGCAAGAGGAGAAGTCAGCTTTATTAGCTTCTCTGGAGCAAACGGCCGATCAATTGAAATTGGCAGTCTGTGAAAAGGATCAAAATGCGAAGGTACTGGAAAAAAGCTATGCTGAACTCAACATACAAATCAGAGATGCCAATGAGCTGTGCGCCAAATTGCAAACTGATATTTCAGCACGGGATTCACAACTACAACGGCTGCAAGAAGAGCAGGAGCATGAGCGTGACAATTGGCAGACGAAACTATCCAAGATGACGCACATGTTGGCCGAGCAATCGATAGAGCTAGAAAATAATGATAGCGCTTTGGAGCAGATCATCAAAGAGATTGAGAATCACTGCAATTTGGCTGTTGAAAGCGAGAAATCGGTAATCGATGATATTTTCAAGATGACCGATAATGTAAAGGACACACATTTGGGTAAATTGAAACACACACTCAACCGGCTGTTGCATAATATTGCACAATTGCATACGCAACTCGACCAAATCGAACAAAAACGCCAAGGCGCTGTTGAAGTGTTGGAAAAAGCGAACGACAAGCTGAATAATCAACTTCTTGCACGTAATGCCGAAATCACCGAACTGCAACAACAACTAATAGGGGAACGTAAACAAAGTGCAGTTACAGAGCATTTGAAGAAGTCGCTAAGCGATCTCAAAGGCACCAATGAAAAATTGAAAGCGCAAGTGTTGCAGCTGGAGCATGATTGCAGCACTGTCAGAGAGCAACAACAGAATGCTACCACGGCATTGGAACGTTTGGAGCAAGAAAAACAAGAGCTTAAAAATGAGCTGCTACGCGCCAATGAGAATGTGTCACGTTTAATACAAGGCAGTGATGCACTACGGCTGGAGAAAGATGCGCTCATAGAACAATTGCAAGAGTTGCGTCAACAACTCACACAAACCAGCGCACAACATAGTTCCACGGAGTCGACGGTAAAGAATATCTTGCAAAATTCTAAAACATTGGAGCATAAACTAGATTCCACAGAGAATGAGTTGAAATTGTTGCGCGCGCAGCTGCAAGCGCTCGAAAGCAAGAAAGAGGAACTACTTGCGGATAATTTTAAATTGCGTGAAACACAGGAAGCGAGTCAGAAGCGTATTGAAAAAATGGCCGTAAAGTTGGGTGATACACAGGCGCGTTGCTCTAAGAGTGAACATGAAAATGAGAAGCTCAACGAAACGTTAAAAACAACCAAAGTCAGCATGGAAAGGTTGCAACGTGAAAAGAGCACGCTGGAGAAAGACCAGCAGTCCTTGCAAGAACGTTTAACCAACACCGAACACAATCAACAACAACTGCTCAGTAAAGTACATCAATTGGAGCAAATGAAACTCACATACGAGGCTGAGAAAAAGCAGTTAGAAGCCTCTGAGGCAGATGCTAAAACCAAAATGACAAAACTTGAGAAAATACGTCAAACGAATGAGGAGAAAATACGAAAGTTGAACTATTCCCTTGAGGCGACCGAAGCGAGCAATGTGCGTTTGAATCACGAAATCGGCGCAATCAACTCGGAGCTCAACAAATTGCGCAATTCCATTACCGCCGATAATACACACACAACCGAACGCTTGGAGGCAGCCATACAAGAACGTGACAAAGCGCTGGCTCGGTCCGCCGAATACGAAGCGCTTGCACATAAGCTACAAGCCGATGCTGATAATTTGCAAGAGCAGAATTCGAATATAAACGATCAATTGTCCAAAATTGGGCTCTCGCTACAGATAACACAGGAGAAATGTGAGAAAATGTCACAGCAAATGCGCGATCTTGAAATTGATATGTGTGCGCTGAAGGAGGAGAAGGCGCAAATTGAGAATGAGCACTTGAATACGTGTGCCAAGTTGAAGGAGTATGAAATACAAAATGATAATATGCGTGCGGAGCGTGAGGAGAAAGTCGTCATACTCGAAGCGCAACTGGAACAAATCCGTAAAGAGTTATGCACCAAAACGGAGGAGATTGCAGTGCTGCAAGCTGAACGCGAAACCTTACGTAACGGCAATAAGTTGGAAGATGAAGAGCTCGCGCAATTGCGTAAGCGTTTAACCATAGCGGAAACGATGGTTGAGTCAGAACAGAAGTCCAATGCGCAACTGCGTTTGGATAATCAAATTTTACAAGCTAAATATCGTGAATCCAAAGAACGTCTGCAGGAACAAACTGAAGAGAGTGAGAAGCGCGTCAAGGAGAATCGTTTAGAGATGGAGGGTAAATTGGAGAAAATGAAGAACAAAATGGTAAGCAAACGAACAGTATACGCAACTTTTTTTTTTTATGTACGTGTAGTTTAAACTCTGTGTTGTAGTGTGTTTTATGTAAGCGTAGTCAAACATTGTCATTTCGTAGCTCGGCTTCATCCGGTTGTAGGGACATCACACTGTCAAAGTTAAGTGTTGGAAATGCGGTTTCTAAAACTTTTTTAGTCTATTCATGTTATTCCGTCTGTTGCAATTTGAAATAACGTTGTTTTGTATTATATATGTACATCTATGTGTAAGATTTGTTGTTGGTTGAAGGAAGAAATATTTAAAAGGAGGCGCCATTTACCGTTGAAAATAGTACAAAGGGGTGGCAAGGTGAATGCATGAAGACTAGCATTGATAGTTTCATATTGTCAGACGATGAGGGTTCCTAATTACCGCAGTGGCTACAGAGGTGGACAACAAATTACCTGAGTGGATGACAATCATTCGTGAAATTTTGAGGTCCAATCTAAGGAAATTTGAAAAAGTTTTTCCGCAGGGTGCTGTCTACTCCCACTGATTACTTTTTATATCGAAACTTAATTCATAACCTGAGGTAGTCTCTCTAATCTCGTATACCAATTGCTGCTCGATGTTGTTGTTGTTGTAGTGGTTGCCCAAACCCACTTAAGAGCAGGTGAGATTAGGAAAGAAGTTGTTTCGACGGTTTAGGATCAGAGAGAAAAGGGGTGTTAGACTATGTAGATTTTAGGACTCCTTGCATGCTGGACATACGTTGAGTATGTCGAGATCAAGTCTGGAGATGTACGAATTAAGTCGACTACAATATGGAGATCTTAATTGTACCAGTTTTACTTGAGTGTCTCGCAACTCGAGCTATTCGTCTGAAAAAAGTGGTGCTTGGGTTCTGCGTCACTGGAAGAGAGGTCAGGTAGGTGTTAGCGGTGTATGTCGTTTAAAGCCTGTATGTATGCTGACCTGTCCAGCGGTTCTTGCATATGAGGCATGAAGGAGTATGTATAGTCGAGTGTTCCGTTCATGGCGTTCCTAAGAGGAACTTCAGCCTCAAATAAATGCCTGTTTGGGTGCTCTCGGCGGTAGCATCCCAGTAGATATTGCTTGCACAGGAGGTTTCCTGACACAGTCCTAGAAGCTACTCAATCTTGGTGTCTGTCTACGATATTGATAAGCTATGTTCGAAGTTAAGTGGGCACTTTTGACTTTTTCTACTTCTTCGCTGTTAAAAACTTAACATTCTTCCTCAAGAAATTCAGGGCGATGTTTTTTTTTGCGGGCACCGGGCACATCTGAAGCTGCCACGAGATCCTTAAGTCTCTGGCGACTCCTCAACTAAATAGTTTGCATTTATTTGGTCCCGGCGACTGGTGTGAACTCCTCGAGGACAGTCCTGGATGTTGTCTGTAGATCGATCACTTTCCTGACGTTTATTCCAATAAAGAAGTATCTGCTCTATGCAGTGGACCTAGGTAACACATGCTTAAATGTGTGAAGTGAACAGAGCAATGTTCTTCAAGAAGTGTAGCAGTGCCTAATAGTCGGATGTAGTGCATCTGATTACACTATAGACGAGGTATCGTCTAAGTTAGTCTGCCTAAGTGGTCGACCAGCATAACCTAGTCCCTTAAACCGACACTTCTAAACAACCTTAACCCTTTGATTCGAACCCATCGAAAAACGTCTTATTTAGAGCCTCCCGTTAAAAGACCTCTATGACAGCGGCTCTTAAACTGAGTTCATCACATGAGATTTCGTCGTTATTTTTAACTTTTTGTATCTTTTTTATATCTTGAAATGGTATAGTAACTTTGTTCCAAAGCATCTGAGTACCAGAGATGGGAAAGATCAATCAAAATTTATATCGATACGATCAGTATGAAGAGTTGAGTCTGCCTGCAGATGCTCTTTTACCATTTATATGGTCATCTGCTGGAACCTGCCAGATCTGACTTCTATATCATTTAGCTTTTATACAACCGATTTGCTCAGATATGTGATTTTGAATCAAAAATTCCTCAAAAAAGTATCTAGAGCGGGAAATTTGGTATTCTATACACTTATATGCAACTAAACATTGTCTCCGAAAATCATCGAATTAGAATTTAATATGTTCATGAGAGGTATAAAAACTTTTTTCTTAATTTTTTATTAAAATAACTGTCATCCTAAATGTAGGCAACGTTTTAAATAGTATGATTTTCAATAAAACATTGCCTATATTTCGGTGTTTATTTTTAGCGAAATTGCCATTAAACTAAATCTAATAACGATCGCAAGTATTTATAATTAATAATAGTTAGTAACATTCCACTAAGATAATTTATTTTTTTTTAATTGAAGAACATATTTCGAAGGAAAAGCGTTCAATTAAAAATTTGAGTTTTATATTATTCATATTGTAAATATTTATAATTTACGTAAATTGCAATAGACGGAGTTAGTAGGCAAAAGAGAGAGATTTCAGACAAAAAATTTATTTTGACTTAAGGTAATTTTTTTTTTTTTGTTTTATCCAAAGCTCAAGGGGCACACCCAGTGTGATTTACTAATGAAAGGCTATTTTTGAGATTTTTTTACGTCAAATTTCTTCATATTTTTTAGTAAAAGTGTAAAAAAAGATCCACTTCTGTGTCTTCAAATGTCAAAGTTAACTTTAAAAAATTTATATTTAATAAAAAGAAAATTTTTTTAAGCTTTAGCCAATTAAATTTCGAGGAAAATACCACCAACAATTTATGAAATCTTTAAAAGTATATTTTTATAAGACTTCACGCTGGGTATGCCACTTAAAAACTCATGCACATCTGATTGTTAATTTTTAGTTTCATACAAGAACTTTAAATTAATTATTTAAAAATTTACGATCACACTTTCACTTAAAAAAACATTTATCAGCATTGCAAGCTTCTTCTTTAAAACTATGATTTGATTTTTGCAACATTCAACATCATACAAAACCATACAAACGCACAACGCTACATTTTTGAATATCCTCCATCGTCTCTTAAAATAAACATTTTCCTATAACATTTAAATTGAAAGCATTTTTGCCTTAGTAAACATAGCATTTTTCTGATCCTTGGTTTTTCTTTCTTTCCTCCTTTTTCATTGGTCATTGTTACGAAACGAATTGAATGAATTCACACAAAACGCAGACGCAATGTCACATGTTCGAAATCTATGGGACGAGGACAAAGTGGAAAAAACACTTCAATACATTTTTGAAATATTTCGTTGTTGTATTACTGTCGCAAGTATTACTTGCAATTTCGCTCAATATCTTTATGAACCACAATGATATGGAGCTGTCAATCAAAAGCAATTATCCACCTGTTTTCTAAACGCCTGCCACAGTAAACGACAAATTAAAATCAAAATCCTTACCATATACGTGTATGTGTGCCCCTTGGCAAAGATGCTACATGCGTACATACAAATAATGTATTATTATTCGTTACAGAATTCTAGCTTTAACTCTTAAACTTAAACTGTGTATGTCTCGTATATATATATATATATATGTATGTGTATAAATGTAAATTCAGATATAGATTTATTTTAGTGTATAACTATTTTATGCAATCGAATGTTTTTTTTTTTTCAATTTAGTTTTTGTTATTGTAAAATTTTCAATCATGCATATAAAACATTATTTTCGAATGTTAACAAAAAAAATGAAAAAAGACAAAAAAAGACAAAAGAAAACAGTTGTTGTTTGTGTATAGTTAGATGAGGAAAAAAATATATTTAATCCCAAGTCGCTAAGCAGCTGTGATGTCCCTACTTCTGTTATTCAAAACTTACTTTCTTCCTTATATTGAATATTACTAAGACAGCAGATTGGAAATTCTATTTTTATTTCATTTACAAAACCCATTTAAGGAATTTAACTCTCCATTTTGCATAGATTTGCAAAATACTACGCTGTAAAGCTTATTTCTGATTAAAAAAAAAATAAATAAATTATTAGATGCCATACGCTTTTTCATACAATTTTAGTTAGAAATATTTAATTCCATATTTTTTTTAATTTTTACCAAAAAAAAAAACAAAAAAATTCACATTTTGTGCCCTCTATTATTTTCTCAATTTCTATCTGACCGCTAACTAACGGTCCACTTTTTGTCCCCGTATAAATTTCACACACCTCGCCACTTCGTCCTTTCACCTCTGCACCATGTTTGCTTTACGTTTTTTCCACGTCACTGCGTCAACTATACAACTAAACACAACAGAAAGCACTCTATAACGATGAAGTAACGAAAATGAAAGGCAAGCAAGATCGTGAAGTCAGCACACTGCGCAGTGAAATCGAAATGTTTAAAGCTCAGGTAAGAAGGAAATAATCCGTAATTTCTAATACTATTTATAAAATTTCTTTTAAATTATTATACTAAAATTTTTTTCTGTACAGAATACCAAATACGAGGAGCATATACGAAAACTCTCCAATCAAATAGTGCGTCTTAATGATCAATCATTGAAATATCAAAAGGAAATCGCTCTATTGTCGACAAAAGTTAAACAATTAGAAGATGACGATAATGCTCACTTCAAACGTCCCAATTTCGGTACAAATTCACTACCCAGATCATTGACAGCGTTAACATCTAATGCAGGCTTAAGTTCGAATTTGGCAATGGAGGATGAGGAGGGTGAAGTTTTCAATAATACATACCTGACCGATTTGCAAACGGGACGCATGTCGATGTGTCGTGAGGTTTGGTAAGTGTGCAATGGAGAAATGTATGAAAAATATAAAAATATATATATTTTGATCACTCTGTAATACAAATTAATTGGTTGTGGAAAAATTTTAATGAACAGACGCGGGGAAGTTTGTTCTGTCTAGAGTTAACTACCGCCCCTATAATGTGTGAACAAGTCATATGACAAATGTAGAAAATAATATTTCTTTTCTTAATTTTTAAACAGTCAGAAACAAAGTTTATAGAATACAAGTTCACGACAAAGAACCAACTTCGTCATATTTACAGTGGGCGAGAGTTTATATTTGTTGTAAAAAAAAGTAATTTTTTTGTTTAAAAATGATATATTAGGTTTACAAACTAAATAAGGGAAAAGTTTCTTATACAGAAAGAAATACAAATTATATAATAATATTTTTTTTTTTAATAATATGGTACTTTCTTCTAACATACAGTGCAATAAATTTAATGTGTTCTTGTAAGGTATAAGTACTTTGGCATGGTCGAAGAAAGCATTTATTTCTTGTGTAAAATATAGGCAACGTTTTAAATAAATCATTTTCAATAAAAAATTGCCTACATTTCGGCGTTTATAGTAGCGAAAATGCCTTCAGTAATTAGACTTAATTTATTAACAATGGCAGGTATATTTAAAAAGTAACAATTAGTGGAATTTTTTTTTAAGTTTTTTTTCATTTTTTTTAATAACAAAATCTTTAAGTTTTCAGCTCAAAAACTTATATCATAAATTCATAAAATAGGGCGGACCACAGCGAGTAAATTCTTAGTCGAAGTTTTTTTTTCAATATTAAAAATATCAGTATTTACATATGGACATACATATGTATATACTATAAGGAAAAAAATTTAGTTTTCAATTTTATAAAAAAAGTATGTTTATACACAAAACGGAAAATTTATTCGTGCTTTAAATTAATGAATTTTTTTATTTTATTTTTTTTTAATTTTTTTTATTATTATTTTTTTTAATTTTTGTTATTATTTTTTAAATTTTTTTTATTATTATTTTTATTATTTTTTATTATTATTTTTTTTAATTAATGTTTTATTTCTTTTATTTTTTTTCTTTCATTTTTATACTTTATTTTTTATTATTATTTGTTTTTAATTTTTTATTTTTTAATTTTATTTATTATTATTTTTTTTATTTATTATTATTTTTTTTATTTATTATTATTTTTTTTATTTATTATTATTTTTTTTATTTATTATTATTTTTTTATTTATTATTATTTTTTTATTTATTATTTTTTTTATTCATTATTTTATATTTTTTTATTTTTTTATATTTTTTTATTTTTATATTTTTGTTTCTTTTTATTTAATTTTTTATATTTTTTTTTGTATTTTTCTATATTTTTAATAATTTTTTTTATAATTATAATTTTTATTTTTTTACTTTTATTTTTATTTGTTTTTTTTTTTTTAATATTTTAAAACTTTTTTATTTTATTTATTTATTTTTTTCTCTTAATTTTATTTTTTTATTATTATTTTTTTTATATTCATTTTTTTTATTTATTCTTTTATTTAGTTTTGTACTATTCTTTTATTTTTTTCTATATTTTTGTATTTTTCTATAATTTCTTTTTGTTTTTTTATTCTTATTTATTTTATTTTTATTTTTTTTATTCTTATTTATTTTTTAATTTTTTTTTTTAATTTTCTTTATTTTTAATTTTTTTAATTTTTATATTTTTTAATTTTTTTAAGTTGGTTTATGCTTTTTTTATTTTTCACTTTCGTATATAAAATGGTTCTAAGTCCATAGAAATAATCCAACGTTTATAGTAAGATATAAAGTGGTTTTTTAATATAATATAATACATTTTTTTAAGACAAAAACTTTAAAATATCAGTTAGCATGTGCGTTTTGTCAAATATTAAACAATTTTAGTATTTCTTGATGTGGTATTTGTTTAAATTTTATTTTTTTTTTTTGAAAATTGTTGATTGTCTTCAAAATATATATATGTACGTACATATGCATACATATGTATATTATATACATATATTTAATTTCTTTATTTTATTGTTAAAAAAAAATAAAATAAAATGAAAAAAAAACAACTAATCTCCTCTTTCTCTTCACAATTTCAGCGCCGAGGAGTTGCAATATCGAAATTCTTTAGTGCCGCCACATTTGAAAAGCACCTATGCCGCCCAATACGATCATTGTTTAGCCGAAGACGATATGAAAGTAAGCACTAGCAACAAAAGCACGAAGCCGATTCAAGATACAACACCCTCAGAGGGAGAAACAACAGTGACAACATCCAAAGAAGTGTCACATCCGAAAATTTCGAAAATTTTACACTATTACAAAACAAATAAATCGAAATGAAAATTTCCAAGTGAACGATGCAAAATGCATAATTGCAAATAGATAGGAAGAGAGTTAAATTGCAATATAAATTCTACTAAAAATGACAAAAATGTATTTCAAAGCATTTGCTGGATGAAAATTTTTAACATACAAAACGATAATAACAAAATATTGAATGACCATAGCGCAGTGAAAGCAAGGAAATTTATGTTTCGCGCGCTAAAAAATTGTATATTTCACATACACATACATACATGTATACAAAAATATAAATATAAATTGTAAGAACTCACTTTTAACTTCCTTTTTTTACAAAGAAATTACATTTATTGGCTTAATGTATAAATTTTCAATGAAATTAAATTAGTTTTGTCAAAGTAAACATTGTCATTGTTTCTATGTACATTTCTTGCTTGTTATGTAATATGTAATTGTGTCACTTGTGTTTAGCGCCTACGTTCAAAGAGAAATTATTGTAAAAAAGTTGTTGGTGTGTATTATGCATGCGCACTTGTTGTTCTAAATGTTTGTACTTGTCACCGGTCTTCAGTGCGTGTGTTTGTGCTGCATGTTTGCAGCGTATAGAAAAATAATTTCATAAATTTCAATTTACTACAAATATATGTACATATAATATATAATAAATACTTTCTATTTTTAATTTACTCTTTTACCCCTTTAGGATGGTCCAAACAGTTTGGATGACAGTATGAGCGCATTACTTAGCACAACTGGTGGCGCTGGTGGTGGTGCACGCAAAAAACTCACTGGCATTACCAATTACAAGCGTCCCGGTCCGCCAACACCGAGCAAGCATGGCGGTCGTCTGTCGTTGGGTGGCTGCTCGGAACCGCCACGTGAAATACTCAAAGAAGTGAATGATCATGGCGGAAGCTCTGCGAAGACACCGGTACGATTTGGCTTTTTCTCTTCGAGATTTAGCATGGGCAATAGCAATCCAAAGGATGAGGTGAGTTACAGATGACATTATATAATTTTATTTATTTACTTTTCAATATACAAATATAAATTTGAGTGTTTATAAGTGTTATTAAGTTTGTTCAAAAATTTTGTTATTTTTTGTTGTGTAAGTGTTAAGTTTGCTTTTAAGTTGGGTTTGATACTGTGGAAATATTTTAAGAAATTTCATAAATTTTTTTTAAATGTTAAATCCAAGTAAAAAGCAAATAACTAAAGCACATTCCTGAAAATTAAAAAAAAAAAAATATTAATTAATTCATTAAAGAGCAAGTGCCTTTTTTCAAAAGAAAAATCCAAGTATTAAGTAAACTAAAACTATTTAATAAAATTTAATTCCAACAATAAAAATCGCTTAAGATTTTTTTTTTTGGATTTACATAGACTAAAAATCCTTTTCACGTCATATAGGTATTAGATGAATGAATTGGTAGCGATAAAATAAGAATACTTTGAATTCAAATATTAGGTAAAGTAAAAAGTTCGTTCGGTTTTTTTTTAATGCAAATGGTTCCAAACGGTTTTCTGGCTTATCTTTAGTTCCTCAGCAATTAAATAAGTGCTCACGTGACGGTCTGTTTCCACTATTTCCATGATTTTATCGCAATTTTCGACCACAGGCCTCCCGACGCGTGGTGCATCTTTGACATCGAAATTACCGGAACGGAACCTAGCAAACCACTTTTGTGCTACACGTTCGTTTACAGTATCGGGCCCATAAACTAAATTAATTTTTTTCAGCCGCTTTGGCTGCTTTTTCGCCTTGATCGAAGAAAAATTGTAAAATATAGCGAATTTTCTCCTTGCTGGTGTCCATCTTTGACGAGCGCTCACAACGTACTGAGTCAATCAATCGAAAAACTGTCAAAGGCAAACTTTTAGCGCGAATAAAGACGTTTTCATCGCCATATAGTATGACATGATGCGACACGTAACACTAGTACTATGGACAATAACGCCATCTTTTAGATAAAAACCGAATGAAATTTTTACCTTACCTAATATTAGGTCTAGTAAAAATTAATCCATTATTTTTAATTTATTTACAATAGTTCGAATTATCCAATTTATGCCAAAAAAATGCACAGTTTTGTTATATTTGCCACTTTGAAGATTATCGGGGGTGTTATAGAAACCGACACAGAATTGCCTATTTATTGTAATTGAAAATCAATATCTGTTTGAAATGGTTTTATGAAACCGACTTGATTTTGCTTTTTTCGAAGAAAAGCAAAACGGATATTCAAATCAGCTGTCATCACACTTGTGCAAAAAATCCAGAAATTCAATTTACTTTGTATGCTGGTTTTAACACATTTGTGATTATTAATTAAAAAATAATATGACTTCGGCAGTGCCAGCATTTTGTGATGATAAAAGGATTTAGAGAAACCATCCAGAAAATAAAGCGCAAAATTTTAAGAGATAAAAGCAATCCATTAGAGCTGCCAGAGTCGATGTATGTGCAATTTGCATTCTACTTTTCCATTTGCCGATACGTAATTTGTTTGTATGTACATTCATAGACCAATATCGTCTTAACAAAGAAGCCTTTGTAATAGTGCTGGATGTCATTGAAGACTAGTTAGATATGCTGTCTACCCCACCTGTGCTCCAACTTGCAACCACACTGCGGGTTTTTGGCAGAAGGCTCTTATTTACGCTCTGTAGGACACAAATATAATATCTCCTTAGCGCGACCTACAGTCTCGGTGGTTATAATAGAAATGCTAAAGGCTTTTGAACGTTTGAATTGCCCACGCTGGCTATTTTTGAACGACAATGAAAAATGGAGAGCTCGTGACCATTTTTACATCAAGTAACGTTTTACAGACATTGCTGGTGGTAAAAACCATTGTTCATGACTGACATTTTTATTAAGTTTCCGCTTGCAAAGAAGTTTGCACACAATTCTGTCAACGAATACTGCTTGGTTTATTTCTGATATTTAAACCGATAAATCGGTTTTTGTAACAACTAAAATCGACACAAATTCTGTTTCGAAAATGAAACCGATATTCAAATCTATAATCGGAATGTGTAACCCCTACAACAGAATTTTGTCGGTTTCAATTCTGGTTCCGACAGCAATCTGTTGCTGTAACACCCCTGAATGTCATTATGCCTCTTTCATAGAAATCCTTGTCGAAATAGGTATTCACAGGCTTCTCTTTAGGTGAATTCCCCAGCCAACCCATTAGCCATTAACAAAGAGCAATTGACAATCAGTTGGTGGGCAGGTTGGGACCATAAGGTGGGTGTATAAGAACCTCCCAACCAAGCTGTCGGAGCTTCTGGCGAGTCGCTATCGATGTGTTTTTTTTGTTTGCTGGCGTTTTTCTGATGAAACACAATTATCCCTCCTTTCGGCCAAAGCTGTGGTACTTCTGGGCGATTGCTACCTTCAGACGGTTCAATTGCTGACCTTACAGTTCCGAATGAATAGTTTGGCCATATGACCACACACAAGAAAAACACCATGACCGTCAATCTTGGCGTGGAGATCGTTTGTGCGGGTCTATTGCTCTTCGAACACGGCAGTTTTCGTTTGATATTGCTGTACGTCATCCACTTTTCATCATCAGTCACCATGAGCTTAGAAATTGGTTGATTTTGTTACGATTCATCAGCGATTCCTTGATTCATGTGGCACCAATCAATCGCACTTCTATGTGTAACTATGTTTTTTGTAAATTCAAAAAAAAAAAAAAAAAAAAATCGCTTTTCACCCCACCCCCGCCTCTTACGACAGGCATGCCTTACCACGGGTAAATTCTTAAGTCCCTAACCCGCAGGGGGGACAGGAAGTATTGTTGTTGTAGCGGCTACGTTAAGCCCAAATCAAACTAAGTCACCGAGGTCATCTAACGGGAGGTCCAGGAAACGTGCTGTTTCGACGAGATCGGACCAGAGGGAGATGGGGGGTTAGATGTGTCGGCTTAAAGGGGTATGTGAAGAGGTGGTTAGTATCGTGCGGAAACTCTCCACATACAGGGCATACTTTGGGTATG
This sequence comes from Ceratitis rosa, assembly GCA_037013455.1. NCBI lineage: Eukaryota > Metazoa > Arthropoda > Insecta > Diptera > Tephritidae > Ceratitis > Ceratitis rosa. Next base: position 19,090,809 of record JAWMAG010000054.1, read on the forward strand.
TTGGGGTCGAGTCTGGATAGGTAGGAGTTTAACCTGCTACAGTGTCCAAATCTAAGTTGTGCCAATGTCACGCGGGGCTCACGAGGCAGTTCGAGCTCGTTGTCTGCGATAGGTGGTGCTTTTTCCCCGAGCACGCTATTAACGGGAAGGGAGTTTTTCAAGGTGTTGACTGACTGCTGGTGAATGACGTTCAGTGCTTGTCTGTACGCCGTCCTGTCCAGCGGCTGTTGCACATGTTGCTGGATGGTGTCCCTCATCTCTAGTACTCAATTTCTGATGTGCCTAGGTGGAGGATCAGCTTCTATTAGATGCCTATTGGTGTGCTCCCTGCGGTAGCATCGTTACTTTTTGCTTTTTGCCTTTTTGCTAAAGTCGCCGCTTCCGTCGGGAAATTAGGGCAGATTTCTGCAATTCGGCCTGCCGGGATGAAGCGGGCAGCAGAATAAACGTTCACCAGAAGTGACGTCTGATGGAGTGGGTAGAGCACCGAAGGCGTTCTCAGTAAATTCCGTGAAGCCGGACCAGTTAGCTTTTTTAAAGTTAACAAATGTCCGGTGGTCCGCGGAAACAAAGTCGGGAGGTCTGTCAATCGAGATGTGTATGTGTAAGTGGTCCGATGCTAGTGTCAGTATAGGTCGCCAGTTGTTATATCAGGCGAGCTTTAGCCATTACCCACAACACTGGTGGGGGTGTTATCATTCATTGTGCAGAATGTCGAGTCGTCTATCTGTTCCGCCAGCTCTATTCCTGATCATTTGACAGGCTAGAATGCCAAAGAACGTGATGCGCGTTAAAGTCGCCCAAAACCAAACGGTTTTCGCCTTTGAGTAGCGCACCTATATCAGGGCTGTATCCAACAGGGCAACTTGTAAATGGAGCAATATATAATTTGCGCTTTGTAACCGCTGAAGCGATCTTCGGCCGAGCTCCTCCTCCTATTTGTGTTTTTGCGTCTTGATGTCTTTCCAACTAATCGAGGGAACTACAGTTTATATTAAGCCGCCTCCGAACGGCTGATGGAGCCTTTATTTCATGTCCGAAATACACTCGGAGGGCTGGACATTCCCTGCCGAGGGGCGACCCTAATTGCTAATCCTTGCGGATAATGTGGTATCCGGCCCGGATCAGAAGATTCGAGCGGGCAGTCAACTTCGTTTTCTGCTCCCGGCTCATGTAGTCAACTATCTCGTCGATCTTTCCCTGGAGTCCGTTGCAGTTAAACTATAACAGTCATGTCTGTCTCGGGGGGACGTTCGTGATACCGGGGGTGAGGGAGTGATATGTGGATGTAGTGTATTGTTGCTGTACTACCCGCTGGATTGGGTGCCGCACATTGGTGTTGGTTGGGGGCGTTGTGGTAGATACAGGCGGGGCAGACTCCTACGCATTACTCCACTCACGGGTAGTGCGCAGACCAGAGCAAGAGTTGCATCTGACTGAGGCCGTGTTCCGACAGAAAGTGTAATCTTCTGTGGTGAATAACGGCGACTCATTTTGCTTGGTCCCTGACAATTTTCGTACTACATTATGTTCTCTTTTGATAATGGTGTAGCATATGTTTGAAGTATTTTTGAAATTTGTTTTATAAAAACCGTTAACATTCTTAAATTTTTGTGGTTCTCTTTATCTGTTTGTTCGGTGTTTGTTTGCTGTTATTGTTGGTGTCGCCCATTTGTTGTGTGTGTATGTTCTGTGCTTGTAAAAATTGTCGTTGCTGTAGTGTTGTCGTTGTTGCTTCGTTTCTAGTTGTTGTCGAGAGTGTTGCCAGCTGTTTTCGTTCTTTGAATTAAAACACCATTTTTCTAATTCCATTTATGTATTTCTTTACCCACACAACTCACACGTAACACTCGAACAACAACTACAACAAAAAATTAATAACATCAGACTTCCAAGATTCCCGACAATCTTCTAAAAGCTGTTCAAAAGAAGAACCTTCAAGCGATGTGTTCGAAAAGTTCTGATGACAACATATGCACCTCCACGCCACGCAAAAGCAGATCTCATTTCGATCGTCGTAGTCTACTAAATCAATTCATGACGCTATCCACCACATCGATGCTTTCGTTGACAGTCGAGAAGTGTCCGACAACACAAGCGCAGTGCGAAAAACCCACAGCGCCCATACTCTCATTGGCCGATGTGTCGGCGATCAGCCATTTGCCGATGTCACAATCGCATTTGAAAATGTTGGAGCAGCAACGCGTCGCGCGCAAGAGACGCAGCTCGTTGTTGCGTCTACAACTCGGTCGTCGCCTCAGACAATTGCCAGTCACTAGTAGTCCACGCTCAACGGAAACACCTTCCACGGGCACGCCAAATACGCCGGCGCGTGAAAGAAAGAAACCACTGTTGCCTCTAGTGGAATCCGACGATCTGCGCGGCCGCAATGTCATCACCACCGGCAGCGACGGCACAACGACCACCACAGCAACTTCGGCGACGGCCACCACTACGACTGCTAGTTCGGGCGATGCGCTGGGGCGCGGCAGTAGTATCGGTGGACGTCATCGTCGTCATCGCCACAACCGACGTGATCGTGGGCCGCGGCTGTCATTATACGCCAGTGGTGGCAGTGGTTTTCGTACGCCAAGTCGCAACAAATTGCGCGAACAGATGCGTAAGAAGGCGCACAAACAGCGACGCGATAATTTCAATCTTGGACGCGCACTACAAGTTGATAAGCGTCAGCAAGGTGGCTGCCAGACTAACGATAGTTTGCGTGAAAGTGAAGATAATAATAACAACAACAATAATCACACCATACGCCTAAATGCCACAATCGTTTTGTCGAAGAAATGTGAACATCCCGAGGAGTATGACATACCGGAGTACACATCGAATTATTACACCGATCTTGTGGCCAGCACGACGGCACCGATCGAAGAGAGCAGCGCTGAGTGCGTTGCAGAAGATCACGGCTACGACACACACGCCACACACGCCACACAAATAGCATTAGTTGAGAAAACAAAATGTAATCTAACGAAAGAGAAGAGGAGCAATAGTCTAAATGTTGAATGTTGTGACGCCAATGACAATGCAAGTGACTCGTATAGCGATGAAAGCAATGCATCCAACTCAAATTCTTCGCTACCCGTTGAACGCAGCCTCAAAGATGAGCCGGCGGATACGCCAGTAACTGCTGATGAGCTGCAAAGATTCGATGCTCGACACAAACGCTTCGAACAGCTGGCGGCAGAGACTTCTTCTGCGGCGCCCTTCGTTGTAAGTAACTTTGAATTTAATGATGCTGTAGCCATCACACCGTTGAAGAAGAGGCACTCGGAATGCAAACGACATTCAATCACTTACACGCTGCTGCCTAAATGTGCCACAAAAGTCACGCTGGCGTCGAATTTGGAATTCCACACGCCACACGTAAGAGCGCTCAAGGCACTCGGCGATAAAGATGGCTGCGATGTACAGATTACGCTGGCGGATGTGGTGCGTCTTTGGTCCAGCATTTGGACGCGCTTGGATCAACAGCTGCAGTTGACTATCAGCATAGCGGTTTTTGCGCCCATCATAGCGGTGATCTACTTGGTGTTCTCACTATATGTGTGATTTAGATTAACTAAATTTTGGAAATCTTTTTTTTTTCCTACTCGTCTAAAATAACTGTAAATGGAGTCTTTAAGATTTGTTTTTGCCTACTTGGATGGAAAAAAGATTATTTTTCATGTATTTATTTTTTTTCGTTTTCGTTATATCCAATACTCGATTGTGTTTCTATATCAACCGCTATTCATAAACCGTTTGGGCGATACAGCAGCAGCAGCAGCAACATCGCTTTGAATTTAAGCCGCTTCGAGAACGTTTGAAAGTTTTTCGAAAAAAAAAATCACAAAATATTAATGTATTCTAAATTAATGTTGCTCTTAAAAAATATTTATATTTATATATATATATAATATTTACTACTTGGCACAATTTCATTGTGAATTATTTATTTAAAAAAAAATTGAAATATTTTTTGTTCCGTTTATTATGTCCTTATCTTGTCCAGATAGCATTGATTTGCTCTGTGTAGAGCGAAATACCATGCAACAACCCGCATTTCTATTTTTTTGTTTTTTTTTTTCGTTATTGTTAACCGTTTAATCAGAAATTTACAATTTGCTTAGTGCAAAATCGCTATGTATTTCTAAAATGATTGATAATCGTACTCAATAAAATTCGAAAGTAAAGTAAAAAAATATGTTATTTATTGCTTATGAGAAGGATCCGAAATAGGTTAGCCTTATGCTGCCAATGGCTTTGAACCATTCAGGGAAAGCAGTTGGATTATATGTATTAGGTCAAGTAAACAGTTCGTTCGGTTTTTTATTATTGATTTTTCAAAATATGATAACTTTGTGTACATTTGTCCGATTTAAGTAAAATATGCGCCGTTTTGTTTGTAAACTTGTTGCCAACGAGATGCCAACTTCATTATACCCCTCTCGTAGAAGGCTGTGTCCCTATTGGCAAAAAACTCGGAGAGCCAATTTTCACAGGCCTCTCTTGAGGCCAACTTCTCACCATTAAGCGCGTTCGCCATGGACAGGAAAAGATGGTAATCACTTGGTGCCAGGTCCGGTCTATAAGGAGGGTACATTAGGATCTCCCATCCGAGCTCCTGGAGCTTCTGGCGCGTCACCAAAGACGTGTGTGGCCTGGCGTTGTCCTGATGGAACACAATTCGGACTCTGTTGATCAAAGATGTCCCTCTTCTGGATGAGTGCTGCCTTCAAGCGGTCCAATTGTTGGCAGTAGAGGGCCGAATTGAGCGTTTGGCCATAGGGAAGCAGCTCGTAATAGATGATTCCTTGCCAATCCCACAAAAACACACAGCAAAACCTTCCTGGCCGTCAATCCTGGCTTGGCCACCGTTTCCGCCAGCTCACCGCTTTTCGACCACGACCGATTTCGCTTGACGTTGTCGTAAGTGATCCACTTTTCATCGCCAGTCACCAAACGCTTCAGAAATGGGTTGATTTTGTTGCAATTGAGCAGCGATTCGCAGATGGAAATTCGGTCCATCATGTTTTTTTGCGTTAGTTCATGTGGCACCTAAACATCGAGCTTCTTTTTGAATCCAAGGTTATGCAAATGGTTCCAAACGGATTTATGGCTTATCTTTAGTTTCACAGCAATTAAATAAGTGCTCACGTGACGGTCTGTATCCACTATTTCCATGATTTTATCGCAATTTTCGACGACAGGCTTCCCGACGCGTGGTGCATCTTTGACATCGAAATAACTGGAACGGAACCTAGCAAACCACTTTTGTGGTCGAGGCCAATTCAAAAAAAAAATATATTTACACAAATTTAATACGTAAGTACCATTTTTTTTTTTGCAAATCAATACTTCATTTCTGCAGATATATATTGTTACCTATCCGATGAATGAATTCAAGCTTTCTTAATGCCAAAACTTCATAAAACGAAGCGCTTAACGAATATTCTACATATCGCATGTATCTCAGAAAATGTTAATATAAATAGCTCACACAATTTTGTTCAAATTCTTGTCGTAGTGGGATATGCACACTTCGAATTTTCAAATATGATTTTTTCACAAAATATGGATCATCCATTTTCCAAAAGCTCTTCAGCAGACAAAGAAAATATGCAAAAATGTTTTTTTTTTTTATTAAATATTTTATAATATTGCTCGTTCGCTTTGAATTTAGATAATTTTTAACGTTTTTGGCATTATTTTCTAATAATTTTTCGTATTACCTAACACCAGTTAGAGTTGCTAGCTATAGAAATTTTTGTTAAAAAATAATATTAATTTTTATAATTTAAAAATTTTTGAAAACTAAAACACATTTTTCCGACAAAAAACTATTCAGATTGTTTTAATTGTGATGGTTATTTATTTTATAAAAAGTTTTAATGCAATCCTTTAGAGTTTTATAGTCAAAATATGATGCTGTTTCATAGATAAAATTATGCAAATTTATTTTAAAATTTTCGGCAACCCATAAAATTCAACAGACTTCGTCATTAAACATATACGTATGTTTTTGCTCTTGTCGTAATATTCTATTTGGTAGTTATTGAGTCCAACTCTAAAAAAATATTATTTATTAAATATAATAAAAAAAACAGATTCTGATCACTATCTGGATAAAAATTGATATTTATTTGCCTTAATTTAGAATAATAAAAAGAAATCTATTATTTTTCCCATAGATGGCGTTATTTATCTGTTGCATAAGCCCGATCGGGTACCGTTAGATGGCATTAGAAAGATGTCATTTTGTACTAAAAAAAATTATTTCTGACACTTTTGATGTTGATGTTGATTCAGTTTTGTTTGAGCGTGCGTTAAAACTGGACAAAGAGAAAATACGAAAAGTAAAACAAAGAAAAAGTTTTTCTTCGATAATGGCGAAACGCAAGTCAAGCGTCTGAAAATGTGAAATGCGTAAGCCTTTATGGTCCTGATACTGTTGCAGTAAATCATACACAATTTCGGTTTCATTCCGGTAATTTTGGTGAAAAAGATGCTTCACGGAGTGGAAGGACAATTGTCGAAAATGTCGATAAAATCATGGACATTGTCGAGTACGACCGTCATGTAAGCACTGCTTCGATCGCCCAAGAGTTAAAAATTGCACAAAAAATCGTTTGGAACCATTTGAATAAGACTGTATACGAAAAGAAAAAATTAAATCATTCAATTTCATGCAAAAATATAAATTTCTTCTTACAACACCAAATATAAAAGAGACCTAGTAAGTTTTTTTCCAAGTTTTATTAATTGCATTTATTACATAAAAATTTAGAAATATTTTCATCAAAATTATTACTTGACTTCAACTAGTTTGAACAGAATGCAAGGACGAAACGAATAGATTGGAGGAACATAAAAGCGCACGAACAAGGTCTTCTATTGTATTTTTCCTGGATGTTTTGCCAGTTTGATGCTCGAGAAAATGTTATATATCCTTATTTTTAGCTTCTAGCGCTTCTTCTGACATTTTTATTATTGGAAGTGGAGCAATTTTGATAATGTCGGCTCTATGCATCAAAATTTTATGCAGAGAGCACGATTGGGTTGTCCCAAAAGAAACCAGCGATTTTTTAAAAGAAAGTAAATACTCCTACATTTTTTTTTTAAATTTTATAATAAACTTTAATCAATTATGTAATTTCCATTTTGTTGAAAGACCTTTCGCCATCTATCCGGCTACTTCATTATTCCACGCTCATAGAACTTCTGACCTTTATCTGCCTCGCCATTTTCGAAAGTTTCATCATTTAATGCGTTCTGTAAAGATCGAAGCAAATAGTAGTCTGAGGGTGCAACGTCAAGTCTATATGGTGGATGCATCAACAGTTCCCAGCCAAGCGTTCTCAGTTTTTGGCGAGTGACCAAAGATGTATACGGTCTAGCATTGTCCTGGTGGAATATGACACCTTTACGATTGATCAATTCTGGGCGCTTCTCGTTGATGGATGTATTCAATTTGTCCAGTTATTCACAGTAGGTAGCCGAATTAATCGTTTGGTTCCTAAAATATACCACCCCCTTCCAAATACCACCAATTTGACAGCATAATCTTCTTTTGGTAAATATCAGCCTTTGAAGTGGTTTGTGGCGCTTCATCTGGCTTGGACAATGATAATTTTCGATTGACGTTATTGTAAACAATCCATTTTTCATCTCCGTTTATGATTTGCTTTAAAAATGGATCATATTCATTGCGTTTAAGATTCATATCACAAGCATTTCTTTCAATTCATGTGATACCCAAAAATCAAGTTTTTATTACCAGTCCAAGACGTCACTTATGATTATGAATGGTTGATTTTGGTATACTTAACTTCTCTTCAATCTCACGCTCAGTTAGATGACGACCCGATTCGAATAAAGCCTTGATGATGACGATCATCAACTTCACTTGGCCGACCTGAACGTGGCTTATCTTTGAGCGAAAAATCTCCCACACGGAGTTTGACAGAGCAACTTCGGCACTGTCTTTCTTTTAAGGCCTTATCACCATACAAATTGTGCAACTTTTTCCTGAATTTTTTCTTTAAGGAAATAATACAGTAAAATATGGCGAAAATGTTCTTTTGTGGGCTCCAATTTTAGACGCCAAACAAACAAATATAAACAAAATTACGCGTACTTTTTTCTAAAGCAAGCTAAAAGTGACAGCTTATAACTGTCAAAAGAAAAAATACAATTGAATAGTCACAAGCTGTTCAAAAAAAAAATTATCAACGTCGTCTGTATGAAAAATCGCCGGTGTCTTTTGGGGCAACCCAATAGAACCAGGGATATTTTTCGACAAAAAGCTTTGCTTTGTTTTTAAGGCATATTTCTTGAAAGCGGAAACATTCATTTCGGAACCGCAACTGATAGATCTCAGAATAACACTCAATCTATGAATCAACTCTTCACAGACTCCAGTAATTTCAGGTGCCAATTGTGGCGCCACATGAGCTCATCACACGACGTTTGGTCAATGATGTTCGAAACTTTCTCTGATTAAATTTTAGTGGAACATTCTAAATACGGTTTCTCAGGCCTCCCTGGAGTTGTTGGCGGTTCAATAAGTAGGAGTGAATCATCCAACTAGTCTCAATTTCGTTTTCTAGTTGATTTTGCTTCAATCTTTGAACTAATTTTGTTATAAAGATGCTAATATTTTTATGCACGGAAATCAACTGTCTTTCATTATATGATCTAACATCAATATAATTGGCACTTGGAAACCGCTGAAGCGATTTTTCGGCCGAGCTCCTCCTCCAATTTGTGGTTTTGCGTCTTGATGTTTTTCCAACAAATGGAGGGACCTACAGTTTATACTAAGCCGCCACCGAATGGCTGATGGTTTTTTACGAGGAGCCTTTTATTTCATGTCCGAAATACACTCGGAGGGGTGGACATTCCCTGCCGAGGGGCGACCGCAATTAGAAAATTTAACTTAATTTTTTTATTTAAATCAATTTTCTATAACTTTTGGATGTTGCTGGCACTGGGATATGAACCCGAGCCTTCCGAATGTCAGTACGCAATGCTAACCACTCGGCTATCGCGGCCGCAATCAATAACATCAATATTATTATCAAATATAATATATAGTTTTCAACTGACTGAACAGTATCCGCTTCTGTACCGACATGACACCTAAAAAGTATATTATTATTAAAATATAACAAAACATGACAAAAATGTTTGACATTTCACAATCACAAGACATTATAGTTCTTACAAAAAACTATCACGGACCGGAGAACAGTGCAGATTGAAAGTTATGATCTAGGGAAGTCGTAGGTTATGCGAATATAAGAGGTTAGAAGTGAAGTATATATTGACAATTATTTCTAGTTACAACACATAAAACAGGTCACAACCACAAATTTAACTAAGTATAGAAGAGGGGAGAGCGAAGAGCGGAGCGCGCCAAGCGGCAAATCCTCACGAACAAAAACTTAATCGCCTTTTTCTCGAAACCACGGTTTTTCAACTGGGTACTCTCACTTAGAACCTATTGTTGAACTTATCAACATGAATTAAACGGCATTTTACTCCTAAAATGTCTCTCTCAGACGGAACTACAACCATAAATATTCAGTGTGATTTAAAAAATTTATAAACAATTAGAATTGAAAAAACAAAATTGTATAGTCCGCCATTTTTTTTTTTTTTTGGTGAAAATGTTTCATTGCAGCTGCGGCCATAGCCAATGTGATACAGAATAAGAAACCGTTTTGATTTTTGCTTTCAAATAACTCGTGCTACAGTTATCGTGTCATTCACCAACAAAAGGGACGTGTATCAGCAGCAATTTTAAGAGCCGCCATTTAAAAAAAAAATTCAATCAATATTTTTATACGTCTACTTTTCTACATAAACTTTGATGTAGTGTAAATATTTTTTTTTTTAATAAATAAAATAAATAATAAAAATAAAACACGTTTTTTCGAGCAACCTTAAACCGTTAATACAAACCTCAAAATTTATTATAAGCAACTAATTTTACTATTTTTCGGATAAACCAAATATTTATGGAGTTTTCAAAAGACCTGCAGCGTGTGGCAGGAAAGCAGTGTGAAGTGGGCCGATTTTTTTCCGATTCAGCAGCGATTGGCAGATGGAATTTCGCGATTTTTTCTCTTTAACTCATGTGGCACCTATACACCGAGTTTATTTTTGTATGCAGCCTTTTTCAAGTGATTCCAAAATGCTTTTTGTGCAATCGAAATGGTGCTCTCATGACTGTCAGACTCGACGATTTCCATTATTCTATCGACATTTTTGACAAAATTACCAGAACTAAATCGACGAAACGTAAATTATGCATCATTGACTTTTACAGTATTAGAACTACATTCATATCAAAAAGTTTCCGGAAATTGTAAATAAAACGAAAAATGTTTAATCTTCACGAATATTTTTTCTGTCGCCTTCAAAATTTGCTCCTTCTGAAGTGATACACATATGCCAACTGTTTTTCCAATCATCGAAACATCCCTTCTAGGCGCTAACCGGGATCGCCTGCAGTTCCCTCTGCGAATTTTCTTTTACGGCCACAACTTTTTGAAACAAAAAAAATGTCATATGGGACCAAATGCAGTGAATACGGAGGTTGATCGATGGTATTGAACGAGTTTTCGGCCTTAAAATCGTTCATAACTGCGCTCGGTGCGATGGCGCATTATCGTCTTGAAAAATCCATGAATTGTTGGCTCACAATTCCGGCCGGATGTTTTCGCGCAAACTCCTCAAAACGCTCAAATAATAATCTCCCTTTGGAATGAATTCATTATGCACCAAGCTGCAAAACTCGAAAAAAATTATATCCGGAAACTTTCTGGTCTTAAAAACATTATTCATTTTGACTTAGATGAACGAATTAGTATGAAAAAACATATTTATTATATATATAAGTGGTGTAATCCAGCATAACATTGCGTACTCACTTATCGCGCTCAACATCAGATTAACACTTTACAAGTTATAGGTACAACTCAATTCCAAGAAGATGGGCTTATCAGTGTAAAACAACACTTAATGGCTCATTGCAGGCACACTTTGTAGAGCAATTAAGACGTATATATACGTGATTGAAAATTTAATGTGTTCCTCAACTTATTTGGATAGAGACATACGAGTATATATGAATACATACATATATCTATCTGTCCATATATGGCACATACCTATGTCTACACTCATCCACCAAATAGAGGGACCTAAAGTTTATACTAGGCCGTCTCCAAAAGGACGATGGATTTTTATGAGTAAACTTATTCAGACATAGGTACTTCATATTTCCTGACGAGGGCGAACCGCAATTGGAAAAATAAATTTTCTTTAATTTTTGGAAGGCACTGATTTTAGATCTCCAATTATTATTATTGGTCCTACATTGTCTTTTTTCGAAGCGCAATTGTTTTTTCCCTTCGCGGAATGGTGTTGATTTCAGATACCAAGAGAAGCCAGGTGCTTCTCCACCAACCGCCGAGTGAAGGTTCCCCTTTGCCTCTGCCTCTTTCACCGACGGGTACTGTGTCAAAAACTTTCGAAACGGAAGTGTTCTCATACATCAGGACTAGAAGACCTAACCAGCCAATGTCGTCGTGTATCTCATAAAGCTCGCGAAAACTGCCCACTACAGATCGGATGTCAACATCGTCTAAGCTTTTGCACGGCGACGTGCCTACTCAGTTCTGCGTTGGATTTCAAGGCTGACATATTGGAATGGTGTTGATACCTTTCAGTTTAGATTTGAAGCAAGTATTATTTTCTCCATTATTAAGTTAAAGAATTCATACGACAAAGAGTCACCCTTTTTTGAAACTTGGTTTGGTACCTAACGTCCCGAAGAAGTCTTTTCCAATTCTAACTGCGCTTCTGGTGTTGTCCAGAGTTCGATTATACAGGGTATAAGTTTTGCCATATTAGAAAGTTTTGTCCCACGATAATTGGCACAGATTATGTGGTCCCCCGTTTTGTGGATTGAGCAGAATACTCTTAGGCTCCAATCGGCGATCATGGTTTCATCCGAGCAAATCCTGCAAAGAAGTTGATGCATGCCGCCTGTCATGCAAAGTAGATCATCGCCTTCCGATACCATAAGTATACTCCAGGCGCTCATAGAAGTATCTTTGGTCGCATCGTCCTTCTCTTTCGTCGGGACGTGGGCCCAAATAAGCGATAAGTTGAGACGTTCAATACTAGGACTCGGCGAATACTAAGACTCAGCGACTGAGTCTCTCTCCCACCACGAATCTCACAACAAATTTACGCTCCTTCATATGGTCACTGTAGTATATATCACAAAGACCTCTTCGTCTCCGTCCTTGTCCCGTGCTTCGCAACTCTTGGACGGCGGTGATGTCAGCCCTTAGTCTTTTGAGGACATCAACCAGCTGGGCAAAGGCAGCTTAATTTGGAAAAGACCAGACATTCCTTTGTCCTGTTGTTGTTATCGTTGTAGTAGCAGCAAAACTATTCCCCAATTGGTCTGCGGGAGTAACAGTTCTTGGTTGTATAAAAATCCGTGTCGTTCCGGTATAAAGACCCGACAGTCGCGGAAACTATTGAATTTTAGTCACCCCTTACGGCAGCCGTGGCTTATTTACCATGGTAATTTCCTGAGGGCCTAAACAGCAGGGGTCCATGGTTGTCTGCAAAATTGATAGTTCTCACAAGAAGCTTTTACGGTAATATCATTTGTGTGTGCGGGTGCCAAACCCGCTCGTTCGCAACAACACCAGTGGTGAAAATAAGCTGCAATGACTTCTGCGATTCCTTAAATCGATTATAGCCAAGGTTCTACACCGGTTGGTTACCGCACCCCTCACAAGGTTACTCGGAACGAGAAAAATACCTCTCTAGACCACTATAACTGCATACTGGGATTAGAGAAATTGAATAAATGCGACGTTCATATTAACCAACCAACATAAGATCTATACTCGAAAGATAATATCAATCACTACTAGGGATTTTCTAATATAAAATAAAAGCTCCTGTAGGTCGCTCCGTTTGCTCTAGTTGCAGATAATACAACAGAAATTGGATGAGTAGCCCTAAACTGAAAATATACATATATAAAGGATGATCTATTTCGAGGTTCCCAACTTTTTTCAAGAAAAAAACACAGAAAACTCTGAGGCATGTTTGCTGTCATTCGAAAGAACATTTTTTCCAATCTCAAATGGTCCATCCGTTGAGTCCAATTTTCAATGACTCGTTCGAGCATTTGGACTGGTAACTGGCGAGTCTTAATCGAAGCGGGATTGTTCGTATAGACTTTAAACTTTACATATCCCCACACGAAAAACTCTAACGGTGTGATATCACACAATCTTGGTGTCCAATTTGGCTCGTTGGATTTTCTAGGAACTTTCCAAGAGCCCATAGAGCGAAGCGATGCCGAGCAGCTTTGGTTCTTGTACAAGCTGTATTTTGTACGCATTCAGCTTAAGATCTCGATGTGAAATGCGCCAAGTCGTTCCATACGTCAGTCCGAGCTGCTCTACTCTCTACGGTTTTCGTGTACACTCTCAGCCACGGCCGCTATATTAGGTCGTTCGGTTTTTTTTATTGATTTTTCAAAATATGATAACTTTGTGTACATTTGTCCGATTTAAGTCAAGTATGCACCGTTTTGTTCGTAAACTTGTTGCCCAACATCATTATAACCTTCTCGTAGAAGGCTGCGTCCCTATTGGCAAAAAACTCGGAGAGCCAATTTTCACAGGCCTCTCTTGAGGCCAACTTCTCACCATGGATAGCAAAAGATGGTAATCACTTGGTGCCAGGTCAGGACTGTAAGGTGAGTGCATTAGGGCCCCCATCCGAGCTCCTGGAGCTTCTGGCGCGTCACCAAAGATGTGTGTGGCCTGGCGTTGTCCGGATGGAACACAATTCGACCTCTGTTGATCAAAGATGTCCTCTTCTGGATGAGTACTGCCTTCAAGCGGTCCAATTGTTGGCAGTAGAGGGCCGAATTGAGCGTTTGGCCATAGGGGAGCAGCTCGTAGTAGATGATTCCTTGCCAATCCCACCAAACACACAGCAAAACCTTCCTGGCCGTCAATCCTGGCTTGGCCACCGTTTCCGCCAGCTCACCGCTTTTCGACCACGACCGATTTCGCTTGACGTTGTCGTAAGTGATCCACTTTTCATCGCCAGTCACCAAACGCTTCAGAAATGGGTCGATTTTGTTGCGATTCAGCAGCCATTCACAGTTGGAAATTCGGTCCATCATGTTTTTTTGCGTTAGTTCGTGTGGCACCCAAACATCGAGCTTCTTTTTGAATCCAAGGTTATGCAAATGCTTCCAAACGGGTTTCTGGCTTATCTTTAGTTCCTCAGCAATTAAAAAAGTGCTCATGTGACGGTCTGTTTCCACTATTTCCATGATTTAATCGCAATTTTCGACGACAGACCTCCCGACGGGTGGTGCATCTTTGACCTCGAAATTACCGGAACGGAACCTAGCAAACCACTTTTGTGCTACACGTTCGTTTACAGTATCGGGCCCATAAACTAAATTAATTTTTCAGATCGAAGAAAAATTGTAAAATATAGCGAATTTTCTCTTTGCTGGTGTCCATCTTTTACGAGCGCTCACAACGTACTGAGTCAATCAATCGAAAAACTGTCAAAGACAAACTTTTAGCGCGAATAACCACGTTTACAGCTCCGTATAGTATGACATGATGCGAGACGTAACACTAGTAACTTTTTACCTAATTTAATGGCGCTTCGCTGGAGCGATTTTTGTCCCAGCTCGTCTTCCGATTCGTCTTGATGTTTTTCCAATAAATGAAGCGCCATACAGTTTATTCTAAGTCGCTTCGGAATGGCGCGCTTTGGTTAAAATACAATAAATCGAAAACTCAAGCCCAGTTCACTAAGTCTTAAGCTCCGTAAGAAAAATATTTTTGTAAATCATTTTGTGAGTTGTTAAATCGCTAAATTTCAATAGTTGCTTACAGGAGGCGTAACTTCTAGACGTCAAAGTGAAAGAGGTGCAGTGGGGAAGGAAGATATTATCTCAATCTATACCGTCCAAATGAACTGCGTGTTGGCAGCGTGGATATACTGCGAGAACCTCAATATCTTTTTCTCTTTGCGTCTACCAAACTCTGTTCGCATCTTTCAAACGGAAGTACCAGGCATGGACAGGGCTTTCATGAATAACACAAACGGCCCAAATTTGATTTGATTAAGAACTAAGGTTATACTAAACAGATCTAGGAAGAGTATTTACAGACTCCCACCCACAATACACGTATATGTACGTACATTGATCGTTCGGGGGCATGCATCTGAATCGGGCCTGCCTATAACATCAGTTGCTGTACTTCCGAGCTAGAACGAAATAAGGAAATAGTTGTTCATTTTCTCTGTGACTGTCCAGCTCTCTCACATATTTGACATAGGACATTTGGAATCTATTAGGCACATAACCCTGAGTGGCTGTTCATAAAAAGCACATTGTTAAGTAGGTTTGTTAAAAACTCCCAGATCTTACTACAGTGTATAAATATGGCTTCTTGTGTTATTAGGCACAGGGCTTTGAGGCTCGAGCATGACTCTTACTTACCATGACAGCTCTTTTTCGAATATAATCCAGATCAACTTCGGTACGGTGAACCAACGGGCTGACGAGGGAAGCGTGGGATTATATAGGAAATAAGAGCAACGTTCAAGGTCGTGCAATATCTCTGTTCATGCTGTCGACGTCAAATATCTATCGTACCCGATGAGGGGCGCTATGGCCGCATATGTGAGTAGGCTTTGGGGTGGTAAGAGGGGGAAGGGGAAAACAAATTATAGTTGGAGCGGTATGACCATTCCTCCATTTACCAACTGAATTTTAAAAGTGGAGGTGGTGTTTGAGCTCCATGCGAATAGTTTGAGTTGGCGAACGATGACCTTTCCTCCTGTGGTTGAAGATGGTGGGGGACGACAATTCCATGTGTTGCATGGTAAATTCATTGGGCACTGTGATTCTTCAAAATTGATGAGAGCGGGAAAGAGCTTCCATTATACTGGAGTGTAAATGTGGCGACTCCTTACACTGCATACTTCGGTAGATAGAAGCTAAAGACAAGCGACCTGCTGTTTGCGCAAACTGCCAAACACCAGCGCGCCAGGGAATAGGACCAGTGGGGTTATAAGGCTGGCCGGCTCCCTAGTCTAAGCAACCACACCCATCAGAAGAAGAATACTTCGTTTATACTTTCTTATGTCACTCATCATTTGTGTCCAACATTACACTAGGACTGTTTAGGAACTGTGAAAGTTTGTCAAAGACTCAAGAAACGGATTCGGATAAGAGAGGGGCGCATGTTAGACATGAGTTACGTTGTATACCTTCTGGTATGCATCATCTTCACTGCGACACGTCTCTGCTCCCAGTTGCTGGGTTGCTTCAGTGGGAACCAGAGCATCAGATAGTTAGTTACTTGCTTGAGGAAAAATTGCGACCCATGCACATGCACATCAAGAAAGACGTAAAAGATTGCTTAAACTCTATACAGCAATATAAACTGAATACAGTACATCTGGAATCGAACGCTGTTAACACTCTTCCCAAAAACTAACTTTGGCGCAACTAGGGTCTATATACCGTACTTAAATACTACCTATCCTGATTTGATCATACCCAACGTATGCCTAGCTTGCAATGGGTCTCCGTACGACAGTGAACACCGCTTTGTTTGTCCCCTAAGACCCATTCATCTCACAACTCTCCCTTTGGTCCAAATCCACTGAAATAACTATTTTTGCAGAGTCTTCAGTTAGATGATCTCGACGACATTGACTTCTAAACTGAGTCATTTCTTTATGACCGCTAAAGTCATTTCTCTTCTTCCTCTTCTTTCAATTGATGGCCTTCCAAGTTGAGTTGAGATTATTTAGTCATGTAGTTCCTCAGTTTTTGAGATACTTGAAGTAAACTTGGTAGGCAGATGTATTTTTGTACTGTATTAATCATTTTCTGGAAACGGCCAGATCGGACCACTGTAAACTCTAGTACCTCATACAACCGATTTGTTATTTTGGATCATAAAGCATATACGAACATGGAATTTGATATTCTACACACATACAATAAATTACATGTTAGTACTGAAAATCAGCAAAATCGGACGACTATATCATATAGGCCCCATATAACCGATTTGTTCAGAAAAGAGGTTTTAGGTCAAAAATTTGTCAAAGAAGCATATAAGAACGTAAAATTTGGTGTTCTACACACATACAATAAATTATATGTTAGTACGGGAAGTCATCGAAATCGGACGACTATATCGTATAGGTCTCTTGCAACCGATTTGTTGAGAAATGAAGTTTTGGGTAAAAAATTTTTCAAAAAAGCAGCATCTAAGAGCATGAAATTTGATATTCTACTCACAAATAATGAATTACATATGGAAACTGAAAATCGTCGATATCGGAGGACTATAGTATATCATATAGCCACCATACAACCGAGAAATGAGGTCAAAAACTGTGTCTAAACGAATGAATCTTGGTATTCTACGGAAGTATGTATGTACGTATATACGGATAAATATTGAAAATAAAGACTTCGGCATGTCCGAAGATAGCTCTTTTTTGCATGTTTTATTAGCCACTGTATACATTTAAATAGTGTGTAATAATTGATTTTCATTTAATTTGATTTCTCTTTTTGCAGAATTCACCACCAAAAAGACGTCTCAGCAACATGTTTAAGCGCAAATAGAATGAAAAATTCCAGCGATGCCCTAACTGTAGGCCGCTACACAGTCGAAAGAACGTCCATTTTAATTTTTTTTTTTAATATTTGACTTTTTTAAACTAACATACATACATACTATGCTTGTAATATTTATTCAACATAATTTGTTTTATAATGTTTATATGTTAACATTTAAATTATATACATAATTTTTTCAATGTACTTACATAAATAGATTTGTATGTAGGCATATATGAATTAATAAGAAGATTCCCCACATGCTTCAAAACCCCCAAAAACCTTTAACGGTTATAAAATGTAGAGAGGAAGGGTGGTGCCAGTGGTGGAGTTAAATACAATAACTGAATTTTTATGGAAATTATTTATTAAATTGCATTTATTTTACAAAATCACCGCTATTAATGCGTCAAACAAATGCACAAAAAAGAAATTGTTTACTTATATTTAAATTGGTCTTACTAGTTACCTGTACAATTTATATAAATACATAAACACTAATTTAGTTTAATTATTTTTAATTATCATACAATTCAAATATTGTTTCAATTTACAAAATAACACTAATAAATATATAATATATACATTCCATGTATATAAATATATTAAAAATATAAACTAAAAAAAATGAGTTTGCACTTTTTAAGTAGAAAATAAAGTAAATAAAACGACACACACCTCCCCGCTTCATTATGCTATTACGTCACAAACTCTTCTAAATACTTTTAATTGATCTTAATCATCAGCAGATTTGTTTACAACCAACAGTTGTTACATAGATGAAGAAAAAAATAAAACAAAAACAAAAACAATAACATATTTATATATTTAAATATATGCGTATGTATCTCTTTATACGGAGATATGTATATGCATCCAATGAAAATGCAATGTAAAACACGTTTCAAATATTTTTACACACATACATATCTACATCGTTGAAAGGGGCTTGTTTGTGGAACGTTTCATATGAAAACAAGAAAAATATTTTTGTTTTTAAATATAGATTGTTTCGTTTATTTACGTACAATTATATTCATATTTATGTATGTACATACATATGTATATCTAAAGAATTTTGCATATCTTCACCCATACATATTATATCTATGTATATGTGTACATCTCGAATATAAGTAAATATTTATAAAGTATTTGTTTACAATTTCGTGATGAAATCAAGCTTATTTAATTCAAAATACTTGAATATTTACAATTGTATGGGTAACAAGGACTTCTCAATTCCATAAAAAAACTTTATTTTGCAGTTTTTGTTCTTAGAAAATGAAAAGACGAAATTCTCTATTTCCAATTACTACTGGTCCTAGGGCCTTTACCAAACTATTGATTTGAATTTAATTAAATTATAAAAAGAAGATTGGTTGGTTGAAAATGTAGGTTGAGGATCTGACCGTACGCTGTCGTACTTAAGCCATACATACCGTCGAAACAGCACGTTTCCTGGACCTTCCTTTAGATCACCTGCCTACCCTAACCGGGGTTAAGGAACCGCTACTACAACAACAACACTTTTGCGAACATTTCGTCCGATTTAATAAACTGATTTCAATTCTTCCAACAATGCGTGTCCACCTCCGTAAGATTGGATCTGAGTGCAGCGTGAAAAATGTGACGTCTCAATCAACTGTAGGCCGGACACATGCAAAGTTAGTGCTCCACTGTTTCGTTGTTGTTGTTGTAACCGCAAAAAATATTCCTCAAAGTAATTTTTGGGGAATGTTGAGGGTGTGACAGTCCTTGGCCGGATAAAAAATCCGAGTCGTTCCGGTATAAAGACCCGATTGTCGCGGGAACTATTGGATTTTAGTCGCCTCTTACGACAGGTATGCCTTACCGCTGGTAAATTCTTGAACCCTTAACCCACAGGGGGTTTCGTCATCTTCTATACATGCGCTGCACTCAGCCGATTCCATTTTACTTATCATGTGGAGATGATATCTCAGGTGTAGATGCCCCGCCAATATACCCACAAGCATAATAAGCTATCTTTTTGCTTAATCCAAGTGCCAGTTTGGTTTTGCAAACCATACTGCCTCGCAATAAATAATTTGATTGATGGCACATCTGGTGATGGAAGTGTTTCAGAACTGCTTTAGACAACATTTAAAAGCGCTGAGGTCGTCGATGGTGACTACTTTGCTAGCGCGAGCCAGCTCACCCACCATTCCATTGCCTTCTACATCCATGTGAACTAGGAACCAAGTGACATTCACTGTGTTTCCCCGCAATAGTCTGTTAAATGCCTCCCCGCATTTTCTGACGTATTTGAACTTTGTGTTGACACACTTAATGGACTAATTGTCGTTTGGCTGTCTACCAGAAACCTAAATTTAAATGTCTTATCAAATTGGTTGCCCATTTGGCAACTTTAATAATGCCCATAATCTCTGCTTGGAAGACACAGAGTTGCAGTCATTGAGTTTAAAGCTACCTTGGTTATTGAGGAGGTCACACATTTAGACCCTTCAGTATAGGTATAAATATCTTGTCCATCGCTCTTTCGTCCATTCTTCCCGGCTAGGATAGAAGTAGGTGGCAACTAGCCGGAGAAACTTTCTTCTTCTCCGTCGCATTTTACGTTTAGTCCGAGTTCTGATATAATTTTCGGAATGCTGCTAACAGGTTTAATTAATCTAAGTCGTCGAGGTCATCTAATGGGAGGTCCAGGAAACGTACTGTTTCGATGGGATTGGACCAAAGGAAGAGGGGGTTAGATGAGTCGGTTTAAGGGGGCATGTGAAGAAGTGGTTAGTGTCGTGCGTAGACTCTCCACATGCAGGGCATACGTTGGGTATGCTGGGATCGACTCTGGATGGGTAGGAGTTTAACCTGCTACAGTATCCAAACCTAAGTTGTGCCAGAGTCAAGCGGGTCTCTCAAGGCAGGTCGAGCTCGTTGTCTGCAATAAGTGGTGGTTTTGCTCCGAGTACGCTATTCACGGGAAAGGAGTCTTTGAAGGTGTTGACTGACTTCTGGTGAATGGCATTCAGTGCTTGTCTGTACGCCGTCCTGTCTAGCGGTTGTTGCACATGTTGCTGGATGGTGTTCTTCAAGTCTAGTACTCCCTATCTGATGTGCCTAGGCGGAGGTTCAGCTTCAATAAGGTGCCTATTGGGGTGTTCCCTACGGTAGCATCCCAATAGGAACTGCTTGCACAGTAAAGCATTATGCTACTTAACTGGTAGCATAGATGCTTCAGGAAGTTTCCTGTCCCGGTTCTAAGGGCGGTGTTTTGGCAAGCCTGTAGCTTCATCATCTGCGTCTCGTGTTAGCGCTGCTTCATACATTGCTTGTATATTAATTGGACTAATGTCAAGAATGACTTCTAGAGCCATTGTAGAGGTAGCCCAGGTAGATCAGGTATTCCAAATTAAGAGTGCTTTAAAGGCGCTGCTTTCAACATATTCTCTCTAGCTGAGGACTACACCGAGATACTTAACAGAGTTGGAGGGTAATATAATGTTACCTCTTAATTGGGTTGAATTGATGAACTTTCGTCTCGTAAAGATGAAAGATCCCTGATTTCTTTTTTTGGTTTACTGAGAGTCTTGGTCCAATCAGCTGCGATTTCAGTATAATAGGAAAAAGTCAAATGACGGTCCTCTCACCAACAAATTAGTTCGAAATCGTAAATGGTATCATTTCGCGCTTTACGTCACAGTCTTGTTAAAATATAACCGTTAACCAATTGCTTTCTTTATACGTAATGAAAGTAATTAGTTTCGAAGCGTGACTTAGTTTGTTTTTTCCGGGGATTTTTTGATTAATTCATAATTGAATTCGATAGGAACGAGGTGTTATTATTGCGTTTTTTTTTTGTAACCGCAAAAATATTACCCAAAGTGGTTTTTGGGTAATGTTGCGGGAGTCACAGGATAAAAATCCTTATCGTTCCGGCATAAAGAACCGACGGTTGGTAAACTATTATATTTTAGTCGTCGCTTACGACAGCCGTGTCTTACCGCAGGGAAACACTTGAGCCCTTAACCCGCAGAGATGAGAAACGTGGTCGTTGTTGCTGCTGATAAGTGGATTTTAGTGGAACTGGTAAGAGGTGGTTAGTGACGTGTGGTGACTCATTTGATGCAGGAAACATGTTATGTGTGTCGGGGTAAAGTTTGGATAGGTAAGTAGAAGACTATACTACAGTGTCAAAACCTTAATTTTGCCAATATTACGTGGATATGGCGAATCAGCTCGTGCTTTTCATCTGTTATGGGTGCTGGTTGGATTCAGAGCAAGCCATTTACTGGAAGATATATAAAAGTGGATGGGGACTCCGTGATACACAGTTTAAACCCTAGAGGCTTTCAGTATATGTCTGTAAGGCTGATCCCTGCGGTAGCGTCCTACCGAAAAGTGAGTTTAGCAAAGATGACAAATTGAAACAAAACGGCTTAGTGTCAGCTCTTTTCCGTGCTGTCGAAGGCAGTTTTACAATCGAAGAAGAGGGGTGTCAATTTTTTTCCCATGGAGTTTCTCAACTTTTGGCGCATGGTAAATATCTGGTCAATTGTAGATTTACCGGTTCTAAAGCCGCTCTGAAAAGGCCCGTTCAGTTATTTTATCTTACATACAATGTGTTCGATAGAACCTTACATGGGTAATTGGCGCAGATTGTCAGATTCTCCTTTTCGGGGTTTTGGCAGATCACACTTCACAAATTTAGTCGCTTGATCACCACTTAGGTCCTACATGAGTCTTCTCTAGTCTTATATTGTAAGTTGCCGCATTCTTTCGCAGAACTTGACTCGAACCATGGCATTTTGAGTGGTTAAGCGCACTGATAATCACTCGGCAAATGCGGAATCTGTACTGGTATCTAGTATTAAGACAACTTTATTTTATAACGGCAAAGCCGACCAGCCTCAAGTCATTTAGGAATGTTTCGTCAAGGAAGCTCGTGTTAAAGTCGTTAAGCACATTTTGACATCTCTATGGAGGCAGCCCTTATATGGCATCCTTGGTCACATAATCCCTATGATCGGTCGTAGCATGAGCGCAAATCAGCGATATATTGAAGAACTTCGCTTTGATTAGTCGTTTGCCAGGGCTCGACGAACGAGTCTCTCTCCCACCACCAATCCGAGACAAAATTTGCGCTCCTTTATATGACAGCTGTGGTGCATGTCAAGGATCTACTTCTCGGTTGTGGCCTTGCTCCGTCCATCATAATTCTTGGAATTCCCACTTAAGCCGCTTGCTTCAGTATCGTCACCGACACTTTGCAGCCGCATCTTTGTTGTACGATTGCTGCAAAAAGATTTTCTTTTTCTTCTTCTTTATTGGCGTTGGCACCGCTTATGCGATTATAGCTGAATCAATATAAGAGCGTCATTCTTCTCTTTTTTTCGCTGCTTGGCGCCAGTTGGAAATACCAAGTGAGGTTAGGTCACTCTCCACCTCATCCTTCCAAAGGAGTGGAGGTCTTCCTCTTCCTCTGCTTCCACCAGCGGGTACTGCATCGAAAACTTTCAAAGTGCTTTCATCCATTCGGACGACATGACCTAGCCAGCGTAGCCGCTGCCTCTTCATTCGCTGAACTATGTCAATATCATCATATAGCTCGTACAGCTCATCGTTCCATCGTCTGCGGTATTCGCCGTTGCTAATGCGGAAAGGACCATATATCGTTCGCAAAACTTTTCTCTCGAAGACTCCTAGAGCCGACTCGTCAGATGTTGACATCGTCCACGCTTCTGCGCCATATAGTAGGACCGGTATGATGAGCGACTTGTAGAGTCGCATTAATCAATGGATTTATTGAGAGAACACTTCTGTGAGCAGATAATTTCACGTTTCGGGCCACCATCGATTGGCCATTAAGATCGTGTGGGAATATATATAAGGTCTACAGTCTATGCGGACAATCCCGCTTCGATTCAGAAGCCAAAAATCATGCGTGTCATTCGCCAGTAAATTGGACTCAACGAATGGACCGGCTGAGACATAGCCGCGGCCAACATTTGAAAGAGATTATTTTCAAAAAATAAATGCCGAAGAATGTTCTTTCGAATGATAATATATATTACCCAATAAATTTAAATTTTCTGTGTTCTTTTTTTGGTTAAAAATGGATTACGCTTTACAATAAGTCCCTTATGTCAGGTTAATCACACTTAGCCTAATCTAATCCAAGTTAATGGACATGCTTGGACATACGTGTAGTATTAAAACAACAACAACAACATTGTTTCAGATTATCAACGCTACTGAGATCTTCTGAATCTACTGAAAATCTTCATTAAAAAGAATAAAAAGAAAAATTTTAAAATAAAAGAAATTTTATCTCAAAGATCCACTGCTAACACTGTTATCGGACGGAACAAGTATTTTGACGATGAGCTGTTCGTATTTATATCGGCTACGATTGCGCTCGAGCAACGCGTACACAACACGCTTCGTTAGTTGAGACAATAATACAATATTTCTGCAAATATGTAGATACCTACATTCATACATACATATATACATATATTCAAATGCGAAATCAAAATGCGAATAAATATCGACATATTTTGATTATGCGCTGCACTCACATACATACATACATACACACTTATATGTATATCCGGACAGGTATTCAAAACAGCAACACGAGCTGTCCGCCTGGCAGACGGACGACTAACTGAGCTGCTTGGCTATCATCAGGTTGGTTAGTTGGTTGGTTGGTTGGTTAGTCGGTGAGCTGTCTTGTTGTTGTTGGCTGGTAACCAGGGCTTCGTGGTGTTGGTGTTGAGCTGGTGTAAATGTGTCAACACTTCGTGCGTTGTTATTGTTGTAGAACGCTTATTGAACACCTCACAAGTAGTAGCACGGACCGAGGTGTTCGTACATACATACATATATTGATATTTCTATGTGTGTGTGTGTGTTGTCGCATAGCTAGCGCTACAACAACATTGTAGAAATTTTAATTTGCCTTTATTTGAATATTTTCCTTTAAAAGCACACACTAACCAGTCCGGTAGATCAGTTCAATTCAGGCGAGAATTTAACTAACAAGTTGTTAATAAAGTAAAAGCAGCGTTATTAGCAAGCAGCGACAACGGCGACGGTAAATAGTGAGATTTATGCCAAATCACAAAGGGAGATCCTCACATCCTCACATGTGCTTGCTCATCCAAAGGACTAAAATAATAAAAAAATTAAAAAAAAAAATAAATAAATAAAAGTGAAAAGTGTATGAGAAATTTTTAGTGTTGCTATAAAAATGTTGCTAAAAATTATAATTTTATAGCAAAAAAAAAAAAGAAAAAAAAATTATTTTATAATTTTCATATCCTTTGAATGGAAAACTTGTATTTATTCTTCCAAAATTTTTATCCAAAAGCAGTGCACAGTTCAATTAAAAAAAAAAAAAAACAAATTTTAAAATAAAAAGTATTTTAAAAATAAAAAAATATTAATAATATTAATAAAATTGGTAATAAATAAAGTGACTTTCATAATATCCTTCGTTGTGTGATAATGCCGGCAAGCGGTTTGGAGTGCAAAACTTCGATAACTCAAACAGCATCTACCACCACCTTAATCAAGGCACAGAGCAGCAGCAGCGTCAGCAATGTTGGCGAGCATAAACAACAACAAAATGTGCGTAAAGGTTGGAATATTAAGGCGTCAAAAATCTCTACGAAAACACATAATCGTATACGTGCGATTGTAGAGTCCTTGAAAATTCAACCGAATCCTGAAAAGCCAATGATACCGCTATCTATTGGTGAGTACGAAACTGATGAGAAAATGAAAATGAGAATTCATTGAGAGTGGCAAAAGTAAGTGCACTGAAAGTGAAATTGAGGGAATTCAATAAATTTTCAAATAAGTTTTTTCGAAGATTAATCCACATATTTACATAGATGAGTTGCATTGCGTTCACTCCTTAATAAAATAAGTCCCATTTTTTCATTGGAGTTTAGTTTTCATGTCGTTGGTCTCTACGCTCAACCGCTAGGGATCCGTCTTCTCACTTTAGCTCGTTTCCAAACGGATGTTTGTTAACTACCCAGAGTATATTTGGTCGTGAATAGCGATTGGCCGTTTAAAGAACAACAAAGCGTCTGGAGCTCAGAGCCTACCTATTCAAACATGGCGTGGATGAGCTGAGAAGGTACATGCATCAGCTTCTTTACAGAATATGGTCGGACGAAAGCTTGCCTGAAAATTGGAATTTAAGCTCGAGCGAAACTCGGTTACAAAGCGCCAATTACATATACGTATATATAAACAACTTTATTTCTTTACTTAAACACTTTTTATTTTTAACTTTTCTATTGACTATGGAATTTATTTGCATGCAATTTCTAGTTAGCGGAATGTCAGAAATCAATTATCGATAAATTTATTGCAACTGAAATTTGATTGTCATCGATAAACGGCCCATTAAATTTCGATGAACATTAAAAGAATTTAATTTGAAGATGTTTCCGCTTCAAATAATCCGTTACCGAGTACTGAGATAGTTTCGAATACAAAACCTCTTTGCTTACACAACGCAGAAACAGCTGTTGAATAATAATATATGTATATACATACATACATATATGTGCATATAAAATTGGGTTGCCCCAAAAGAAACCGGCGATTTTTGAAAAGAAAGTAAATACTTTTTTTTTTTTAAATTTCATAATGAACTTTAATAAAATATTTAATTTCCATTTTGTTGGATGACCTTTCGCCATCTTTCCGGTAACATCATTAATCCACGCTCATAGAACTTCTGGTCTTTATCTGTAAAAAAAACTGAACCAAGTGCGATTTTATAGCTTCGTCATTTTCGAAAGTTTTACCATTTAATGAGTTCTGCAAAGGTCGAAGCAAATGGTAGTCTGACTCTGCAAGGTCAGGGCTATATGGTGGATGCATCAACAGTTCCCAGTGAAGCTCTCTCAGTTTTTGGCAAGTGACTAAAGATGTGTGCGGTCTAACATGATCCTGGTGGAATAGGTATGACACCTTTACCACTGACCAATTCTGGCAGCTTTTTGTTGGTGGATGTATTCAATTTGTCCAGTTGTTCGCAGTAGACAGCTGAATTAATCGTTTGGTTCCTTGGAAGCAGCTGAAAATGTACCACACCCTTCCAAACCCCACCAAATTGACGGCATAATCTTCTGGTGGTTTGTGGCGCTTCATCTGGCTTGGACCATGATAATTTTCGATTGACGTTATTGTAAACAATCCATTTTTCATTTCCGTTTATGATTTGCTTCGAAAACGGAGCATATTCATTGCGCTTAAGATGAATATTACAAGCGTTGAAGCAGCTTGTTAAAATAATTTCTTTCAATTCATGTGGTACCCAAATATCAAGTATTTTTACCAGTCCAAGTCGTCGTATATGATTATGAACAGTTGATTTTGGTATACTTAACTTCTCACGTTCAGTTACATGACGATCCGATTCGATTAAAGCCTTGATATCGCCATCTTCAACTTCACTTGGTCGACCTGAACGTGGCTTATCTTTGAGTGAAAAATCTCCCACACGGAGTTTGACAAAGCAACTTCGGCACTGTGTTTCTTTTAAGGCCTTATCACCATACAAATTGTGCAACTTTTTAGCAACCTGCGTTGCATATTTTCGTTTAAGGAAATAATAAAGTAAAATAAGGCGAAATGTTTTTTTGTGGGCTCCATATTAAAAGTGACGCCCAACAAACAAATATAAATAAAATTACGCGTACTTCTTTTCTAAAGCAAGCTAAAAGTGACAGCTTATAACTGTCAAAAGAAAAAATACAATTAAATAGTCACAAGCTGTTCAAAAAAATGGTCAACGCCGCCTGTATAAAAAATCGCCGGTTTCTTGTGGGGCAACCTAATAGTTACACCAGGAATGATAAACTTGTGTAAAACATATGTTAATGTATCAGGTTATGCATTACACGAGGTGATCATGCGTAGCAGTTAGTCTTCCCTTTTCCCAATCGTAGAACCGTTAAAACGCCGCATCCGTCCAGCCAAGCGCGAATTATTTAAAAAATTGCATTAAATTGCAGCGATCAGCGTTGTTTACTGGAGCGTAAAAGCATTCTGATAGGGTGTATTATTGAATCAATTTGACTCACGCAAACATACATACATACGTGTATATTGCCCATATGTATTGTCCACCTTCTAGAAAGTGCGCTCGTTCAGCTGCTTATCTTTTACTACAGAAATTTGAAATTTGAATTTTAAATTCCCATCATTAATTTACATACACGACTATTTCTTATTTTTTATCTTTTATTCACACATACATATGTACATATGTATGTATGAAAAGTTCATACGATAGTTGCGCATGCGCAGCGTACACACCTTCGTTATTTGACCAATCAGCGTTAAGATATCGTACTCAAAATCACACTCAAAGCAGACAACTCAATTTTTGATAATGCATGACACACGCGCATACACACACACACGCACACTTAACATATGAACTCGAGTTGTTGTTTGGGTCTCTGCGTGAACAGGTGCAAGATTTAACGTTGTTATTTTTTTAATAAATTGTTTTTGTTTTCATAATTTTTTTATCATCTACGCAGCACTTATTATATATGTACATATCTACCGAATAGCCTTTAATCGCGCTAAATTCATTGGTGAATATTCATAAAACTGGTACAAAGTAATATGCATAACTTTCCTAAGCCTTTAACTATCAACTTGTTTATTGTTTATTCAAATATCTAGAAGAATTCTCGTTAGTTGTCCGTTTCTTAATTAACATAAAAAGTTGCTCCAGTAAAGCTATATACGTATGTATGTACGGGTGTGTGACAGCCAATTTGTAGTTGCTGTATTTTTTCGCCAACTATTCACTCACACATTCATTCTTTGTCCCCTTTTGCTTTACTATATTATTTTGACTTTTAAAATGTTATCAATAGTTTGTGTTGGAAATTTCATAAGCCGAAATAAAAAATGCGCGTTTTTCAATATTCATAAATGGACAAAACTATCGATTATCGATTGTGCTAAGCCGCCGCTAGTGCGCGCGTGTTAAGCCGGTACAGGTTAGGTTAGTTTTACAGGTTTGTCGCAAGCAGACAACCAAAGGAATTCTCAATATAGGTTACATTCAGCGGGTGTTTAATAAAAAGCTTGTGTATGCAAATGCAGGGCACATTTCCATTGCTCATTAACGTAATGTCATGTGGATGGTTCGTGATTTTGGTATTTCTTATATACTCGTATATAAATAAATGTTTGGTGAATAAAAATTAATTTATTACTTAATGTGTCTAGAAACGAAAATGGTAATTTTTAAACAGGAAAGTGGCTCTTACTGAATCGTTTATATGGAGGCTGAAGAAATTAGACTCGATAAACTTTACGTTTTATAAACTCTTGTCTGTATCCTCCACCCGCCTGCCGACTTGACAATATCATGGCGGCCATTGCCAATGAGGCGCTTGGTGGTAGATAGATATAAGTAAATCGCTGGAGGTTTCTCATTAGCAAATCACAGTAAGGTGGTCGGCAAAGAAGAGAAGTCAACTAGTGGGGAAGTGGTTATAATCATCGGCAGCGGGCACTAAGCGCTTACTAATCGTCTCACCAGCGGTCAAATCTCTGTTATAAACAATATAGTTGTTAGTTGTTGTAATGCCTCTGCTAAAGCAACACTTCAGCGCAAGGTCTTACTGAACTTTCTGGGTGATAAAAAAGTTGATTTTTTGGTTATAAAGAAAAGGCTAAGGTAAGACCCGAATGTATTGCCATTCTGAAGGCAAGGCTCGACCAACATTAAAAATTATAGAAAATTAATTTATGTTTGCCCCTCGGCAGGACTGTGTACTTTTAACATGAAATAAAAGCTCTTCATAAAAATCCATCGGCCGTCCGGAGGCGGCTTATTATGAACTGTAGGTCTTTCCATTTGTTGGAAAAACTTCTAGATGCAAAACCACAAATTGGAAGAGAAGCTCGGCGGTTACAAAGTGTATATATTAGGTAAAGTAAAAAGTTCGTTCGGCTTTTTTTTATGCAAATGGTTCCAAACCGTTTACTGGCTTATCTTTAGTTCCTCAGCAATTAAATAAGTGCTCACGTGACGGTCTGTTTCCACGACGTACTGAGTCAATCAATCGAAAAACTGTCAAAGACAAACTTTTAGCGCGAATAAACACGTTTTCAGCGCCGTATAGTATGATATGATGCACACGTAAATCTAGTACTATGGACAATAACGCCATCTCTTAGATAAAAACCGAACGAACTTTTGACCTAATATAATGCGCCTGATCCTTCCATACGTCAGCACGAGTTGCTGCGAACGGCGCCAAATCGATTCTTTACGGTCTTCGTGTACACTCTCAGCTACGGCCGATATATTTTCTTTACTGCTTGCTGGACGTGGTCTATTCGATCGAGTATTATCCAATAAAGAATGCAGGTGTTGCGAATAGCACGCTCATTAGGTCGATTATGCTAACGATAAGGTAAGAAGGCCGAAGCGCGCGAAACACATTCTGTACAGAAAGTTGAACGATTTGTAAACTTTGTTCTGGAATAAGTCTTTCCCTGATGAAATACCGAACAAAACTGAACAAATATAACATGACAGCTTGACACGTCTCACACAAGACCTGTCAAAAAAGGCTATTGAAAAAATTACCTCTACTAGGTTCACTCCTTTTAAGCAATTTCAAAGAAATATGGTCCGGAGATGTGGAACTGGTCACCTCAATCGTGATATTAGAAAAAGATTTGTACGACTTTACCTCATTTCTGATTCAACGCGTACTTTGCTCTCCAGTGAGTTTGCTTTGTAATAGGCAGCGAGCGATAAGACCGCACCATTTAAGTTAAATCATTTAAGTTAAATGTTCGATAATTATCAGGGTGTTTATTTATGCAAAACTAATTTAACTATTAAATAATAAAAATATAAAAAAAAATAATTTGCATACATACATACATAGCAACATATCTAATAAACGTATTCCATCTTTTATACAGGTGATCCAACAACATTCGGTAATTTACGCGCCTCTGACGAGACAATGATGGCCGTGCAGCGTTGCATTGAAAGCGGAAAATATAATGGCTATGCGCATTCACAAGGACACGAAGAGGCGCGACGTGCTATTGCCAAATATAGCGCACATCAAAGCGCCGAAGAGATAAAAACCGAAAACATATTAATGTGTAGCGGTTGTTCAGCGGCACTGGAGTATTGCATATTGGTGCTTTGTGATAGTGGACAAAATTTACTTGTACCACGTCCTGGATTTTGTCTCTACCAAACGCTCGCTGAAGGACTTGGCATCGAAATACGCTATTATGATCTGTTGCCGGAACGACAATGGGAGGCAGATTTGCGTCAATTAGAGAGCTTGATAGATGAGAATACAGGGGCGTTGCTTTTAAATAATCCCAGTAATCCATGTGGCAGTGTATTTAGTAAGAAACATTTGGAGGATATATTGGACATTTGCGAACGACACTATTTGCCCATAATAGCGGATGAGGTAATTAAAAAGGAGTACTTAGTTTATACAAAAAAAAAAAAAAACATTAAAATTGAACAATTTTCCATTTTTGACAATTTTTAGATTTACGAGCATTTGGTATTTCCCGGTTCGGAATTTATTGCTGTGAGTAGTCTCTCTAAGAATGTGCCGGTGCTTACATGTAGTGGCACAACAAAACGCTTTCTCGTGCCTGGCTGGCGTATGGGTTGGGTGATTATACACGATCGTCAGGGTCGTTTGAGTAATGCGATTGGCGGCTTAAAAAGTATGTGTAGTCGAATTTTAGGTTCCAATACCATAGTGCAAGGAGCTCTCCCCGACATGTTGGAGAAGACACCAAAGAGTTTTTTCGACAGCGTTATTAACGTGCTTTATGTAAGTAAAACTGCTCTGACTATCAGTAAACTCTACTAATCTTATCAATTTAATCAACTTCATTTGCAGTCTAACGCACGCTTGGCATATCGGATTTTGAAAAAGGTGCACGGCCTTAATCCAGTTATGCCCGATGGCGCTATGTACATGATGGTTGGCGTAGATATCGAACGTTTTCCAGCCTTCAAGACAGATACACATTTTGTGCAGGAGCTGGTGAATGAACAAAGTGTCTTTTGTCTGCCGGGAGCCTGTTTCGAATGCCCGAACTTTATGCGTATCATATTAACAGTTCCCGGTGATATGATGAAGGAGGCTTGCATGCGTATTGCACAATTCTGTGAAGCTCACTATAAAAATGACAATAACATTATTGAGAATGGACTTTTGGACTGAGGATGAAACGTTTCTTTGGGGTAGGCGAATCATGCGACACATAAAAAATGGCTTGTGAAAAGTGCAAAGCACAAATACTTGTTTATCTTATGTAGTGGGACCTTAGTGAAGTTTAATTAACAAATGCATTTGTAGTCAGTAGAATTTTTAGTTATGCAAATTAGTAAAAGTAATTCAATAAAATACATATATACATATATAAGAATAATAATTTTATTTTAAATAAATATATGTACATATAATATTAAGTGATTTTATTTACACGTGTATAGAATTGCGAAATTGTTTAACGCAATTAATTGTTACTTGTGACACACTAATATTTCAATAAATAAATCAACTCGTTGAGGTTATACTTTGTTGCAAATTAATATAGTTATTGAAAAACAGCATATATCACTATTTGTGGAAAGGTTTTAACTTAACTTAAATTCCTGAATGTGACGGAAGTATTTTTTGTAAAGTAAAATCAAATTATATTAGCTTTATTCTTACCAGTTTAGTACAATGAGTGATCGCGCAAGGGTGATGTAGTTAATTCGGGTGGCAAGATTCATTTTCATTTTCATTTGATGCGTCAAATAGAACCCCGAAACTTAATCAAAAATAATACTTGTTTAAACCGTCACGATTTTTAAACCCACAAAAGAAGACGTCTAGTGTTATAATCCTCGATCTTTAAATAAAATATATGCATCGTGAACATATTTATTTGTTCTGCAGTTGATATGCACTTAAATGATTTGATTTAATTTCCTTTTCCATTTCAACTGATTTCCGTTTCCGACAATTTACTCGCTATTTTTCAATTCGCTCTTCGATCAGCTGTAACTTTTGACAGTTCAACCATAACCTAAAATTTTTTTTGTAAACAAAAACATTTCTTGCCACAGTAATTTCATTATGCGGCTCTTAATCAAAAGATTGGATTGCTTAAAAAATTCTTTAAAATGTTGCCTTCAACAACAAAGCCACCCAACGTACAGCACACAAAAGAAATTGGCGAATGAATTGTTTTCTGCACAATATTGTATAAATTTAGTGGAGTGAGTATTGAAAATACTATCATTTCCTAAGGTGTTCAGAAAAAGCCTATATGTTTGTTATATAAAAACAAAGTTATATTCACTTAAGTATATAGTGATTTCATTGCAGGAAAAATGATTATGAAAACTATTTGTGTACATTACTTTTGAATGGTGATCAACGGCGACACGCATTTGCATTAAGAGCATTCAATGTTGAGGTGGCTAATTGTGGCGCAAAGGTTAAGCATTGCTACAGAGTTTAATAACTTACCATATTAAAGCCATTTATGAAAACTTGCAGGTATCAGAGGAGCATATAAATAAATTGAAACTGAAATTTTGGTATGATTCCATCGATAAATGTTTTTCCAATGAGTCTTCTTATGTAGCTGATCATCCAGTTTTACGTGAATTAAAATATGTAGGTATAAAACAACCATAGCATTTTATAGCAGTATTCGAAAATTAATTTTATTCCACTACAGACAATCGATTCAAATAAGCTTAGCAAAATCTATTTAAAGCGTCTTGTCACGGCACGTGATCGTCCTTCAAATCAGCCATTCCTTACGGTAAAACACCTAGAAGAGTATGCCGATCAGGTCTTCTCATCACTTTTTCATCTGCTAGTTGAGTTGAATGGCATTAAGGACATACAAGTTGACCATGCTGTTTCACATTTGGGCAAAGCGCAAGGTATTGCTACGCTCCTTAGAGCGATACCGTATAAGGGGCGAACTCAAGCCTTAAATGTGCCACAAGAAATTTTAATAAAGCATGGTGTGAGTCAGGAGCGTATTGTGAGAGATAAGGCTGAAGACAAAGTTGTAGAGGAATGTATTTTTGAAGTAGCGTCTGTAGCGCATCAGCACTTAGAAAAGGTAATTCGGTGGAAAATTCCATATTATTAAAAGTAGGTAACATAATGAATAACATTTTAATATATTTATTTTTCAATGCAAGTGTTGAACTTTTGTACTCACCAATGTCATTTTACAGGCTCGCAGCCTTATGGATAAAGTACCCAAAAGTGTGCGTAAAGTTTTCTTACCATCGATAGCTGTGGAACGTTATTTAGAACGCTTACGAAAGTCGAATTTCAGGTTGGAAGATAATTTTATTCAGATTTCTTCTTCTAATAAATTATATATGTACATCATAATTCTTTATTTTTCATTTGAATAGATTAACTGATCAGAGATGTTTACAACGAGATTCGATGTTACCTATATCGCTGTATTGGAATAATTTACGCAGTCGCTACTGATTACCTACTTTGTAGAGAATTTATACAGGATCTTCAGCAAATTCGACAGGAATGAAACGCCAATTTTTAGCCAAATCTCTAAGAGATTCAGCTATTAGTTGACTGATTATACGCAATATACTACTGCAGTATGTAAATAGGTAGAGGTAAATCGTCACATGATATAATATGAAAAAGATAAAAGTATAAACTTTAAATTAGCAAAAATATCACTAGTTTTTAATACGTACTTGTGGTTTATGTCGATGGTTCTGATAAAGGGTAGAGGGCCAGCATTCAATCGTATTACTTCATCGTAGCTGAGTTCATCATTAATTTCTGGTGAACTTTTCGGTCGCATAAAATTGGATTCGGACAAATAATCCCAATAAAGTTTTTCAAAAATCGTTGTAGTTGGTACTTTGGTGAAACGCTCGCCTTTAGGGGGTAAAAGCTCCCAAGCAATACTTACAGGTTCCTCTGTTTTGAAATTAACTTTTATATTTAGATGCAAAAATATATGCATCATATAGCTGGGTTCTTTCCATTTAGGATCATCAATAGATTCAACTTCTTCCAGCAGCTGTTTGGCAATCTTTGTTGATTTATCGAATACTCGATGTATCTCCAAGGCCAAAGGTATGCGTTTGAAGTGAAGTGCACGTTCGAAGACACGCAAATTTACCACACAGAGCTTTGAATGATGCGGCTTGAGGCGAAAGATGTTAGGTTCAAATGTCACCTCGAATAGATCGCTGATAATGTAGCTGTTACAATAGTTTTTAAATTGAAAAATTAAGGTTGAATTAATTTTATTCTTACAGAAATTGTCTTACTTTTGCCAACGAAACTCGACACATTTCTGATTGTAGTTATGTATAGACACCATTAAACTCCTCTGCTCTGAACGTTGCATATCGAATTCGATTTTATTTGGATAAATTACATAGGGGAAGTCGGCGCATTCATA
The DNA here is from genome assembly GCA_037013455.1 of Ceratitis rosa. Taxonomy (NCBI): domain Eukaryota; kingdom Metazoa; phylum Arthropoda; class Insecta; order Diptera; family Tephritidae; genus Ceratitis; species Ceratitis rosa. The sequence goes on from JAWMAG010000054.1 coordinate 19,126,036, forward strand.
GTCGTCAACAGGCACTTCCAGGTCGGCGGCGACTTTCTCGGTATAACCTTTAGCTTTGATTTGAAATTTTGAACGAATATTTTCGTAGTTCAAAGTAAAATCAAGCTAAAAATGAAAACACTTAACATTTTAGTATATAAAATAGTAAAAAAGTATATACACTCTTGCTTTACGATAAGATACGAGTGTTTTTCTTGTAATAAGCTCTTTCAGTATTTTTCTTCTTAATTTTAGTATTTACTTTTTAAGAATTTTTAATTAAAAATCTTTTACAACTTACAATAAATCAGCAACATTTGTAATCTCACCACATTTTCGAAATCACTTGGTCTATATTCCACCATTAACGGCCAGACACTTAAACGAGGCACAGTTAAATTAGGGTTCATTAACTTTAAACCACGCTCACGCGTGGAAAAGACGAAATTCAAATGTTGTCCCGTTATATTTTGCACCCAAATGGGTTGTACGAGACGTCGATGTTCATGTAAATCAGTTGGTATGAGTTCTTTGGTTATAATACAAGCGTTTGGATCAAAACCGATAATATTCATTTTGAAATTCAAAGTGAAAACTCGCGAGTCGGAGCCGCTGTAAAACGAAAACTCTCTTAACTTCTCTACATACATATAGCACATTATACTGTTTTGGTCTTACATGAATTCATACGTCAGCGTATGTTCGCCAAAAAGAAAATAATAAAAAACTACACGCATTGCAACCAACTCCTGGGGTTTCATATGTATCGCTTCCTGTAAGATATGTATTAGACGCCTATGCGGACAATGATATAGATGACGAAATTGATTAAAGCCCACACGGGTTTCCAGTGGCATACAATCACATTTTTGAATACGCTTCAAATGCAGATTGAGATTTTTCTCCGATAAGTTGCGTAACCAGAGAATAATCTTCAGTGGGCGACTATTAATTTGACGCATTGGCATGATGATGTTGTGTTCAAAATGGGTTCTATCTCTATCGATTTCTAGGTTAAGTCTAGAAGTAGAAGGGAAGATCTCTTTAATATGAATTATGTACACTATAAAAATGGTTAAAATCTTGGAAAAATGCTTAGATAGCAATTACTTATCAATATCGAAATATTCCCAAAAGTAAACTTTCAGTGCTGGTGGCGATGTAACGGTCATATTTTCAAATTTATACAACTGAAATGTCCGCTTAGCACCCTCTCTTTGTAGACGCGCTCGTTCCAGTACAGCTTCACACATTTTTAATACAATTTTAATGCTCCAAAAAATTGATGGTGTTTGCTTTTAAAAACTGACCGAATCTTGTTTTTTACAAAAACAAAGCAAAAACAAAAAAAAATTAATACAATTGAAAGTGAGATTTGTCAATTTATTTCAATTACTCTTAACGCACTGTGTACAATGAATGGGTATTATGTATATGATTAGTAGTAAGTATAAAGTTTTAGCGTGGATTTTAATAGCTTCGATTTTGTAGCTAAAATTAATAAAAGAAAATTTGCTATTTAAAATGTTTTCAAAATAACAAATTTAAGGAATAAATTAGGTTAGAACAGCTGTGCGGTGTATGGATCTTACGTCTTCCAATGCAAAGATGTTTCCTAAGAAAGAGAAATCACTAGTTTTAGTTAATAGAATTTAAAAGAAAACTTAACGTTGAGGAAAGATTGCTCTTAAAAACGTGGATTAGACCTTAAGAAGTTCGTCTTAAAACTCAAAAGACAAAATTTCTCAATTTTGAAATTTATAAAACTTTATAGTTTTTTTAGCCATAAAAAAATTCTAGTTACGCTCTTATTAGCTACATTCAACTAATTTTCCATTCTAGTTAAAAACGAACTAGTCCTGCATACCATTAAAACCAAAAGATTTTGTAAAATTTTACTTAATTTTTATCAATATGAAGTATACAGCTCCTACATGTAAAATTTACAAAAGCAATACCCTTTGTGAATTACTTCTCTATCTAAACGAGTAGTTACTCGGTACTTTTGACATTTCCACAGTGACAAAGCTATCAAAACGCATACTTCACTGCCTCAAAACAATGCCTTGTACTCTTTCCAACCACACAACTTGTCGATCTCTTTTTAACACAACTGAAAATGATATGTTCTACGGATGAAACACCTCAATTGGTTTCATTCTAATTTTTGCATTTGTTGGTCATTGATTGACAGAAGCTGTTGGAAATTAGTTTAGAGTGCGATTTACGGAATTCGCATTTGACGAAACGGGTGTGTTTTCTACTTTCATGCTAATAAAGTGTAGATTTTATATGTAAATAATAGTAAAGAAAAGTAAATATTAATCAAATTGAACATATTTTATGCAATCGCTTTGCATATATACAATACTGTCAGTTTTGTATCCCGCCGTTGTGAAAAAAAAAAACGTAAAAGTAGGAAAAAAGGAGTGTGCCCATGAGTGATGCATCGTCAGAGTGAGTGAGAGTGTATTTAACGAAATTTTTGAGAAAAGCAAACGCGCGAAAAAGGTGCAAAGTAATAGCACGAAAAAATTTGTGCGAACGGAAAAGTAAACGGCAAACACAAAAGCGACCCTAAAATATAAAAAAAAAATAAATAAAAAGAAGAACCAAAAAGAAAAGTGGAGCGAAAGCAGAATTTCATTCCATTTAAAAAATTATAATTATTCAAGAAAGTAGCAAAGTGTAAAGTTTACATATTTTACAAATACAAAGTGGTTTAAAGGATACATTGAGAAAGTCGTCGGAAAAATCCAAGAAAAGGTAATTTGGAGAACTAGTACATTCGAGTATGTACAAAAATGTATGTTTAAGGCTTTTATTTTTTTAACACAAATGCTGATAAGATTCTATGAGCTGGCACGAGTAAAAATTTCATTGCCTGACATGAAATTCTTAATGCAAAATAATTGGTGATAAATAATTGCGGCTATTGATTTAAAATTTTTTTTTGTGTGTGTGTGTGCATATAGCAGTACAAAAAAATATATACATACATATATTTAAACTTTTAGATTTAGTAGAATGAATAGTATAGGATTTTAACTTAATAAATAAGTGACTATGTATTTAGATAATAGCGAATTTTACTGCAAACAACGATTCGTTTAATCTGCTTTTAACAACTGGCAGCGCGACCAACGCCTCTTGTGGCCATAAAAAAGTTTTTTGAATTATCTAAACAGAAAAATAAAGTAAACAGATATAAAAAACACATCAGTTGTACATATGTATATGGGTACAAATTACATATGTACATAGGCATTTGTGTTTATTTGACAAATTGTGGGTTGGGCTTGAAACCTGGGCTTTCGGAAAAAATTTTCTTTCGCTTTTTTCATGTTTTTTTTATCTACGCAACATATAATATTTAATACTAACGTATTATATAGAAAAATAATTTTAAAGCTGTTCACAACAAGATAAAATTCTAATTCAACAAAGTCTGGATTATATCGCCTCATAGGGGGAAAAGGTCAACTAACTACTAACGGGAGTGAATAATTTATAATGAAAAACATAAAAAATAACGCCAACAAAATAATCGCATTTTTTTGTAACTTTAAACCTAGAAGTTACGAATTTCTAAATTATGTCAACAGTGTTAAGTATTCAATGTGCTTTTTGTCCCATTTCGTTTGATATTTGCCAACAATTTCTGGTTTTGAGCCACGACTGTTAACCGAAATTCTGCAAAAAAAAAGAAATAATAATAATAAAACGGAATTCATCATAAACGGTTATTAGTCACGTTTATGTTTCGTGCTAGGTGCTAGTTGCTTAATATTAGATAGAAGATATATGAATACGAATATTTAATTTATTAATGTTTATGTTGGTTAAAAATAATTCTCGGTTTCTCTGGCATTTGCTTTTGCCCCTATTCTATTGTATTACTGTGCATATTGCGTGAGACAAGTATAAATTAATAATAATGAAATGCCGCAAACGCTATAAATTTACAAACATATGCATGTTTGCTACTTCTATCGAAAGAGTGCTAATTAAAAAAGACACTGCTGAACACTGTTAAAGAGCAGTTAGCTATGTGAAAGCATGTTAGGTGATATGTTTTTGGTGTCAAAATACCGAAAAGTTAGTGACCTATATTTCGCGTAAAAAATGTGTATGAAAAAAAAACAATCGATGAACTTTATTCGCGAAGCTTATAACAATAGCCTGCGTGCACTTTTTACGACGGAAGAACCCTTACTTACGTTCTTTCTGTGCTTTATTGCTCTTGGTGTAATAAAAATTAATTCTGAAAAAAGCTGGAACAATGCATTGTTGGTTTATTATTCTTTTTGAAATCTATCCTTTCAATGGAATTGAATTTTTTCTTCAAAATATTATTTCTTTCCAACATACCTACATACATACATAAATTACTTAGCTGTTAAAAGTTGTTTTATTGGTATTATATCCAACTTTTCAATGTTAGAATATTAGTTGTAAAAGCGTGTAATGTCAAGGTTACCTTTAACTATATATTAAATAATTTATGTATGTTTTTTTTGTTGTTGTCATGGTGTTTGAAAAAAGTTCTCAGTTATGCGGCATGCAACCACAAGAATTTTGGATAGAATAAAAAGTAATTTTTTAACTGAAAAACTCGAATTTGTTAAAAAAAAATCACAAACAAATATGCGAATATTTTTAATTGTACAATTGTATTTGTAAACTTGTTTCTTCATATGTATGTATTTAATTTTCATCTTTGCATATTTTTATAAATTGCTACACTCATATTGAACGTTCGACTGAAAGCAAAATCACTTGTGAGTCATAAGAAAAAAAAAATCGAAGAAAAAAAAATCAAAAATAAAACGACTAGCTTTTGTTTTTCAAGCGCTGAAATCATTTGCCATTTAGTATTTTAGTATTTGAAAAAGCATTTTAGCATGTTATGCTTGCATGCGCGCATAGAAACTGAACAATCATTAAAGCACTTATGCACATTGTTAAGACAAATTCGAATATACCAAATATGCAAGTGATGATGAGTTGTGCTGCGCATGCGCAAAGGTAAATGCCAAATACCATGAAATCGCATGATGAGCAAAACTAAAAAAAAAATAATAATAATAACAAAACAGAGGAAAATTATAACAATAATGAGCAATTCAATACAATTTAACAATAAGTGTTTGAAAAATGAAAGCGAAAAACTAAAAAAATAAAAAAAAAAAGAAATGAAAAAATAAAAATGACATCAAAAAAATTAAAAAAAAGAAATGAAGAAAAAATTTATGAAAATTAAAAAAAAAAAGAAATTGAAAATTAAAAAGAAGAAAAGAGGAAAATGAAAAATAATAAAAAAAAATTTACAAAAATGCACTAGTAAAGTAAAGTGATAAGATGATTGCGATGCGTTTTTTATTATTATTTTATTTTTGTAGGTTACTTATATTTTATTATTTTATCCTTTTTATTTTTATATTTATTTTATTATTTTTTGTTATTAATTTTATTATTTTATTTTCTTATTATTTTATGTTTGATTAATTTTTATTTTTTTTTGTAATTATAGTATTATTTTTGATTATTTTCTTATTATTTTTATTTTATTTATTAATTTAATTTTTTTATTTTATTACATCATTTTATTTCTATTACTATTTTATGTTTGATTACTATTTAAGCTTTTTATTATTATTTTTGTAATTTTTTAATTTTTTTTATTATTTTATTATTATTGTTATTATTTTATTATTATTGTTATTATTTTATTATTATTTCTTGTTTTATTTTCTTTATTATGCTATTATTATTTTTTTTAATTTTATTATTGTTATTTTTTACTGATTTATTTTTATTTTATTTTATTTTTTATTTTTTTTTTATAATTCTTTATTATTTTACTTTTTTTTACTATTATTTTTTTATTAACACTTTTTCTATGCTACTTTTTTATTTATTTTATTTAATATATTTTATTTTATTTTATATATTTAATTTTGTTTTATTTTATTTTATATATTTTACTTTATTTTTTAAATTTTATTTTATTTTATTTTATTTTATATATTTTATTTTATTTTTTAAATTTTATTTTATTTTATTTTATATATTTTATTTTTTTTTTTATATTTTATTTAATTTATTTTATTTTTTAAATTTTATTTTATTTTATTTTATATATTTTATTTTATTTTTTATATTTTATTTAATTTATTTTATTTTATTTTATTTTATATATTTTATTTTATTTTATATATTTTATTTTATTTTTTATATTTTATTTTATTTTATTTTGTATATTTTATTTTATTTTTTATATTTTATTTTATTTTATTTTATTTATTTTATTTTATTTAATTCTATTTATTTCATTTTTATTTTAATTTTTTTTTTATTTTTATTATTTTTTTGTCGTCTTCTTCACCATTATGTTTTGTAGTTTGGTTGTTGACTCGAGTTTTGTTACCATAGTGATAATTGTATGCGAGTTAGTGTGGCGTCAACTGATAGCTATTTGGCCTTAGGCAACCCCTTTTTAGTTCACTACTCTTCTCTATAAAATAGCCTTATGTTACTAATTGATAGCTGCAAATTAACGGTTAATGTTTCAAAGTGGCTCATGCCCAAACATATTAATGCATCTACTACATACTCGTATGTATCTACTACATACTTATATGTATCTATTTATATTGACTATGAAAGTTATGTTTTCTTGTGCGTTAGTATGTACATATATTCATATGTATATGTAAATATGTGTGAACATATATACTATGTGCGAAGTCAAAAGCCAAGTCAAGGTCTTTGAAATTGCACTTGTTTTATTTTTGAATTGAAAACTCCTCGCTGTTGAGTTGATAATTACAATTTGATTTGCTATTTATTTTGGCTATTTATTGCATTAGCTCAAATCGTTTTTCGTTAAATTCGATTAACACTTTTGGCTAATTTTAATTACATTTTTGTAAAATTGTTAAAACGAGTTTTTTGTCTTAATTGTTGTATTTTTCCTAAATTGACAGTTTTTCTTATACAAAAAAAAAAATGCAAACGAATTTTTCGGGGTAATGGTCTTTGATTACTATACCTTATTCAATTCACTTTTGGCTCAAAAAATAATTTTTTTTAATATTATGTGTTTTTTTAAATTAAAAATATTTTTTATTTAAAAAACAGTCTGTTTTAGTTTTTGATATTTTTTTTTTAATTTTTGATATATATTTTTAATATTAAATATATATTTTTAATAAATAGTATAAATTTTAGTCTTATTATAAATTAATATTTTTTTCATATTAAGACTTGGAAAAAAGTTTTTAGCACAATACATGGGCATGCATATTTTTTATACATACTATACGACGACTTACTTAAGCAAGTTCCCTCTTTTATTCATCTCTGCCTCGTAATAACCACTTTGTCTGTTTTTTTGTTTGAAACATCATTTAAAGTATGCCATCAAAAACTTTTGCAAAAAAAAGCATTTGTATTGACTTCCTACATATTTGGAATTTAACGCCGCCTCACCGGAAACAGCCTCAACACTCATTAAGTGTCACATATAAATATTTGTATGTATGTACATACGTTCCTCCGTAGATTATGTACATACATAAACATATATGTAAATGGCGACTGGATTTGCAGAGGTGATGACTTTATTTATAGCCAACCAAAAAACACTAATGAGTAGAAAAATAAACTATTGTGCCATAAAAAGTGTAGAAAAGTAGATAATTAAGTGCTCAGTCCAGATAAAAAGAGTTTTAATGAGATACAACAGCAAAAAAAAAAATTATGAAAAATAAAATAAAGATAAAATAAAATAAAGATAAAATAAAATAAAATAAAGTAAAATAAAAAAAAAAAAATGAAATAAAAAAAATAAACAAAAATATTAAATAAAATTAAAATAAACACTAAAAAAATAAAGCATTAAATAGATATAAAAACAATACAAAATAATAATAGAAATAATAAAAATAATAAAAAAATAAAAAATAATATGGTAAATAAATGAAAAAATAATAGTAATAATAAAATAATAAATAATAAAATTTATTTATTAGTAAAAAATAAAAATAAAAAATAAAAGTTATAAAACAATAAAGAAATTATAAAAATAATACAAAAATTATAAGAAATGACAAAATAATACAAAAATATTAAAAAATAAAAATTATAAAAAATAATAAAATAATAAACGAATAATAAATAATAATAATCTATGGTAAAACAAAATAAAAGAAAATATAATAAAACAATATAAAAAAAATACCTTCTGCTCAAATATAAACTAGACTTTATCCATAACTCGACAAGGACAAGACATATGGCCATACTTTTTTTTGCTTAGATTGGCAGGATTGTTATATGTTTACATGTCAAATTTGAGCGCGATCTGTCACATAGTTTTTTTTTACGGCACTATAAACAAGACAACCTCGAGTGTGTTTTTCGAATTTTACTATGGAAATTAACGTTGAGCAAAAGAGTTTGTTTGAAATTTTGTTATTCCAATGGAATATGTGCGTTGGACGCAATGAAAGTGTTGCAGAAGGCATATGGGGAGTCTTGCCTATCACGTGCACGTATTTTTGATTGGTATAAGTCGTTCTAGGACGGCCGTACATCGCTGGAGAACTTGCCCCATAATCGTCGTCCGGCAACGTCAATAAACGAAAAAAACGTCGAAAAAGTAAAGAAAATTGTGTGTCTGCTCGACTTGTTCCAAAATTGTTGCTCGTACACCTCGTCTTGTACGCGATTATTTGACCAAAAACAACGTAAATATTGTTCCGAAAGCACCGTATTCACCCGACATGGCACCGTGTGACTTTTTTCTTTTCCTTAAACCCAAATTGCCGCTTCGTGGAAAGCATTTTCAGTCGATTGAAGTCATAAAAGAGAATTCGAAGAAGGAACTGAAAGCCATACCTAAAGCGGCCTACCAGTGTTATGAAGATTGGAAAAAAAGGTGGCATATGTGTATCGCCTCTAATGATGACTATTTTGAAGGGGATAATATAAATATTGAAGAATAATTAACCGTTTTTGTTTTATTGAGCCAGTCTCGTTTATATTTGAGCAGAAGGTATATGAGAAGATATAATAAAAAATCTAAAAAATCTAAAAATGTAAAAAATTAAAAAATATAAAAAAAATTAAATATTATATTAAAATAATAATAAAGTAATTTAAAAAACATCGAAAAATATATAAAAACATAGAAATATAAATATATAAGAAATTAATAAAATATAGAAAATGTAGAGTACAAAAAATAAAAAAAATTAAAACTAGATTTAAAATAATATAAAGGAAATAAAATAATTTCAAATAAAATGAATTAAAATAAGATAAAATAAATTCAAATAAAATAAATTCAAATTAAGTTAGTTAAAAAAAAATTCAAATAAAATAAATTCAATTAAAATAAATTCAAATAAAATAGATTCTAATAAAAAAAATAAATTCAAATTAAAATAATATAAAGTAAATTGAAATTTAAAAGAAATATTGGATTAAAATAAATTAAAATAAAATAAATTAAAATAAAATAAATTAAAATAAAATAAATTAAAATAAAATAAAATAAAATAAATTAAAATAAAATAAAATAAAATAAAAAAATTATTTGAATTAAATAAATTAAATTTAAATAATAAATAAAAATAGAATATAAAATTAAATTTAAGAAAGACAAAATGAATTTAAGAGATATGTAAAAACTGAAAGAATATTAAGTAGAAGTATGAAAAAAAATATTTAAATTTTAAACCTGAAAAAGATATAAAATAAAAAACTAAAAAATATACCAAATAAAAAATAAAATAATAAAATAATAACACAAAAAAACTGAAAAATATATAAAATAAAAAACTGGAATATATGTATATGAAATGAAACTTAAAATTTGGTTTTATGATATTTAGAAAAAGTTAAAAAAATAATGTAAATAATATTTATAATATTTGAAAAAAGTTAAGAAGTTAAAGAAAATAAATTTAAATTAAATTATGTTAAATTGAATAAATTAAAATAAAATAACAAAACTTAAACTTAAAAATAAAAACTATATTAAATAAAAAATAAAAAATTTATAAAAAATAAAAAAATAAAGGAAATTATAATAAATGAAAAAATAAAAAAAAAATTATAATAAATAAAAAAATTATAATAAATATAAAAAAATATGATTTTAAAGCATTCATCGCTTAATCGCGTAATTTTTTAGTGCTTCTCTACACTTTATATACATTTAGTTGCAATATGTACACAAAATATTTCAATTCATATTTTACGCTTTGTTCTCTTCACACTATCTAACCAGTGAATAACCACTCACAAACGACGCTATCAGTGCAAATAGTATTTTGACGCCTTGGAAGCTTTGCAACTTCATACAAACTCAACTGCTAGAACTCTGCTTCCGTAAAGATTAAGTTCACTAAACCGCGCACATATATCATATTTTGTTTTGTATTTCTGTACTTATGCACATACATACATACATATGAATGATTTCAATATGTATGTATTTATATGAATTTATCTATGTACAATATGGGTGATTCTAAGCGACTACAGTGCAATTGAGTTGACGAAGTAATTGTGCTTGCAATGTATGTATGAATGTAGATATGTATGTGCGCTTTACTTTATTTTTTTTTTGCTATATGCATACATAGTGTGTACATAATTCAAAGTCGTCTTTCTGACTGTCTACCATCGTCAGCGGCTCCACTCAAGCTACCATTTGTGACTTGAGTGCCGCCATGGAGGATTTTCTACTTGCAACTCATAGTGCAAGAGAAGTAAGAATTTATGTGCGTATGTAAGCTTGTATGCTTAGTTCCATTCATTATAATCGCAGTAATGATGTATTGTTTTTTTTTTATTATTGTTATTCTGGTAGATTTCTTCAACGGCGTTTTTCCTTTTTCGCTGCTCAACCTTTTTTTTTGTTTTAATCATAAAATTCTTATTTTCATGGAAAATATTTAATTAGAACGCACATAAATAGACATGCATACAAGCAATCCGAACTGCTTAAAATAAAACTACAATCACTTTCGAAATCGTAAGGATGTGTTTATATCTGCATTAATTTTTTTTTTAATTTTTTATTTACAAAATTAAATTTTTTAGCACTTCATAAACTTTTTTAACCAACGTAAGTGCTGTATTTTATTACAAAAACATAAAAAAATCACGCTTTATATTTTTCCCAACAGTTTGTAAATTTTCATAATTTATTTTCCAAAATCAAAAAAAAAAGCAACTATGTTAAGTTTCAAGAAACATTATTTTATTCATTTCTAAAACTACAGTACTTTGGATATTAATACAATTTTGTTTTGCTACAATTGCTTTTTTGTTACAAATACCACTTGTTCACTGACGTCATTGCCTAAAATTTATAAAAACATTACACGCTTTATTTATCCATTGCCGAGTCAAAACGTAAATAAACAAAAAGGCATTAAAACCATCTTTGCAACACTTCAAAGATACACGAAAATAAAAAATGCCCAAAATGTATTATTTTTAAACTCTTTTCCTCACCATATCATTTGCTAAACTCGTAAATTTCAATTTTTTTTTTGGTATTTGATATTGTTCACATGTTTCTAAAATGACCGGGCAGCAACTGATGTGCTTTGTCAGCAAAAGTATTCTAAATAATATAAAATAAAAAATAAAATAGACAAATATAAAAATATAAAATAAAATAGACAAATATAAAAATATATAATAAAATAGAATAATATAAAAATATAAAATAAAATAGAATAATATAAAAAATAAGATCAAAGAGAATAATATAAAAAATAAAATAAAATAATATAAAATAATATAAAATAAAATAAAATAAAGTTAAAATAAAATAAAATAAAATAAAATAAAATAAAATAAAATAAAATAAAATAAAATAAAATAAAATAAAATAAAATAAAATAAAATAAAATAAAATAAAATAAAATAAAATAAAATAAAATAAAATAAAATAAAATAAAAGAAAATAAAATAAAATAAAATAAAATAAAATAAAATAAAATAAAATAAAATAAAATAAAATAAAATAAAATAAAATAAAATAAAATAAAATAAAATAAAATAAAATAAAATAAAATAAAATAAAATAAAATAAAATAAAATAAAATAAAATAAAAAAAAATAAAATAAAATAAAATAAAATAAAATAAAATAAAATAAAATAAAATAAAATAAAATAAAATAAAATAAAATAAAATAAAATAAAATAAAATAAAATAAAATAAAATAAAATAAAATAAAATAAAATAAAATAAAATAAAATAAAATAAAATAAAATAAAATAAAATAAAATAAAATAAAATAAAATAAAATAAAATAAAATAAAATAAAATAAAATAAAATAAAATAAAATAAAATAAAATAAAATAAAATAAAATAAAATAAAATAAAATAAAATAAAATAAAATAAAATAAAATAAAATAAAATAAAATAAAATAAAATAAAATAAAATAAAATAAAATAAAATAAAATAAAATAAAATAAAATAAAATAAAATAAAATAAAATAAAATAAAATAAAATAAAATAAAATAAAATAAAATAAAATAAAATAAAATAAAATAAAATAAAATAAAATAAAATAAAATAAAATAAAATAAAATAAAATAAAATAAAATAAAATAAAATAAAATAAAATAAAATAAAATAAAATAAAATAAAATAAAATAAAATAAAATAAAATAAAATAAAATAAAATAAAATAAAATAAAATAAAATAAAATAAAATAAAATAAAATAAAATAAAATAAAATAAAATAAAATAAAATAAAATAAAATAAAATAAAATAAAATAAAATAAAATAAAATAAAATAAAATAAAATAAAATAAAATAAAATAGAATAAAATAAAATAAAATAAAATAAAATAAAATAAAATAAAATAAAATAAAATAAAATAAAATAAAATAAAATAAAATAAAATAAAATAAAAAATAAAATAAAAAATAAAATAAAAAATAAAATAAAATAAAATAAAATAAAATAAAATAAAATAAAAAATAAAATAAAATAAAATAAAATAAAATAAAATAAAAAAATGAAAAGAAAAATAAAATTAAATAAATAACATTAAAAATAAAAATGAAATGACTCATTCCCTCTATAAAATATATTTAATCTCTTCATAGTATTTAGTAGAAAATCTGGTGGAATATAAATATTCATAACAATTAACAAAAGTTAGAGCGGTGCGAATTGTTGCAATATAAAAAAGATCACAACAATTTCTTTACGTTTCGATGTTTAATTAAAATTCACAACATAGTGTTCAAAAAATATAAGTACATCGAGTCAATAGTCCACTTAAATCACGGGAAACACCTGTCGTTCAGTCATACCGCTTACATTTTTTTTTTAATAAATGAGTCATACTATTTATTCTATTACGTAAATGTGAGTGTATAAAATAACAAAGTGACTCATTTGTTAAAATCCCTCAAGTACAAATACTCTCAATATCATTATATATAAATTATGAAACATTATTTATAAGAGTGATTGACTGCCTAGCTTAGGACATTATTATCATTATCAACATGAAACTAATTCTCATTTATTATTAATTTAATAAATTTTAACTGATTTTTTTTTATCGAATGATAGCAATTAAAGTTGTGATATACGAAAGGAATTTGATGAAAATTTATTTGGTTAATGTGTATTTGCAAATGTACTTATGTACGGGATTTAAAAAACTTCCTTTAATATTTTTCTTATTCTCCACGTCTTTACAGCTGGGACCCATTCTTTTACCGTGAACGCCGGCTCAGAAAAATTAATTTTCTTGACCTATTAGTGTCTACAGCCTCATAAAGATTTTTTTAGAAGAAACGAATTGAGCTGGTTGACCTCCTTTTGTTATTAAAATTATTTTAGCCTTTTCTTTAGCCACCTATTTTGGGGATATATGCTTGAATCTCGAAGTTTTCATTTAAATAATAATTGAAGGATTATTTTCTTATTATTTTTTTAGACAGTCAAGTTTCCTTCGTTTTGGATTCTACCCAAAAGTTGGAGAAAATTTTTCTCAGAGCGCCATTTTGTTTAACAAAAAAGCTTTAAATGTATCTAAATTAACTAAATAACTTTTAATTTTTTTTTCAAATCTTCGTGTTTCCTTACCTTTATATTAAAAATAATATAATTTAATGCAAGAAAGAAAAAAACATTGAAAAATCTCATTTACTCACTTGTCTACCTCTGATCCTTCAAATGGCAGCAAGGCTTTATATGTCTAAACTGCAGCTTGGATTTTGCACTTGAAAATATGTAGAAATTCGTTCAAAATATGTTTTTGTTGTTGATTGAGCATAATTCAGACTGGTGTGCAAATAACTAGATAGTGTTGGACCAGCTCGTTTATGGTAATTGCAATCTATCTATTACACTTTTATTGAACATAAGTGTGACTTTTCCGCCATGAACTACTTTTGGGCCAATTTTTTATGGCAATTGTAAAAAAATTAATTCAACTTTGGTTTTATATAATTTTAATATAGGTTTTTTAATTTAATTTTAATATATGTTTTTTAATTTAGTTTTAATATAGGTTAATTTAATTTTAATATATGTTTTTTATTATTATTATTTTTATTTATTTTTTATTTTATTTTTTTTTTTAATTTAATTTTATTTTTTTTAATTTAATTTTTTTTTTAAATTTATAAAAACTTATTTTCTTTTAATTGAATTTTTTTTTAATTTATAAATCTTAATTTTTATATAATTTAATTATATCTTTTTTAATTTTTAAATTTTCTACATTAATTTTTTATATAATTTAATTATCCCTTTTTAATTTTTTTATTTTCTTCCTTTTATTTTTTATTGTTATTATTTTTTTTATTATTCGTTTTATAAATCTTACGATCTAGTTTATTTATTTTTAGTGGGGTTGAAAAAATCAGTGTGTTTCAAATTGTTTCATTTTTTATATATATTTCTTTAATTTTAAAATTCATTATATTTTATTTTTAATTAATTTATTATTTTTTTATTTGGATTCCTTTTTATTTATTATTCTTTTGATTACATATTTTAATTACTTTTTACTTGTTTTTTATTCAATTTTAAAGTTTTTGCTTGAAATTTTTCCTAGAATAATCTTTGTTTATAATTCTTGTCAATATAAAATAATATAATTTTTTACAAATAAAGCAACTTAAATTGTGTATAAAACTTTCTACCGTATATTATCATGCAAATTAGTATTCTTTCTTTTGTGCAACAATACACGCCAAAAGCTAAAAATTATAATAATAATGCCTGAAAAAATAATAATAAATAATAGTAAAAACGATTTAGTAAAAGCGAAACCTTAAAAAAGAAAGGAGGGTGAGTAAATAAATACAAAAAAAACGAATTTAGAAAACAAAAATTCTACGCAAAACCCGTTAAACATCATTTCGCTGCTCGCCGGCTATTATATATGTTCCTTATTTTTTTTACAATCATGTTGGTATTAAAATAATAATTAATTATGTGTTCAAAATCTGGCACCAAAATATTTTTCTTTTAATTTCATTTGATGATCTACTGTTGACTCAATGATTCGACGCAGCTGCGCATTTAATTTTTACAAAAATTACATTAAAATAAATTATACTACATTAAATTACAAAAAAAAAAAAAAAAAAAAAATTAGAATAAAATAAAAAATTCAATAGTATAGTATAAAATAAAAAATAAAGTAGTATAATCTAAAATAAAAAAGTAAAATAGTATAACATAAAATAAAAAAATAGAATAGTATAATATAAAATAAAAAAATAGTATAATATAAAAACAAAAAAAAATTGTATAATAAAAAATAAAAAAATAAAATAATATAATATAAAATAAAAAAAAAATAGTATAATATAAAATAAAAAATATATA
Organism: Ceratitis rosa; assembly: GCA_037013455.1. Taxonomy (NCBI): domain Eukaryota; kingdom Metazoa; phylum Arthropoda; class Insecta; order Diptera; family Tephritidae; genus Ceratitis; species Ceratitis rosa. The sequence goes on from JAWMAG010000054.1 coordinate 19,141,918, forward strand.
GTATAATATAAAATACAACAAAAATAGTATAATAAAAATAAAATAGTATAAAATAAAATAGTATAATATAAAATAAAATGAAATAAAATAGAAGAATATAAAAAATAAGATAAAATAGAATAATACAATAAAACAAATAAAATAATATAAAAAAACAAATAGAAGAATATAAAAAATAAAATAAAATGGAATAATATAAAAAGTAAAATAAAATAAATTAAAATAAAACAAAATAAAATAAAATAAAACAAAATAAAATAAAATAAAACAAAATAAAATAAAATAAAACAAAATAAAATAAAATAAAATAAAATAAAATAAAATAAAATAAAATAAAGTAAAATAAATAAAAAAAAAAATAAAATAAAGTAAAATAAATTAAAATAAAATAAAATAAAATAAAATAAAGAAATAAAATAAAATAAATTAAATAAAATAAATTAAATAAAATAAAATAAATTAAATAAAATAAAATAAATAAAATAAAATAAAATTAATTAAAATAAATACAAAAAAAGATAAAATAATAAAAAAAAAATTTTACAAACTTTTTATATAATAACAGTAAACGGAAAATAAAAAAAGTTGTAATCTTGAGAAGATTGAGCACCTGACGCAATGGTGACGCAGCGCTGCGCGTTGATGTGAGGTGAAAAATACATACATATGTACCTACACATGTATGTACGTACATCTCTATGTGCGTAGAGGTCTTGTAGACCCCCCCTTGAGGCACAATTATTTACACGCAGATCTAAATAAATTTCTGAAACTACACAGTGCGAATGATGAAAAAATTAAAAGACAACGAGGAAAAAAATAAAATAAAATAAAAAAATATACGAAAAATTAACAAAAATGCCTACAAAAGCGTTGTCTCTAGTCACAAGTAATGGAAACCATTTTTATTTCACTTAATTTATAATTACGCTTACAACGGTTTGTGCGCAAATTCAGCGTTGGGTCAAACACAAACAACGGTGTAAATTTCTTAATTTTGTGTGTGTTTTATTTTGTTTTGTAGTGGCATCCACTACCACTGCCAGCCACAGAGTAGATGTTGACAAGCAACCAACCATTCGTTGCTGGTGCTTACGCTGACAGCTCTTTGTGCCGTTTACAAGTTAGTCGGTTTTTCACGCCACCCAGTCTGCGCCAGCTAGCTAACTACTGTTGCCGCCATACACGTATGTAGTTGCCTGTCAACTGTGTGCTGGTAATAAATGAGGGAAAAAACGTCTCAAGTGGGACGGGCACACTAATTTGTTCCCGTCTTCTTCTTCTTCTTCTTTTACTTCTTCATGCATGCATCTTTGCTTTTTTCCCACCTCAAAATTCTCTTTCTAAACCTCTAGCCTAATTTTTTAAAATACATATGTTTGCATGTGCTACAGTGGCGGTCATAGATATATCGTAGAGTGAGAAAATGAAATTTTAAGTAACCGGAGTAGTAACACCTCGCTGGAAGATGAAAAGTTGCATTTTTGAAAATTGTTAGAAGAGGTGGTTTCTTACATATCATAAGTTGCAAAAGATTTTAGCTCTAACATTAATACATTCGATTCCTTCACCTGGTCTATGCCTTTCCAGCTTGTAAAAAAAATTTGAGGTTATGTTTTGAAAATCTCTTAAAAAAAAGAACATGGAAAATATTATGGTCAGAAATAATTATGGTTTTCAGTTTGAGAGAAGCGAAGTTAATTATGAAATCTGTTAAATTTAAATATATAAATATTTTAAAATTTTTCAGATTATTAATGATTTTTAATTAATTTCTAATTTAATTTCATCATTCATTTCGATTAAACAGCGATAAAAATAAAAATTCCGATACATCATGACTAAGTCTTATAGACTTGGCACTCTTGTTGTTGTTCTAGCAACAAAAATATTACCCCGAGTAGTTTTTGGGGAATGTTGTGGGAGTAACCGGTAGTAACTGGTAGAAAGACCCTACTGTTACGCAAACTTTTCTATTTTAGTCGCCTTTTACGACAGACATGCCTTAGCGCGGGAAAATTCTTGATTTTTTATAAATTATTCCCTACGGTTTCACTTAATTTTATAAACAATTTCTTTAAAAAAACGTGCTCCTAGCGAAATTTAAACACTCCCAACATTTGCGCCCACTACTGTAATACCTAACCACCCGTAAATACAACCATATCACCTACTTCGCGCACAGTTAATAAACGTAAATACATACATACGTACATACATACATAGTATATAAATAATATAATTGTATATTTACAATCTTTATTATTATTATGCCTGGGAAATTTCTTACGCTTTTGGCGCTTCCATTGTGCACCTTCTTTTTCACAACATTTTAATGCGAGTTTTATTCGAAGGTACGCTTTTGCCTTTCGTAGAGCGACGAAGACTTGTTCTGCTGTGAGCTCAAATTAGCGGTAAATAACAATCAAACACTGTTATTATGTTTTCGTTTTGCCATGGCTTAGTTTAAGTTACCAAGTTTTTATTTGCAGCGATTTCTAGCGAACGAGTTTGTTATTGTTGCAGTTTGCTGATTCTGGTAATTTGTTTAAGACTACACGTATGCGGGAGCCCCTTAGGCATTGGGCATTCAAGTCGGTGTAGTTTGGTTGGTGGCGGAAAATCATGTAGAGTTGCTTGGGTTTACACCTACATATGTACATGCAGTCTAACATATGTACATATATTAGACATCTACATACATATGTATGCATGCGTATAACTAATGATAATTTATTGCTGTTAAAAATAATGTTTTTACACTTTACTTGTTAAACTACTTGGAACTTAATTTTATAAATTAGATAAAACTAAGGACATTTATTATCATTAATGACCTAAATACAAATACTTTAGAAACTAATATTCACACAACCAGCACACATAACATAGGAATAATAAATATATATTAAGTACATAAATAATAAAATAAAAATAAATTAAATGCTTATTTCGTATATAAAATGTAATAACTAAAAAAAAAAAAACAACAAAAATATATATAAAAAAGAAGTTAATTAAATGTAAATAAAGAAAATCACTAATACAATTATCATTTGAAATAAACATAAGAAAAATGAGAAAAAAATTAATTAGATAAATATTTAATATTAAAAAAACGGTAATACAAAAAATATATTATATATATATTTTTTTAAAAAAATAATATAAAAAAAATAATATAAAAAAAATAATATAAAAAAAATAATATAAAAAAAATAATATAAAAAAAATAATATAAAAAAAATAATATAAAAAAAATAATATAAAAAAAATAATATAAAAAAAATAATATAAAAAAAATAATATAAAAAAAATAATATAAAAAAAATAATATAAAAAAAATAATATAAAAAAAATAATATAAAAAAAATAATATAAAAAAAATAATATAAAAAAAATAATATAAAAAAATAATATAAAAAAAATAATATAAAAAAAATAATATAAAAAAATAATATAAAAAAAATAATATAAAAAAAATAATATAAAAAAAATAATATAAAAAAAATAATATAAAAAAATAATATAAAAAAAATAATATAAAAAAAATAATATAAAAAAAATAATATAAAAAAAATAATATAAAAAAAATAATAAAAAAAAAATAATAAAAAAAAAATAATATAAAGAAAATAATATAAAAAAATAATATAAAAAAAAATAATATAAAAAAATAATATAAAAAAAATAATATAAAAAAAATAATATAAAAAAATAATATAAAAAAATAATATAAAAAAATAATATAAAAAAATAATATAAAAAAGATAATATAAAAAAAATAATATAAAAAAAATAATACAAAAAAAATAATACAAAACAATAATATAAAAAAATAATATAAAAAAATAATATAAAAAAATAATATAAAAAAAGAATATAAAAAAAATAATATAAATAAAAATAATATAAAAAAAATAATATAAAAAAAAAATAAAAAAAAATAATATAAAAAAAATAATTTAAAAAAAAAGTAATATAAAAAAAATAATATAAAAAAAATAATATAAAAAAAATAATATAAAAAAAAAATATAAAAAAAAATATAAAAAAAATACTAAAAAAATAATATAAAAAAAATAATATAAAAAAAATAATAAAAAAAATAATATAAAAAAAATAATATAAAAAATAATAATATAAAAACAAATAATATAAAAAAAATATTAAAAAAAAAATAATAAAAAAAAATATTATAAGAAAAATAATATTAAAAAAATAATATGAAAAAAATAATATGAAAAAAATAATATGAAAAAAATAATATAAAAAAAAATAATATAAAAAAAATAATATAAAAAAACAATATAAAAAAAAATATAAAAAAATAATATAAAAAAAAATATATAAAAAAATAATATAAAAAAATAATATAAAAAAATTAATATAAAAAATAGTATAAAAAAATAAAAAAATAATATACAAGAAAAATAAAAAAAAAAATGATATACAAGAAAAATAAAAAAAAAATAATATATACAAGAAAAAGAAAAAAAAATAATATACAAGAAAAATAAAAAAAATTATATAAAAAAATAAAAAAAATAATATAAAAAAATAATAGAAATAATATAAAAAAATAAAAAAAATAATATAAAAAAATAAAAAAAAAATAAAAAAAAATAATATAAAAAAAATAAAAAAAAAATATAAAAAAATTAAAAAATAATGTAAAAAAAAAAATAACAAAAGAGTATTAAAAAAAAAATTTATGAAAAAAAAAATATAAAAAAAAAATTAAAAAAAAAATTTATGAAAAAAAAATATAAAAAAAATTAAAAAAAGAATATCAAAAAAAATATAAAGAATATAAGAAAAATTTAAAAAATATAAAAAGAAAAAAAAAAAATTAAAAAAAATATAAAAAAACGAAAAAGAAATTTAATTATTAAAAAAAAAAAAATAAAAAAATAATATTAAACAAAAAAAATAAAAATAATATTAAAGAAAATGAAATAAAAATGATATTAATAAAAAAAATAAAATAAAAAATAAATAAAATAAAAAAACTAATATAAAAAAAAATATAAAAAAATAATAAAAGAAAAATAAAATATATAAAAATAAAATGTGAAAAAATAATATATGTATATAGTATAAAAATTATTTAAAAAATTATATAAAGAAATTATATGAAAAATAATATGAAAAACGAATATGAAAAACTTATAAAGAAATTAATTTATAAAGATTATATGAAAAAATAAATAAAATAAAATGAAATAAAAAAATAATATAAAAAATACTTTAAAAACCTTGAAATTAAAATAAAAGTACAAAATAAATCAAAATATTTATTGGGTTGCCCCAAAAGAAACCGGCGATTTTTTATACAGACAGCGTTGACAATTTTTTTGAACAGCTTGTGACTATTTAATTGTATTTTTTCTTTTTGACAGTTATAAGCTGTCACTTTTAGCTTGCTTTAGAAGAAAAGTACGCGTAATTTTGTTTATATTTGTTTGTTTAGCGTCAATTTTAATATGGAGTCCACAAAAGAATATTTTCGCCATGTTTTACTTTATTATTTCCTTAAAGAAAAGAAGATTAACATTAAATAAACTATCTTAAACCTAAAAACGAAATTGAAAATAAAAATGGTGAAATTCTAATTTAAAATAAAAAAAGAAAAAATTAAAAGTAATAATCAAAACAGAACAAATAAATTAGAAAGTAAAAAATAAAAAAGGAAACAAATAAAAAATAGGAACACAATAACCAATAAATAAATTAGAAATAAAAAGAAAGAAAATATTTAAATTTTAATATAAATGGTTGTAATATTTCTACAAAATTATTCAATATTTTAATTAAAAAAAAGAAAAATTTGAAACAAAATAAAAACAGAAACAATTCACATATCTAAGAAACTAAATTAAAAATAAAGATAAAAATAAGAAAATATCAATATAAATAATACAGATATACATATAAAATAAAAATAGAAAATGCGATAAAAAGTTGATTAGAAAATAAAAAAACGTATAATTGTAAGAAAAGGAGGAAAAAAGGAGAATTTAATAAGAAAGACAAATTTAATTAAATTTGTAAAAAATAAACAATTAAAGAGGAACAAAATGAAATAAAAGAACAATATAGTAAAAAACAAAATTTATATTGTTGAAAAGTCAATTCGAATACAAAATACTTTCTTCACGAATATATTGTATGTTACAAGTTTAATAATTTATTAACTATAAAATAACTTAAATTTGGTATAATTCGATGAACTTATTAAATTCTTAATTTTATCAATGCTCATAAATTAGGAAAAAAGCGCAAAAAAATTGTAGTCTAATTTCGTACGACCGTGACAGGACTCGAACCTGCAATCTTCGGATCCGAAGTCCGACGCCTTATCCATTAGGCCACACGGTCTCTGGGCAAATCATCTAAGCCCTTTTTGCTTTTATCACTTTTAACAACGGTATTTGCGCAGGCTGTATAAAAAAATTAAGTCAAATATGTAATTAAAAGAATATAGAACTTAAAACGAAGTATAGCCACAGGTGGCCAATTAATTATTATATATCATAAGCTAATAAACTTTTAGTTACAAACAAAAATAATTATTTAATATTATTAGAACGTATAGGTAAAATGAATGAATATAAATAATAAATAATAAACTTTTCAGGGTATAAAAAACAAAAACAACAAATAAGAAAGTCATAAATTATTATAAATAAAAATTAAAAAAATTATAATAATAATAATAAAAAAAAATTGAAAAATGAATAATTAAAAAATTAATAATAAATAGATTTACAAATTAATTGAACAAACCAAAATAAAAAAAAAATAATTAATTAAAGAGAATAATAAAAAAATTAAAAATTAATTAATTTAAAACCGAGATAAAAAAATAATAAATAAATAAAAAAAATGGGAAATAAAAAAATTTCAATTAAAAACTTAATAAAAAAATTACATGAAAAAATATTTTATAAAAAAAATATAAAAAAATACAAAAAATTTAATGAAAAAGTTATATATAAAAATTAAATTAAAAATTTAATGAAAAAGCTATATAAAAAAATTAAACAAAAAATTTAATGAAAAAGTTATATTAAAAAAATTAAATAAATATTTAATGAAAAAGTTATATAAAAAAGTTATATAAAATATTTAATGAAAAAGTTATAGTTATTTAAAAATAAAAGATTATTTAAAAACAATAAAAAAGATTAGAAAAAAATTAAAAAAATTAGAAAACAAATAAAAAGATTAGAAAAAAATTAAAAATATTAAAAAATTAAAAATATTATAAAAAATTAAAAATATTATAAAAAATAAAAAGATTAGAAAAAAATTAAAAATATTAAAAAATTAAAAATATTAAAAAATTAAAAATATTAAAAAAAATAAAAAGATTAGAAAAAAATTAAAAAGATTAGAAAAAAATTGAAAATAAAAACTTAAAAGAAAACTTAAAAAAATTAAAAAAAAAATAATTATTGAATGAATATAAAATTAATAAATAAAATTTAGAAATATAGTAAAAAATAGAATTGAAAAGATTAATAATAAATGGTATTAAAAATGAATAAAAACTGAAATTTAATAAAAGGAATAATATATAAAAATACAAAATAGTAGCAAATTAAGTCAAAATTCTTATTTATACATAATTATCATAATAGAATATAAAAATGGAATGTAAAAATAATTATAAAAAAACAAGTTAGAAACTAAAATTAATAATAAAAGTTAAATGATAATAAAAAAATTTAAAAAAAATTGTGATTAATTAATTAACTAATGAAGAAAAGAAAAGAAACAATTATTATTAAAGAGTAATAAATAAAATTAAAAAAAAAAATACAAAAAAAAATTAAAAAAAAATAATTAAAAAATAATCAAAAAAATAATTAAAAAAAAATAATTAAAAAAAAATAATTAAAAAAAAAATAATTAAAAAAAAAATAATTAAAAAAAAAATAATTAAAAATAATAATTAAATGGAAAATAATATTTTATAATAATTAAATTAAAAGAAAATATCATTAAAAATTAAATTAAAAGAAATTAATAATAAAAAATTTAGATATAATGTTATACAATATAAGAAAACAAACTAGATAATATTAATTAGAAAAATTATTAAAACTTGATATTATTAAAAAATTCAACAGATTTGTATTGAAAATATCCTGATTTATAAAGGTTTTGAAAGCTAGAAAACCCAAATTTTTATATTGTAAAATTGTAATATAAAAATTTAAAAAAAAAAAGAAAAAAAAAAAAGATTTCCTGCGACCGTGACAGGACTCGAACCTGCAATCTTCGGATCCGAAGTCCGACGCCTTATCCATTAGGCCACACGGTCGTTATATTCCTATCAGCACAATGCTTCATTTAACTTTAGCGTGAGCGTGCGCAGAGCAATAGCAATTGTAACAATAAGAACAACGCAAGTCCGTTCTAAATTTGCTGTCGCCACCGCTTTTTTATTTGTAGTGCGAAATTATAGCAGATATATTTTTTATAGCATAGTTTAAAAGCAACAACATTATGGACAAATATAATTTTTTATTGCTGGAATATCTGTGTTGGCTGATTCTGACAGAATTTATTTGCTGATTGACGATGGTAATAAATTAGTGTTGTGGGTAATTAAAGTAAGTTTATTATGAGCTAAAGAATTAGTCAAATCAAATTTATAAAAAAAGGAAATATTGCTAGGCAAATTATTTTCACATATATTTATGTATTTTTCATTGATCTTTAAATTTGAAATTAATGTTAAGTCTTAAGAAAATATTTTTTTTTTATTTTTATTTAAATTTAAAGTTTTTTGTAACAAATTTATCTTAGAGCACTGTTTTAAAGAAACATAAAATACGTTTAATTAAAACACCATCAGTTTCTTACGAAGTAATTCATATCTGTGTGAGAAAAGTGCATTGAATTTAAAATTTTGCTTAAAAAGTCAACTTCGGACTGCACTTGGACCTTTGCTAAACACGATCTTCCTGGTAGATTTACAACTTTCTTGCGAATAAATATTTTTATTGCAGTATAATTGCTATAAAACAGTGCACAACGTCGAGTGCTGACTGAAGTCAATAAGACTAGGTTTTTCTTATCTGCTGCTACAGCAGAGTCACTTGCAATTATGCGTGACCAACTTTCTAAGTGCTATTTCATTACACGAATAGTTGAACATTTTTATACACATATTTTTTATTGTTATTACTTTTTATTTTATATTATTTTCCATTGGCAGTCACATATATACATAGATTGTATATAGCTGTAGCTTTGCTTAAACCTTGCTTTTTTAACTTTTATTTTCAGATTTTGTCTCAAGAGCTTTTTTATTTTTTTTTTGCTTTTTTTAATTTTTTTATTTTCTTTAATATTTTTTTTTAATCTTTTCTTTTTTTTAATTTTTTTATCTTTTATTTTATTTTATTTTCATTGCTTGGCGGCAATCTGGCATTACTCATTACATTTGTATATTTTTATTGCTGTTATTAGTTTTTATTTTTTTAATTTATTTTCCTTTGCTTTGTCTTAATAATTTTATACATTTGAAGTTTGCATTTTTCCGCCGCATTTTTAGTGTTATTGTTTTAATTTACTCATGAACTCATTTTCGCTTTAAGATTAGCCCGTTGTAATATTTCTCTCAGTCATTTTGTTGCTCTGTGACTTCTTGTGGGTGAGTTTTCTTCCTACTTTTTGTTTGTTTATATTTTCGTGTGATTGTATATGCACATATGTATGTGGTGTTTCTTGGATGGTGCTTTGATTTGGGTGGTGGCTGGTGATGGATGGAATTTTGCTACAATTAGTCTGTGATTTTATTGCATATGTATGCGTACAAAAATTTAAAATACACATCAGGGTGTTGCTCATCACGTAAGATAAAAAGAAGATAAATTAAAACAATCTTTAAAAATTAATTGTGGGCAAAAATAAATGAAATAATTTAAATGAAAACTAAAAATAATAGAAAACAAAAATAAGCAAATTTTAAAATGTATGAATTTATTTAAAAATAAAAAAATAAATAAACTTATAAATAATAAAATAATGCATACAATTTTAGAAAAAAAAATACATAAAAACAAATATTTAAACTACATAAATAGCTTAAAAATACATTAAGAACTTAAGAATAATAAAAATAAAATATAAAAACACTTAAAAATTTTAGAATTAATAAATATAGTTAAAAACATAAAAAAATTAAAGAAAAACTAAAAAGACTTAAGAAAAAAGAGATAAAAACACTTAAAAATTAAAAAAATATAAAATAAATTAAAATAAGAAAATATAAAACTAATATAACAAGAAAATACAAGTAAAATACAAAAAAATGAATAAAAAAAATGAATTAAAAAATCAAATAAAATGAAAACAAAAAAGTAAATAAAATAAAAACAAAAAGATAATAATAATTATAAAAAATTATAAAAAAGAATAATGATTAAAATTAAAAAAAATTAAATCAATCAAATAATAAAAAGGATTAAATTAAAAAAAGAAAACAAAAATAATGAATTTATAATATTAAAATATGTAAATTCATGAATTAAAAAAAAAATTATGAAAAAATTATTAACTAATAGAACTAAATAAAAATAAATGAAATTAAAAATGATTAATAATATCAATTTAAAAAGAATGATAAACAAATATACAAAAAGAAGATAGTAAATGAAATTGAGATTCTTATTAATTTATAAAAATAAAGTAAAAGTTAAATTATAAAAATGAAATATAAAAATAAATTATAAAAATAAATTATAAAAATAAGTTATAAAATAGAAATATAAAAATAAATAACAAAAAAAATAATTATAAAACTGAAAAATAAAAATAAATTGTAAACACAAGAAAAAATAAATAACAAAAATTTAAGAATATATTAAGGGGGGACATCTGAGTAAAATTTTGAAAAAATCAAAAAATTTTTTTTTCGTTTAAAAGATGCTTTAGGATCTTAAAAATAATATACCACAAGATAGAATCCGGCAAAAGTGTCTAAATGTCCAAATTTTCCATTCTGCGGCAATGCCTCATAGGCATATTCTATATATATATAATAACTTTAAACGCGTTTTTCTCGAAACCACTTTTTTTAGACGGCCGGAAACATAACTCGAGCAAATCTTAACCGATCGATCTGAAATTTTGACAGTATATTCAAAATTCCTTCCTCTATCGACACACGTATAATTTTTTTTTTATATTGCTTACTTTTTTTTTATAAACAATTTTTGGACTTTTTTTCCTCGTGAAAATTTGAACTTTTTTTTCGATCACGCACCATTTTGCGAAAAATCAATATATCGAAAAAATCCTACGTGTGTCGATAGCTGTTGATGTATAGAAACTAACAAAACTTTATTTTTTGTTCCAGATAAAAAATTAAGGACGTTAGCTTTCCGGCCATGGACCCCCTTCCCAAAAATAGGGCCTACGAAGAAATGCTGCACAGCCGCCATTTTGTTTTCGATTTCTTTCAAAAAATCATATTTTGTACATCGGATCGCATATTATAAAACCTACTTTACAAAATTTCGATTGGCTCTTTCGTTTGGTCAAAAAAAATTCCAGAAAATCCGCTTATTTTTTTTGAGTTACTCAGATGTCCCCCCTTAAATAACAATAAAAAATAATGATTTATTTATATTTTAAAAAATAAAAAATATAAATAAATAAAAAATATAAAAAAATATAAAAATATAAAAAAAATATAAAAATATAAAAAAAATATAAAAATATAAAAAAAATATAAAAATATAAAAAAAATATAAAAATATAAAAAAAATATAAAAATATAAAAAAAAATATAAAAATATAAAAAAAAATATAAAAATATAAAATAATATAAAAATATAAAAAAATTTAAGAATATAAAAAAATAAAAAATAGTAAAAGCACAAAATAACAAGTAACCCTAAAAAAATGTAAATGTAAAAAAAATTAAACTTCCTACATACATACATAAAAATACATAAAAACACTAAATATACCATAATACATATATGAAAAAATAAAAACTTAAGAATTTAATAAAATAAAGTGAGAATTTGGAAGAATTGAAAAAAAACAGCAAAATACCAAAAACATGTTAGATAAATGATATAAATATTTTAGAATATGATAAAATTAATTACAATAAAAATATGGAAAAGCTGAAAAATATAAAAACAAATTATATTAAATATTATATTATATAATAATGCATTCAAAAAAATATAATAAAATTATGTATAAAAAATTAAAAATGAATTCAAAAATAATTAAATATTTTATATTTAAAAAATTTGATGAAATTAAAAAAAGGATAAAAAAATTAAAAAATTTAAAAGTTTAAGAATATAAAAAATATAATAAAGCAAATATTGTTCCAAAAGAGAAAAGTACTTATATTAAAATTAAAAACATAACAACAAACGAATGTTATTTCTAAAAATGTAATAAAAAAATTAAATATCAAATAAATAAAAAATCAAAATATAAAATTTTATAATATTATAAATGCGAAAGTCGTTTCGTTTGCTGCGCTTTCACGCAAAAACTACTTAACCGATCATCATGAAACTTTGAACACATACTCTTGGAGGTATCAGAATGAACATAGGCTACTTTTTATTTAATAAAAAAAAATTATTTTTTAAATAAAATAAAGAAACTTTTCTGCCCAATAGCCACAATAGAGCATATACATACGCATGCATAAAGTAACGCCCCATATGCACAGAGAGAGAGAGAGAGTGGGAATATACATAGGTATAGGCACATATGTAGCTGCATTGAGAGTAGTGTTGTATGTGTGTATGGGAGTATACAGTATACAGCATACATATCTACATGTATGGTGGCCATAAAATGTGAGCATAGAGCAAAGAGATAATGAGGATGATTTCAACAATGAAATTGCTCGAGAGTTAGATTATGATTTCATAGCACTGCAGCGACAAGTAGAAGAATTAATCCCTTTGTTACTTCCAGAGCAGGCTCATGTTCTCCATCAAGTTTTACGTAGAATAGAATACGGTAAAGGTGGACTCTTCTTTCTCGATGCACCAGGTGGAACCGGAAAGACGTTTTTGCTCAACTTATTATTAATGTACATCAGAAAAAACAGAAAAATAGCAGTTGCAGTAGCTTCGTCGGGTATTGCCGCGACGCTTTTAAACGGCGGCCGTACGGCACATTCCGTTTTGAAATTACCATTGAACCTTGCACATGAAGATTCGCCCATCTGTAATTTCAGTAAAAATAGTTCTCGAGGTAGGATGCTGCGAGAATGTAAGCTTTTAGTGTGGGATGAATGTACAATGTCTCACAAAAAGGCTATAGAAGCTTTAAACCGGACTCTTCAGGACCTGCGGGATAGTACAGATATAATTGGAGGAATGGTAGTTTTACTGGCTGGTGATTTTCGTCAAACCCTTCCAGTTATTCAGAGGGGAACACCAGCAGATGAAATTCAAGCATGCTTAAAATCATCGAGCTTATGGTCGAGAGTTGAAAAGCTGAGCCTAAAAACAAATATGAGAGTGCCTCTTCATAATGACGTGGATTCAGGACTTTATGCTGAAATGTTATTGAAAATTGGTGATGGTCGTTTAGATTTTGATGCTGAAGGTTGCGTATCACTTTCAAGAGAATTTTGTAATTTAGTAGAAAATGATGTGGATCTCATTGCTCATGTTTTTCCCGAATTGCAACAGAATTTGGGTTGTGATCAGTGGCTGTGCGCAAGAGCAATATTAGCACCAAAAAATGAAGTAGTTAATAGAATCAACAATGACATTTTAAAAGAGGTGGAAGGGGAAATGGTGGAATATTTATCAATGGATACAATTATGGATACAGAATTAAATACCTCATATCCTGTAGAGTTTTTAAATTCACTTGAATTGTCGGGTGTACCATCACATAAGCTTCAGTTGAAACTAAATGTACCAGTAATGCTTATGCGAAATTTAAATGCTCCTCTGCTATGTAATGGAACACGACTTCGGATAACGAAATTGGGACAGAATATACTTGGTGCTACTATTTTAACAGGTGTCGTTAAAGGTAAAAGTGTAATCATACCACTGACCTTCCATTCCAATTTAAAAGAGTTCAGTTTCCCGTCAAACTTAGCTTTGCCGTAACTATAAACAAAGCACAAGGACAGACATTACAGGTAGCACGAGTGCATTTAGAAAAGTCATGCTATTCTCATGGTCAACTATATGTAGTCTGTTCGCGTGTGTCTAATGCCCGGAATTTACAAATATTTACACCCAACGGAAAAACGTACAATGTAGTTTATAGAAATATCCTTGACTAATAATCTGCATTTTATATTTTCAATTGTTACCATTCCGAATTATTTATTTTCTTTATAGTGACATATATATTTTAATATTTGTTGTATTGATTCAATAAAGTATACTTTGAAATTTGAAACTTCATTGCATGAAGTAATTTTTTCAAATAGATAATCTCAGACAAGCAATAAAATATATTCTTTATATTGATCCGTTTGCACTATAATGATCTCTTATTGGATGGATTTAATGCGAGCGAAGCCGCGGGTAAAAGCTAGTAAAATTTTATAAAAACTAAAATATTTACAGAAAGAGAAGCATTTATCTCATGTCAGAAATGCTAGGGGCGACCGCAATGAGAAAATTTACAAAGAATTACAAAAATACATACATACATATAATATAAAAAATAAACAAAAGGTTAAAATATTCACAAAATATGAAAAAGAAAAAGTAAATATGAAAATATGAGAATATAATAAACCAAGTTTATAATAATAAAAAAATATATAATAAAGAAAAATTGAAATATAAAAAATTAAAAATATACAAAATGCAAATATTAATAGAAATATTTTATATTGAAATAAATAAATTTTTATACACCTCGTGGTTGTGCTGCATGTAATGACCAATTGGTGCTTTTTCAATTTGGAACAGCTTAGAAGAACTGCACTCTTCTTACGAATTAATAAATACCTACAGTGAAAAAAGACACGTATAGATTAAAAACTAAGTTGGCACCTGACAAGACTCCTTTTACAGTCTATTCCTTTAGAACCAGTGAAAGAGATCTAATTTTTCCAAAGAATTTCATGCATATAAAAAATGCCTCGTAAATATCTTTTTTTTGGACAACTTTGAATATATGTACTACATAGTTGTTTTTTTTTTCAACATTTCCACATTTGTTGAATGCGATTTGAATTCTACATTTCACATCTCGCTTTCCCTACTAAACACATACCATACATATATATGGTATGTAATGTATGTATATATAAACATATGCCACATGTTACTAAATTTGATAAATTTCAGTTTTGTCTCTGCACTACCGCGCGGTTTGCTGGTGAATGAAAACCAACGCCGCCACCGCAATATTAGAAGGTGGCAAAAGCCAAATGCTGATACTGTTTCTAGTACAATAATATTGTGATGGCCTCCAAATGGATCATGTACATACATACATATATTTGTCCGCACATCTGTTTGACTGTTTGCTAATATGCCTTATGCCCCAATTCGTCAAAGAAGGGCCACCCCAAACTATTTTTTTGTTACCCATATGACGAGTAGCGTTTGCTGATGATTATCTTCTTCCTTGAACATTATTTTGTTGTTGTTGACATTTATTTGCCGGTTGGATTACTGTCATGAATTGTTGTTGGTATTATTTGTATGGAAATTATTATTTATTTTATGTTTTTTCTTTGTGTTTTTTTTTTATTTTATTTTCATTTATATTTTTCGCTATGCTTTTGTCGCTTTCAAACTGTTGATATATTTTCTGTTTTGCATTTACAATATTTTTTTTTTCTTTTTATGAGTGTGTGTTTGTGTTTTTGCTCTGTTATTTTTGTTGTGTGGTGACATTCGTTTCAATTTTGCGATATGCCGAATGCCTATGGCAGACATATTTCGGTTTCAAATCTTCTAAATGCCTGTGAAAGTGTTTTTGTAGTGAAATTAATACCGTTTTGAGGGTGTCTAATTAATTGTTTTTGTTATTATTACTTTTCTTTTGAGCTTTAGTTTCTTTTTAATTTTTTTTTAATTTTTTAATTTTTATTTTTTATTACATTTTATTATTATATTATTTTTTAAATTTTTTATTTTCTTTTATTTTTTTATAATTTTTTATTTTACTTTATATTTTTTATTATTGATTTTTTTAATTTATTTTATTTTTTATTTCATGATTTTTATTCTTTGAGCTTTTGTCTCTTTTTAATTTTTTTATTTTTTAGTTTTTATTATATTTTATTATTATTTAATTTAATTTAATTTTAAATATTTTATTGTTTTAGTAAATTTTATTTTATTTTTTTTTATTTAATTTTTTTTATTATTATTTTTTATTATTATTATTTTTTTTTATTATTTTTTATTTTATTTTATTTTTTTATTATTTTTTTTATTTTTTATTTTTTATTTTTTTTTTATTTTTTTATTTTTTATTTTTTTTATTTTTATTATTTTTTATTTTTTTTATTTTTTATTTAAATTAAGTTTTTTTTATTTCATGTTTTTTATTTTTTTTTTATATTTTTAGTTTTATATTTTTATTTTTTATTTTCTTATTTTTTCATAATTTTGTTTTTTATTTTGTTTTTAATTTTTAATTTTTTTCTATATTTTTAATTTTCTTTTTAATTTAAAAAACAAATAAATTTTCTTAAATTTTTTTTATATTTTTTTTAATTTTTTTTTTTTTTTTTTTTATTTTTTTTTTTTATTTTTTTTATTTTTTTTTTTAATTTTCTATTTAAATTTTTTTTTTAAATTGATTTGTTTTTTTTTTTTATAATGTTTTTTTGTTTTTTTAATTTTTGCTCTTACCTTCTTTTGCAAGTTAGTTTTATATGTGTATTTTGTATTTCGACCATCGCATATTGGAGGGAATTAAGTGAACTCTTTGTGCTAGCTTCATTTACATACAAATCCCCACACTGCTCAGTAAAACAAACAATGAATTTTTCGTTCAAATTTCTATTTCAATTGTTTATTTTTTCATGTTCATTTTTCAATGGCGATTTCAATGTCGACACACGTTATTTTGGAATATAATAAGCATCTCGTTTTAGAATGATTTATGGCGAAAGGCTGAAAAATGTCAAAACTTTCATATGAATTTTAAGGATATATAGTTAGTAATCCACAACGAAGTCTCCTAATTCAGAAGATGAAAGCCCTTCTTCGTATCCATAAAAATTAACCACATTTCAAAGTTCTAGTAAATTGCCAAACACTATCCATTGAAACTAAGTTAGGGCTTTCAGAACATTACAGCGTTTCTCAAGCGGAGTTTATTGCCATTGAGGAAGCCTTGCCCTCACTACTTCGGAGAGTGCTCGAAAAGCTGCTATACCGGAGGACCTTGAATCAGTAAGAGTTGAACTCACACTTTTACGTTCGCGCAAGACACTTCTTTGCAAAGGTGAACTATAGAAGGTCAGGTCTTTTCAAAATCGAAACTATCTAAAACCGGCGTACAAAGAGGCTTCTTTTTGCCGTATCCTTTTTGTCGAAGTTGTTCGGAGTAGAAGAGACAGATAATTTTCAGATCACATACAAACGTTTACATTGTTTACTGATTAAAAAGTGATCTGGTTCAAGTAAAAAGTACTGCTATGTAACATCACAACAAGCATGTCTAATATTGTATCTAGGAGCTAGCAATAGCCAACACTGACTTGGTCGAGTTATACAGATGGATGAGAGCATTCCAGCTTTTCATTCAGTACTTGGAGGTGGAATCAGAAGAGGAGCAGGAAAACCACCTCCATTCCTTTGGAAAGTACTCCAAAAGTATATTTTGCTTTATGTTCTCTTAAGCTTCTAAAGTTTAAGCTCAATTTTATAATAACTCTGATAGATTTTATTGCATTAAAATCATGTAACAGGGGGCAACTCATTTTTGTTTTTGTCCTTCCAATATGAAAATCCAAAACAATGGTGAGATTTTGTGAAATTAACGTGAAAATCGAACACAAAGATTTTGTCAAATTAATTTTTTTTAATTTAATTATTAAAAAATAAATTGTTGATAATTTCGAGAAATTTTGTTTCTTGGTTTTATTTTTTTTTTGTGGCTTAGCGGCTAAGCGCCAATTATTTATTTATTTTTTATTAAAAAAAGATTTTGTTTCTGTGTATGGTCATACATATATACATATGTAGGCTTATACGATTTTTTACATAATCAATGTGGTTATTTGCTTCGCTAATTCATTACTAATATTATAGACTCGTGTATGTATTCTATCACAATTGCCAGCTATTCTTACCTAATCTTTTACCTTTTTCGTTTGCTAGAAACCGCATTTAGAGATGATGTTCGCGCTAAAAGCATCTCTGATTTCACTGTTTCGTTTTTTTTTTTTTTTTTTTAATTTCGGTCGCGCTGGAAAAAAAATATTGTATGTATGTCATATTAGCTGCTGAGCAACCGTAAAAACCATATTTGGGTATTAGTTATGCTGCTACTCGCTTGTTTTTGTTTTAGGTGCGAAACATTGACAAATGACATTCATTTCAATTAAACCAAAACATAGTGTTGGATTATGCTTGAGCTTGATATTAGAATTGCTCTAGAATTAATTTATTTTTTGAATTTTTATGAAATGATATGTATGTACATATATTGATTTGTATTTTTATGATTTGTATGATTTGGAAACTTGTGAAATTTGTAGAAATCTCTCAACCCGTGTTTGTCTGTCAATCTCAGGGTTTGCCTGTCAAATATAAAATCATAATGGCTGCGGCCAAGTTGACAGGCAAACTAGATGATGCGGACATCGTTGGAATGAAAGATTTTCAGAATAAATTCGCGGTGAATGAAAGAATCAACGAAAAAGGAAATGTCGTATCAAAAAGGAGAGTAAAGAATCTGATAGGGAATTATGATGGAATGAGTGAAATTTAAATACGAAATGTCGAAGAAAAGGAAATAAGGAAAATGATTTAAAAATCAAGTGATCTCAGCTGTTTTTCAATGTAAACAAACAAAATGGCGCTTTCCATACTTGTAAACCTGTACGATAACATACATATGTAAAGTTTTCATGAAATTGAAGGAATAACAAAAAGTTTTTTTTTATGTTTAATTCATGATACAAAAAACAAGGTAGTTCCACCCAGAATTTTTTTTAAAAATGTTAACCATCGGACATAAAAAGATTTTTTCACTTTTGCTTTATTTTTATGATACTAATTTAATTTAAAAAAAAAATAAACTTTCAACTTTCTAAAGTTAAAAAGGTATACTACAATATTTAGAGAATACAAGGTTTTGACAACCGTTGACGTGACCGAACCAACTTCGTCATATAGGTATGCAGTGGGCAGGACTTGAAATTTATAGAATGAAAACAAATAATTTTCTTCTTAAAAATATGTGTATGTTGGCAAATATGGGAAAAAATTTCTTATACTGAAAAAAGAAAAACAATAATTAAAAAAGGTTTGTTGTTGCGCTTACATATTGGATGAGTGCATAAGTTCGTGCCCGATTCCGCTGGATGCCGTACGAATCGTTTGAGAGTGGCGCTCGTGAAAGAAATATATACATATTATATATCGTTGGAAAGGTGACAGTCCGAACTGTAAATCAAGCATAAAATAACTTCATTTTGATTTGAGTTGCTTAGTGAAAAGACGCATGGAAGATGAACAACGAAAAAGATTATATGCGTCATATTATGTTATACGAATTCCGCAAAGGAAAAACAGTGGGCGCTGCAACTAAAGATATTCGCGAAGTTTATTTGGATCGTGCTCCAGCACTCCGCACAGTAAAGAAATGGTTCGCGAAATTTCGTTCTGGAGATTTTAACCTCGAAGATCAACCTCGCAGTGGACGGCCTTCTGAGCTTGATGACGATGTTCTAAGGACTTTAGTTGCGAATAACTCACGTATTTCGACGGAAGAGGTTGCCAGTGAATTGAACGTCAACAAATCAACTGCGTTTCGTCGTTTAAAAAAGGTTGGGTACACTTTGAAGCTCGATACATGGGTGCCACATCAGTTGAGTGAAAAGAACAAAGTGGACTGTATGTCAACAGCAATTTCTTTGCTTCGACGGATTAAAAAACGAACCTTTTTTGGAGCGGCTCGTGACTGGTGATGAAAAATGGGTCCTGTACAACAATGTTCAACGCAAAAGAACATGGAAACAGGCACACGAATGGGCGGAACCAATGTCGAAAGGTGGATTGCATCCGATGAAGGTACTGCTGTGCATTTGGTGGGATATCCGAGGCGTGATCTATTTTGAGCTCTTGCCAGCTGGAGAAACGATCACTGCCAACAAGTATTGTCAGCAATTGGTCGAATTGAAGAAAGCAATTGATGAAAAACGTCCGATTTTGGCCAATCGCAAAGGAGTTCTTTTCCATCATGACAACGCCAGGCCACATGTTGCAAAACCGACCCTGGCCAAACTGAAGGAGATGAATTGGGAAATCATGCCGCATCCCCCATATTCACCCGACATTGCACCTTCTGATTATCATTTGTTTCGATCGCTGCAGAACAATTTGAATGGAAAAAAATTTAAAAATGTGGAAGACGTCAAAAACCACCTTGACACCTTTTTCAACGAGAAACCGCGCGATTTCTATGAATCAGGCATCCGTAAATTGGTTGAACGTTGGGAGTGGATTGCCGAACATGATGGCGAATACATAATTGATTAATAAAAGCGCTTTCTTCAAAAAATTTCAATTTTAGTTTGCACTTGAAATCGGGCACGAACTTATGCACTCATCCAATACTAACGCCATTGCAGTCACCGAATTAGCGGTTGCAAGGCCGGAGACCACCACATTTTAATAAGAGCTTAACGTAAAGGTTCTCCAAGTAACAATTTTTTTCTAAGCAATACTTCATTCTTGTATGTATATTACCAGGTGTACAAGTATGAAATGTCGTTTTTTTAAAATCAAAAAACACGTTAAATTTTGTGGAAAAAGAAAAAATCATTTATTCAAAGTATTTGCCGTCGCTAGCTACACATTTTTCCCATCTCTCGGGCAATTTGTGGATTCCACGCCAGTAGAACTCATCGTCTTTTGCGGCGAACCATTCATCGAGCCATTTTTTCACACTTTCGTAAGAATCGAAGCGCTGCTCAGCGAGTGCGTGTCCCATCGAAGCGAATAGGTGGTAATCGGATGGGGCCAGGTCTGGTGAGTAAGCCGCATGCGGAAGCACTTCCCAATTGAGTGTTTCCAACGTGTCGCGAACCGCTCTTGCCGTATGTGATGGAGCGTTGTCATGGAGAAAAATGACCTTGTGTTGTCTTTTTTGATATTCCGGTCGTTTTCTCTGAAGCGCACGGTTCAAATTGATCAATTGTTGTTGGTAGCTTGCCGTATTTGCGTTTGAGCATCGTCTTCATCCAATAATGCTTGCAGTTCGGCGTCTTCGAACCTTTTTGGTGGTTTTCCGTGCTCTTTGTCGTCGACGTCAAAATCACCACTTTTGAAGCGTTGAAACCACCGTTCACACGTTTTCACAGTTGGTACTTGTTCGCCAAAGGCTTCAACAAGCATTCGGTGCGATTCCGCAGCTGTTTTCTTCAAATGAAAACAGAAAATTAACACTGTCCGCGTTTGCTCTTTATTCGGCACGAAACTCGACATGTTGACTGCACTGAGAGTAAACGATAATGACGCTCGATTCGCGCAAAACTATGGTGGTTCGACAGTCAAGGTTGACACTTCACAAGGTCAAAGTTTTATGACAATCGATAAATATTTACGTTTGCGAGACATCTATATGTTCGAACCGACATTTCATACTTGTACACCTGGTATATTGTTAACTATCCGATGAATTGAAGTTTTTTTAATGCCAAAAATTGTATCATTAAATTCTTAATATGGGGCGGCTAACGAATATGCTACAAAATGCTTTTTTGTTTTAATTTATCAGAAAATTTTAAAATTAATCTCTCATAATATTTTTTTCAAATTTTTGTCCACTATAACCCATTGAACACTTTTTCACCACTTCGAAGATAAGGATCATCCATTTTCCAAAAGCTTTTTAGCAGACAAAGAAAATATTCGAAAATAGGTTTCTATATACAATTATTAAAAATACTGTCTTTTCCCTTAGAATTTTGATAATAATAAACGTTTTTGACATTATATACTCATGCCATTCGTATTATTTGAAACCAAAACTTAAGAGTTGCTAGCTATACAATTTTTTTGTTAAATAATTATATTAATTTTCATAATTTAAATTTTTTTTCGAAAATTAAAATGTTTTTTAATTTTAATTTTATTTCGAGATAAAACAATTTATTGTGATTGTTTTTAATATAAACAAATTACCATACAAGGCTTTAGAGTCTTATGGTCAAAATGTTACGCTGTTTCATAGATAAAATTATGCAAATTTATTGTAAAATTTTCGGCAACCCACAAAATTTAACCAACTTCGTCATTAAACATATGATTTCGCTCTTGTCCTAACCTTCTATTCTATAAAACTTGAGTATACTACAAAAAATTCAATCAATTTCAATGTAAAAAAAAATAAAATAAAGAAAAATAAAGCGTACATAAAAAAAAACTCTGCATTTTAAGGCGGCTTAGCATTTTTTTTTTATAAAAAATATATGAAATATTTTTAAAGTGGCAATATCTTGAAGTTAAAATGAAAATAAGTTATAATGTCAAAAAATCTTTTTCTGTCAGTTTTAGATTGAATGAAACTATCTTCATTTTTTGTACCATGGTTTTATTTATCATTTTTTTTGGTTGCAAAAAAAAATTTCACAAAATTTTCAAACTCGAACTTGGCCTTGTAATAAAATGTTTACTAAAACTTTTAAATTTAAGCGATTGCAGCAATTTTTGTTCTTTAATTATTTATTTAATTTTTTTTGCCCTTTCCTTCATATACATATTTATTTATTTTATGTCTTGTGTGTTTCATGTCTTCGTGTCTTCATGAAAGCTGTTTACAGGTGTTTTTCCTGTATGAGTATATTGAAGGAAAATATTTACGTTGAGAATCTTCATTTACACATGCAATAATCAAAATATTATCTGAGTTAACAGGAAGCAATTTTTTGTATTTCAAAGAATAAATATATATATAAAGGGTTTTCCATTAGGGATGATATGATTTCTAAGTGTCGTTTTGTCCATTTTTAAAATGACAACTGTTATTTTTTTCCATTGTATTCAGTAATGTTTACAATTTCATCATTTCATGCAAGAACAGCGCTTACAAACAAAACAAAAACAACAACTTAAAAAAGATAACGATTCTTTTAGAAAATCATCTTCGTCGATGAGGCTTACTTTCAACCGAGTGGTGTGGTAAATAAACCAAAATATCGATTCTGGTGCGAAGGAAATCCACAAATTATTCATGAAGAACCATTATATTCACGTAAATTGACAGTTTGGTGTGGTTTTTCGTCTGGTGGAATCATCGGTACTGTCAATGGTGAGCGGTATAGATCGATGATGACCAACTTTGTATGGCTACAATTGGAAGAAGTTGATCTTAACAACAATTGGTTCCAACAAGACGAGGCTACATGTCACACAGCACGTGCAACAACCGAATTATTGCGAGAAAGTTTTGCAGCTTCGATTTTTTCAAGAAATTCTGACTTTGAATGGCCTCCAAGAAGTTGTGATTTAACACCATTAGTCTACTACTTGTGGGGTTATTTGAAGTCATTGGTCTTTAACAATAAACCAGACTCTCTTTAAGCTTTAAAAGTCAATATTGTACGTGGTGCAACGGACGATGATTTTTCGAACGAAGTTTCTTCTGCGTCGAGGTACATTTTTCACTCGGGGGTTACGTGAATAAGCAAAATTGTTGCAACTTGGTGCTCCGAGCATCCTAAAATAATTGCTTGAAAGATCCAAAAAAAACTTACTCTGGTATACTCTTGGCTTCGGAGGTGTCACTGAGCGTTATTGTCGTATGATAACCGCCTTTTTAGCCTGTAAATGAAGAATACTACTCGGATAATATGTAGTTTCAACAAGATGGTGTCAAATGCCATGCAAAACGAGCGACTTGAATATGACTTTATTGCGAGAGAAATGTTAATTGGCCACCGAAATTGTCAAGCCAGACCACATGACATAGCCAGCGCAGCCTCTGCCTCTTGATTCGCTGAAATATATCATATAGCTCACCGTTCCATCGACTGGGGTATTCGCCACCAACTCGTAGAGGACCATAAATCTTACGCACAAATCTTTCCTCTCGAAAACTCTTAATCAGATATCAGTCAGCAAAGTAGCACCTGTTGACAAGATTGACTATGCGTTGGATTTTAAGGCTGACATTGTTGTTGATGTTAATACTGGTTCCAAAATGGACGTAATTATCAACGACTTGGGAGTCGAGTCGTGAATGCGATGACTGTTTGTTTGATGATGGGAGATATTTCGTCTTGCCCTCGTTTACTACCAGACCCATATCCGTCGCTTTCTTATCCAGTTAGGTGAAAGCAGAACTCACGGCGCGGTTGATGAGGCCAATAATGCCGATATCATCGGCGCACGCCATTAGCTGTACACTCGTATAGAAGATTATACCTTCTCTATTCAGCTCTGCTCTTATTATTTTCTCCAGCAATACGTGTAAGTTAAAGAAGTCGCACGATAAGGAATCTCCTTGTCTGAAACCCCGTTTGGCATCGAACGGCTCGGAGAGGTCCTTGCCAATTCTGACTGCGCTTTTGGTGTTACTCTTAACGTGAGTTTACACTGCCGAAACCCGATTAAGACATAGCGGCATAGAGGCAACTCCATTTCTGCTGTCGAAGGTTGCTTTAAAAACGATACGCTCATAAAAAAGCCTTCTTGGTCGCACGGACCTTAACTTGCGTCGGCGCGTGGACGCATGTCAACCTTAAGTTGTCACGGATTGTGGCGTGACGTTCATCTACTGGGTTGAATGCCAGAACTATGCGAAGGATTCTCTCTCCTACCACAAATCTCCTAAATTTGCCCTCCATTCTATAGTCGCTGTAGTAGATTTCACAAGGACCCACATCCTTCCGTTCTTGTCTCGTAAACTCGCGGTGGAAGGGGGTGATATGAGCATTCATTTTAGCGGAAACATCAACCAGTATGCCTCCAGGTGTATTCTATCAAATCATAATTCTTTATACGTTTGTCGTGGTCGTCATCAAAATTGAAAGTTTCGAAAAAAGTACTCTAATTCAATTCAATTTGATTTGCAAACAAATTCTGTTCATCACATGAAATTTAGAAATCTAAATGTATGTACATATGTATATATTGTAGCAAGCTTGCAAATTAATAAGGAAAACAATTAACTATTTTTAACTTTTGCTAATAAAAGAGAAATGATGCCATCGCATGCGCCATAAATGAATTTGGAAAGATAAAAAGTAATCAGAAAAAAAAAATAAATAAAAACTTTAAAGCATGACTTCTACAACTACTTCCATATGTGCATTTCAATTTTACGAGCATTTAGCTTTACGAGTATATAGTACGCATGAAGATGCTCGCCTCGTCCACCGCACGCTCAACATATTGCGTCAAATACAGTCTGGTCCATTAACTAGCCGATTGGCAGCCGGCCGGCCGGTTGGACGCTCAACGGATAGGCCACATGTGGCGACTGCGCGCACTCGTGCCAAATTAAATAAAAATGCTTGTAGGCAGATGCATATACCTACAAACATAACTACTTTAGGATGTTCTTATATCTAAATACATACATATGTACATATAAACATAGTATATTCCACATCTCAATCAATTTGCTGAGATTGCTGGGATGATAGTCGACTTTTGTTTATTTGATTACGTACTTTTATATGTACGAGGAGATTAACAAAAGTTCGGTAAGTTGATCAGAAAATGAACGTTTTTGGATTTCTTCGTAATCTTTGTCCTTTTTTTATCTTCTCTACATATTCGCCATTGATTTCAATGCATTTCATAAGCTTATAGACCCACTTCTAAAAACAGTCTTCAAAATCTTGCTTTTTAAGCTTATCAAGTTCAGCATTATCCGCATTAATTATCTCCACGTTGCTATAAAAGACCTTTCCTTTTTATTTTATTTTTTTTTAATATTTTGGAAATAACCAGAAATCCCAAGGCGCTGTACGTATTTCTTTGATCCCAGAGATCGCAATAAAATTACTCGTTATTTTGGCAGTGTGGGATGATGTGAAAAGTAGCATCGCAAATCTGCTTTCTTCCAGTTTTCCAACAAATTTTTGAAAACTTTTGGTAAGCACTCTTCGGTGTACCATTTTGCAGTTACCGTCTGACCCTTTTCCAGTGGAATAACAGCAACGATTTTAGATCGGGTGAGGTAAACTGACATCATTACTTTTACTGCTGTTTTTTGTTGCTGAGATTTTACGGTTGGGTTTGCTCCTGTTGGGCTCCATACCATGGACTGCTGTTTGGTTTCTGGATCATACTTATAGAACCAAGATACGTTACCAGTAAGGACTTTACTAAAGTTTCGAATTTGTTTAGGAAAAATTGAGCAAAATGCACTCGAGCCTCTTTTTGGGCCTCATTTAAAATTCGTGGTATCCATTGAGCAGATTTCTTCGTGTATCCCAGATGATTACTTAATATTCGCGATGGCATTCAAGCACAATTCATTAGCAATCATTTCTTGTGGCAATCGTGGGTCTTCATCAATTTTTGACTTCACCAGAGCTACTGTGGTATAGAGTCATCAGTGGAAGACTTTGGTCGACCTTGTCGGGCCTCGTTCTACACGGAAAACTGCCCGGTCTGAAATCTTCAGAACCACTTAGAAATAGTCTTTAAAAACGGTGCAATCGTTCCATATGCAATTTGACATTCACTGAATATTTTTATTGGCTGTAAATTACGCCGAAACCCGAACTACATGGCGAATCTCAGTTTGCGTTGGTGGTGGGATTTCCTTTGATCTATACTCAGCGATCTTGCAAATTCTTATCTCCATTTTAGCCGATCATTCTAAAATTTAAAAGGAAGACTAATAAAGTAATTGCAAAGGATTTGGTATTTTTAGATTTAACAAAAACAAATTGAACGTCTCCAGCTCACCGAATTTTTGTTAATCCCCCCGTATATAAATATATATACATAAAATAGCTATTTGTAAAGGAAGAAAGAACATCTTGTATTAAACTCTTTGCAGCTGCTCTTTTTTTCTATTATTTGTAGGCATAGAAAATTTATTGAAAAGACATTTTTCATGTACAAATGCACATACATATGTACATATGTATACAGGCTTATGTGTTGTACATTTAAATGTATACAAAAGGCTTGTCGCTTGTCGCTTGTCCAGCTGTCAACAAAACACCCTTTGGTTTTGGTATCGATTTTAATATTGGTCTGGTCATTCAACCCAATTTTTGGGTGTAGTTCAATTGGCTATACAGCTCTACCTACATACATACATACATACAGACTACATGCATGCATCTGTTGGAATATTTTCCCCTTAATTGTATTACAAAGAGCAGCCTATGCAGGTACTATTAAGTGCTGTGCCACTGATGCGATTAACATGATCCAGCTCCAGCACCAATAGTCCATAAACACGTCTTCATTTGATACACGTCATCGGTTGGATGTTTGGAAGCACATCGATACCGCAAGTCAGCTCCCAACACCTTTAAATTAATCAGAATCTATCCTTTCAAGGATAGAGTTCCATAGTTGCTTCCAGGTGTGGATACCCTCTAGACATCAGTGGAGAAGAGATCTAGTAGGGTAGCTGGTATACTCCTTCTCAAATTATACTGACGGTTTCAAACTGGATTGCGTAGAGATGATGGCGGTATACTCCAAGGAACTTAACTACATCTCATATCTCTATCCATCGGAGTATCAGCTTCGACTAAAAAGTGTTTTTTAAGGCAATATATTTTTCGTAGTTAGTCTATTCGACAGCTTTTCGTAGATTTATACTCAATTCGCTTTGCCATTTCATAACGAATGGACTTACACCGGAACAACGTTTGCAAATCGTGCAAATTTATTACCAAAATGATGGTTCGGCACGCTCGTCCAATCGCGTGCTGCGCCTAATATTCAGTTGTTGCTGTTGTTGTAACCGCAAAAATATTCCTAAAGTAGTTTTTGGGGAATGTTGAGGGAGTGATAGTCTTTGGTCGGATAAAAAATCCGGGTCGTTTCGGCATAAAGACCCGACTGTCGCGGGAACTATTGGATTTTTAAATTCTTGAACCCCTAACCCCCAGGGGGTCAAATATTCCTTCGATATAAGCGCTCAGGAGAGTGGATAAATGGAGCAATCATGGATCGGTTTAGCACCATGTTTACTCTAGGGAAGTAACGAAGACGCTATTGCTGCTGTGGCGCAGAGTATCGAAGAAGATTCGATGCAACAATTGGGGCTGTGCTCGTCCGCTTAATGGAAGATTTTGTGGAAGGATTTTCGTTTGCGGGTTTAAAAAATCTGATTCGAGCTAGAATTAAAGCCGCACGATTATCAAGCGCCCAAAAGGAGATGACCGCCAAACCCGATTTTTACAAGAGGCGATGAGGTCCACTTTGAGTTGAGAGCATTATCTCGCGTCTTGAGTCTTCGGTGTGGTCTCTCTCTCTAAGTCGATTGTCTACGCAGATAAGCCCGAGACGATTGACGCCTTAGAAGAGAGTATTAATGCTGACATACGGCCCCAATTGCTGCAAAAAGTGGTTTTTTATGAGGAGCCTTTATTTTATGTCCGAAATACACTCGTGGGGTGGACATTCTCTGCCGGGGGGCGACCGCAATTAGAAAATTTAACTTAATTTTTTATTTAAATTAATTTGCCATAACTTTTTGATGTTGGTGGCACCGGGATTTGAACCCGAGCCTTCCAAATGGCAGTACGCAATGCTAACTACTTGGCTCCCGCGGCCACCTTTGTAGATATTAGAGCTCTTTAATTTTCAAATTTGGATTAACAAAATTTCTCTAGCATTTCAATGAGGTTTTCACTTTGCATAAATAAATTTAATATGATAGAATGAAGTTCTGAATAAAAAAGTCAAAAGTTTTGCTCAAAATGCGCGAAAAAGTTCGGGTTGCTTAAGATCATGCTCGAAAATTTTCAAGCAATTAGCAATAAACGAGTGTGCGAGTATTCGTTGCTCAAATGCTCATGCTGCTCGAAAAGGTTCAAGGAAAATCTTGAGCTCTAATATGTTTAGACATTCAGCCACAATAGCAGGCCACCCTTCGGCTCTACGAAGAACATGCATCCAGAATGGATCTGTTTTATAATTGCCGTTGTCGCCGTTGCAAACTTAAGGGAAATAAGGAAACAGTTGTCTACTTTCTCTATGTGCATCCAGCTCTTTCACAAACTCAACATAGAACGCTTACAATCCATTAGGGACCAAATCTAGAATGGTTATCGGATATAAATTTGTGAATTCGTAGAGAACAATAAATTGAAAGAAAGTAACAATGATATTAAGGTCTGACAACAGTGGATCAACTGGATGCACCCGGCACTAATTAGGACCGGGGATTAAAACTTTTCGGACGACACTACCAGCTATCTGTTTACTTTATATAAAACGATTTCTCCACAAATCCAACCGGCAGAGATGACTTCCTCTTGCAATTCTACAGACAACCACTGTATGTACATAACATACGTGTACATACATACATATTTCTAAAAACTCCAATATTACATATTGCTCCCATATTATTTTTAATTGCTTTTATTGTATAACTCCAAATCCACTTTCTTTTAATTTCATTTTAGCAGTAAACTGCATTTGTCCCAAATTGTTGTTTGTCTACATATATGTATATGTATACCTATACGAGTACACCACATTTTATCACTCAATATTTGCGTTGCACTACGTGCGAGTTGGTATTTGTTGTCTATTAATATTTGTGGACTTTCCCAATTTGGCGCTCCTGACATGGATTTCGATAGGTTGGTTCGTCCGTCCGTCCGTCGGTTGGTTGGTCGGTCGATTGGTTAGTTGTCAATTCTATTCCGGTCTGTTTAGTTTGCCATTTGTACAACAATATTATGTAATAATTTGTTGTTGTTGTTTTTGTTTTTGAGACGTCGTTTAGTATTATCATAAAGTGGTTCGGTGAAGTGCAATTTTACTGGTTTCAACTACACGAAATCCTCGTAATTGTTACGTCACTTTTAAAATTATAAATATATTTTCCAAATTGAAGTTGAGGATGTGATTATAAATAAAACTGATAGGATTTCTTCCGCGCTGAGAGAAGAGTTCTTTTGTTCTCTAAAGGTTAGAGGTCCAGACATTTCCCGCTGCAAGGCAAAGAATCGACTCTTTATACCGTATTCTTATAGTTTCAAGTTAAAAACTTTAATTCTCAAGTATGAGGAAGCGCTTTTATGTTCACGGAATGAGGAGGTTGTTTTACGGCGCCTCTTCACCGGTTTATTTAAATGAGCAAGGGAATCCCTCGAAGGCGACCTGAGGCCGGCCAGTAGCATTGAGGAGACCACGCGAGAATTTAACCAAAAATAAAAAAAATGTTCTCGATGATGTTTGACTAAAGCAGAAACAACTCTTAGAAATGCTTGGAGTATCCCATGCAAACATTTTTAAAATTATGCATGATTATTTTGGCATGACAAATGTCGGTGCAAGATGGGTGCCGAGAAGCTCACGCCTCCAAAAAATCACATCAGAATGTTCACCTGCATTTTAGGACAAAATTTGGGCTCAATATTATGAACTTGAGTCGAAATAAGGCTCCATGCAGTGGCATAAGAAGAGCACAAAACCTCCCTAAAGGTGTCCCCGAGTGATTACTACAGGTTTCCAAAAATGAAAAAAGGGCTGACTTCCCCCGAGAGTTCCAGGGTATAATTTAGGCAAGCTTATCACTTGCAATGTCCAGGCAATTTATTTATTTTTTAATACTAATTATTATATAAAACGAGTTCGATGCCAATGTCATTGTTGTTAAGTCTCGTCCTATCCTGATTTTTTCGTCAGCTTTGAGCCAAAGCAAGAACGGTGTTATATGAGTAATCTTAAGGGTCAAGAGACTATTGGAAAAATGTATCTGTTGCTCTAAACGGTGGTTAGGTCGCCGAAAAAATGAGAGATGTTGCCCTTATAAGATCCGGGTCTACTCCGGTGCGAAGAACCAGCTCTCGTGAAATTTGCAACTGTATAAATTTTCTTCCCGTGAAAGTTGTGTGCGGAAACCAACAAGTTACTGCAGTATCCAGACAATTGTGTCAGTGTATTACTCGCGCCTCAAACCCTCCCTCTGCTTATGGTCTGAATACTGCAGTGGATTAAACTCCTACCAATCTAGACTTGACCCCGACAAACCTAATGTATGCCCTGCATACAAAGAGTCCACGTCCAATACTAACCACCCTATTTATTGACTAATAAAACCAACTCATCTAACAGCTTTCTCCCACTGATCGGAATTCGTTGAAATAACTCGTTTTATGGACCTCCCGTTAGATGATTTGGACGACATAGATTAAATTTCGCCGGCTTGTAGGCGGAAAACGAGAGTACATTCTCTCACCCTCTCCTAGAGTTTAAGCAAAAATTAGATTTTTTGAGGAAAACTTTATGAAAGTTTATGGGAAACAGATGAAGGATCAGGCGCAGATGAACCTAGGTATTTTCAATTGGCGCCAAAATGCGATCATAATCCAGTGAGCGTAGGCGCACCACGTCAATGTAGAAGAAGAACGTTTTTGCTACCACAATGGGATCAGCGGACACGGTAGCTGAGTGGTTAGCTTTGTGTACTGACATTCGGAAGGCTCGGGCTCAAATCCTGATACCACCAACATCCAAAAAGTTATAGAATTTTGACTTAAATGAAAAATTAAGTTAAATTTTCTAACAGACCCTCGGCAGGGACTGTCCACACCTCCGAGTGTATTTTGGACATGAAATAAAAACCTCCTCATAAAAAAACATCAGCCGTTCGGAGGCGGCTTAGTATAAACTGTCGGTCTGTTGGAAAAAAATCAATATGCGCACCACACTCGTTCGAAGCGCTAATAATAATGTATATAATTAACGAAGTAATCTGCTTAAAATCTAAAAAATGCTTTTTATGCCAGTTTTTCATTAAAAAATCTCAACAACGAGGATATAGACGTCAAATGCCAGCATGTAGAGTCTTACAACTTCCTGCCCAGTTGGCCGACAGCCATCAGATTGCTTACACAAAGTATTAACTACATATACTCGTACAGCCGCTGGTGGTGTTGCTGGCGGCGTTGCTAATGCAGTGTTATTTCCTTAGCCAGCAGTTATGAGAAAGAGTGACGCTTCAGAGCAGAGCTTGCGGAGAAAGTACGTTTTCTTTGTAATGAACATTGTGGTTGACATTAAATAGGATTTTCGCGTGAAGTGCGAATTAAAATTTATTTTACTTGACTTTCTTATGCATTTTTTTAAGTTGTGCGTTGTTTTTATTGTTGTATAATTAATAAATTTTTATACTTTTTTTCTTTTTGCAGGCAATTCAAGGATATAGACAAAGACTGCACTAATAAGCACTAATAATAGTCTTACCTCGCAGTTCGTGGCGTAAAAAACTAGTGCAGAAATCAACGGAAATCACACACATATATACATACATACATACAGGAAGTAGCAGTCGAAAAAGCAGCAAAAACAACAAACATATAAAATGAGTAAAAAACCGACAGTCGGACCCGCGCTCCACAAAGTGATAATGGTGGGCAGTGGCGGTGTTGGTAAATCAGCACTAACATTGCAATTCATGTACGACGAATTCGTGGAGGATTACGAACCAACCAAAGCAGATAGTTATAGGAAAAAGGTATGAGGAAACATGAAATTTTCTTTTAATATTAAAAAATTAAAAACTTTTTTATTCTCTTGCACAGGTCGTTTTAGATGGCGAAGAAGTACAAATAGATATATTGGATACTGCCGGACAAGAGGATTATGCCGCCATCAGAGATAATTATTTTCGTAGCGGTGAGGGTTTTCTCTGTGTCTTCTCAATCACAGATGATGAAAGCTTCCAAGCAACACAAGAATTCAGGTGAGCGCTGTGAACATGCAATTCCACATAAAAAAATCATACAATTTCACTATACATACATACATGCATACTCGTATGTATGCAAGCAGCTGTACATGTGTGTGTATGTATGCCATTATTGTTTTGTGTGTCATAAACTCATAATCGACCAACATTTGGCCAGCAGCAATTTGCGTATATTTACAATTGGCTACGACGGCTTTTGCGCTGAGCTTGTTAGCTAAATTACTAGTCGGCGTATTAGTGAAATGCGTTGGAGAGTGTCACTTACCATATACTGCCTGCCATTATAGCCATAAGCTGGTTATTATGAATTTCTATTTTTTGATTTTTCGATTTTTCTTTTTGTTTCTTCATTTCATTGCGGAAATAACTGCAATTTTCACGTCATAACTTTGCGGTTAGCTTTTCGAAAATCATTAACGCTTCTTTTCAAAGAAACAATCTCTATTCAATATTATTGATTTGACCTCTTCCGGGCTTTGTTTGCGAATGTAGGTTGGATAAAAATCTGTATGGTTGTGTTGAAGATTTGAAATTTGCAGGAGAAAATCATCTTTGTATAAAAAAAAAAAAAAATTTGCTGAAGTGTTTCATAGAAAAATTAATTAAGGAAAATTACCTTTCTAATGGTTGCCTCTGTAAATAGATTACTGCCAAGTAGTCAAAGACGGTTACTATTCGCAGGTACATTATAAGGTTGTTATTATTGTTCTCCGCATAGCAGTAGGCGAGACTAGTCAACGAAGTCATCGAAATCTTCTAACGGGAGGTCCAGGAAACGCGCTAATTCGATGCTCAGAGGGGAAAGAGGGTTAGATGAGTTGGTTTTAGGTTCATTGCATAAAGGACATATGTACATTGGATATTTCGGAATGAAGTGGGAATTAAGTAGACTATCTCAGAATCCAAGTACCATTTATTGCAGAGTAAGAGCTTGAGCTGTCTCGAGAGACCCGAGTAATGTTGGTATAATTAAGATCTGAATATTGGATAGTAATTGTTGTAGTATTACTCGGGCTTCTGTTGTTGTTGCGGAAAGGATAGTCCCTGGAAGGATATAAATCTGAGTCGTTGCGG
Source organism: Ceratitis rosa (assembly GCA_037013455.1). Classification (NCBI taxonomy): domain Eukaryota; kingdom Metazoa; phylum Arthropoda; class Insecta; order Diptera; family Tephritidae; genus Ceratitis; species Ceratitis rosa. The sequence continues at coordinate 19,176,079 of JAWMAG010000054.1, forward strand.
TATAAAGATCCGACTGCCACGAAAGTTTTTGGATTTTAGTCTCACCGCAGGAAAATTCTTGAACCCCTACCCCTTAGAGGTCTCAGAAGGCAGCTCAGGCTCTTGGTCTGCAATCGGTTTTTTTTGGATTCTCTGAACATCGTTCACTGGAAGAGTGTTCATGCGGGAGTTAACGGGATCTCGGTGAATGGCGTTTAAAACCTGTCAGTACGCCGCCCTGTCCTTCGGTTTTTGTCTGTTGTATGTTGCTGAAAGTAGTTTGTATAGTCTAGTACTCCCTTCCTGATATGTCTAGGCGGAGGTTCAGTCTCCAGTAAATGCAAGCCGGCCAATTGCCTTGTATGCTGCTAGCAACATTTCTGTGTATTCTCCCCAGCTGCTGCCTGCTAATTTGAGGATTTTGTTGCGGCTTTCGAGTTTTGCGGCAATTGGGGTTGTATGCGGAGTGAAGAAGTGTAGACTGTCAAATATGACCCACTAACTTTGGGTTGTTAGTTGTCGGAATTTTTTGCACGGCATCCGCTTCCACATTGAGTTCGAGCGCAGCCGGGATTTTCGTAGGTTGTAGTACAAGTAGGGGTCCTGCAGTGAAGAAGTGGGAAAGAGAGGCGAGTTGGCTATTGACTTTCGAACATAAGTTATCATTATCGTGGCCAGACGCCAATATCGAGCAGTCATTGGCATATGAGATCAATGAAACGTCCTCTGGTTGGAAGAGGAAGCGTCGAGATATATAGATTAAACAGAAAAGGGGGGAGGACATCACCCTACGGTGTTCCTTGTTTACTCTTACGGAGTTTGAAAGTTTGACCTAGAAACTCTACCGATAACTGTCGGCATCTCAGGTAGCCCATAGTCCACATGTACCACGCCGGCGGTTCTATTACTGCACCGGAGTTGACCGGGATTTCAGATTAATTTTACCTGTTGACCTAAACGGGGTTAGATCGCCGAAAGGGTGACAGTCCTTGGTCGGATAAAATCCGGGTCAACTCCGGTGCGTAGAACCGGCAGTCCTGAGAGTTCCCGTGAATGGCGTGCTCGGAGTTAAACCACCACGAGCTCGAGCTGCCTCAAGAGACCCGCGTGACCCTGGCACAACTTAGATCTGGATATTGTAACAGGTTAAACTCCCACTTATCCAGACTCGACCCCAGCATACCCAACGTATGCCCTGCATGTGGAGAGTCTCCGCACGACACTAACCACCTCTTCACATGCCCCCTTAAACCGACTCATCTAACCCCCCTTTCCTTTTGGTCCAATCCCGTCGAAACAGCATGTTTCCTGGACCTCCCTTTAGATGACCTCGGCGACTTAGATTGACAAAGCCTTCCCTAAGCGGGGTAAGTAAGCCGCTACAACAACAACAACAACACCGGGATTTCATACGGACAACCTCCTCCATGTCACTTTTCGACGAACAAACACGGCTTACGACCTCAGGTAAAATATTGTTCTGCGACTTCTATTGCTTGTTTTGGGGAAGGTCTAAGAATTAGTTGGCCGAATCATGTGAACCCGACTGTCGTGGGAATTTCGAGGTCGTGAAAAAGTTCAAGCTCCTCGACTGTGATGGACGAAGGACAGTTGTACGTACTGTAATGGGTAATTTTGTAATTTTAAAACCATCATCTTTTTACGGTTGCTCCAACTTGCAGAGAAGGGTGGCGAACAAGTTAAAAGCCTAGACTACTTTACGTTCTTTTCAAACCAATGTAGGTACATATATGTATAATATATATGTATATGTATCAACAAAATTTTGCCCTCACTAGGACACATAATCGGCTCAATTAGATTATGTGCATGCATCATAAAAACACCACACCTTAAACCCAATAAAACTGTTACTTTATTTATACATATAAACCATTAAGTAAGGCAAAGCCAAAGTCACTGGCAGGACGAAAAGCCTTGCTATTGTCTCGTTGCCATCGAATAGCCTGCCTGATGGCGTCGACCTTAATGTCGGCCTGTCACGTAAACACGTCGAATGTTTGTTCAACTTCCGCATATGAAAATATTTGCACTCACGCAAATACATACGTGTACATACATCCATCCACCCATTTTCACCACTTGTACGAACTTACTAAGCTCATTGCTTATTGATCCACTAAACACACACACGCCACACTACGGCGTCAACTTGACGCGCCCCATAGACATCGACAGACCAGCAACAAAACTTCGAATTCATAAAACTCTTTAAAGTACTCGGTAGCGGAGGTTAATGGGCGGACGGCACAGGTGCGTTGCTTTCCTACGCCATAAAGCACGTTTGCAGAAGTACGTCAATGTTTTTGTACCATTAAGTACGTACATTTGTATATGTATGTAAGTTACACAGTCTCCGTTGTTCGACATGTTTTTCACCTGTCGCTAAGCGTGAGGGTGAATACGAACGAGTACAAGTAAATCACGTGACGTTTATATTCACCTTCTTTTTATTCACTGTTTTTGGTGAACAGTAGCAAGAAAAGTAGTTGAATTGTGCTAACAGGTATTGGTTGGAGACGCCTTAGACATACATACATATACAAGCAATATTTAAGTATATTCAGCTTGAAATATTTGTAAACATTCTCTCTTCAGCAAGCATTTTATTTCTCTAGGGAGCCGAACAGAGGCTAATGGGTTCACTTAAGTTACATAAATATGTTAGTATGTAAATAAATATGTACTCGTATACGAGGGGATTAACAAAAGTTCGGTAAGCCGACCAGAAATAAAAACCGTTTTGTATTTATTCGTAATCTTTGTCCTTTTTTAACTTCTCGCCATTGATTTCAATGCATTTCTCAAGCCTTTAGATCCACTGCCGAAAACAGTCTTCAAAATCTTGCTTTTTAAGCTTATCAAGTTCAGCATTAACCGCATTCTTTATCTCCTCATTGCTATTAAAGACCTTTCCTTTTAATTTTTGGAAATAACCAGAAATCATTAGGTGTTATATCCGGGGAATATGTTGCTGGACGTATTTCTTTGATCCCAGAGATCACAATAAAATTACTCGTTATTTCAGCAGTGTGATGGCGCTTTGTCATGATGTAAAAAGTAGCGCCGCAAATCCTCTTTCTTCCTGTTTTCCAAAAAATGTTTGAAAACTTTTGGTAAGCACACTTGGGTGTACCATTTTACAGTTACCGTCTGACCATTTTCCAGTGGAAGAACAGATACGATTTTAGATCGGGTGAAGTAAAGTGGGCTTGCTCCTGTTGGGCTCCATACCATAGACAGCTGTTTGATTTCTGGATCGTACTTATGGAACCAAGATTCATCACCAGTAACGACTTTACTCAAATTGCTAGACTGACCATTTCCGAATTTGTTTAGAAAAAATTGAGAAAAATGCACCCGAGCCTCTTTTTGGGCCTCATTGAAAATTCATGGTACCCATCGAGCAGATTTCTTCGTGTATCCCAGATGTTTACTTAAAGTTCACGTTACAGCCATGGCATTCAAACCCAATTCATTAGCAATCAGTTCTTGTGTCAATCGTGGGTCTTCGTCAATTTTGGACTTCACCAGAGAAGAAGATTTTGGTCGCCCTTCTCAGGGCTCATCCTCTACGGAAAAATGTCCGGTCTGAAATCTTTGGAAGCACTTAAAAATAGTCTTTAAAGACGGTGTAATCGTTCCATATGCAATTTGACATTCACTGAATTGAATTGAATTGGCTGTAAATTACGCCGAAACCCGAAGAGAATCACATGGCGAATTTCTGTTTGTGTTGTTGGTGGAATTTCATCTGACCTATCCTCAGCTAACTTGCGTTTTCTCGTTTTTATTTTAGCCGATCATTCTAACATTTGAAAAGAATACTAATAAAGTTATTGCTAAGGATTTGGTATTTTTAACTTTAACAAAAACAAATTGAAAGTCACCAACTAAGCGGACTTTTGTTAATCCCCTCGTACATATAGAAACCAATAAGAGGTGTTATTTTGATACTCAAAGAAAAATTACATTTTTTGAGCAAATTGATCGGATGTTTATACCAATATAGGGAGAAAGATATGCCATTAGTAATTTAAGAAAATATCAGCCAAATGGCCTTCACAGCAAGCTTACAGGACCGTATCCTTTTTATGAAATTTTCCATTACCAAATCGCAAAGTGGCTGCTGTATGCCATCAATAGCTTCACGAATTTCATTTTTTGAGCTCTTGAATCGGCGTTGGCCGGTTGACGTAGATGTTATCTTTTATGTGGCCCCAAAGGAAGTGGTCGTAAGGTGTTAAATTGCAAGATTTCCACGACCAATTGCGATCACCTCTTCGAGAGATAACACGTTCCGGCTACTTTTCCCTTAAATGATGGATGGTTTCGTTGCTTGTGTGGCACGTAGTATCGTCTTGTTGAAATAAGTGTTGACCAGATCAATACCTTCCAATCGTAATCCATCCACTGTAACTGTTGCTCCAGCCTTATGACACCGCCGGACCATGAACCGCACCAAACAGTTACTTGTTGGGGATGTAGAGGCTTTTCAACTATAAATCTTGTGTTTTCCAATCCCCAGATGTGACAGTTTTGCTTATTAACGTAGCCATCGAGGTGGAAATGGGTCTCATCAGTCGAGATGAATTTTCGATGGGATTACGGATCATTTTCATGCATTTCAAGAACCCAATCAGCAAAGGCACGACGAAATAAGACTTCTTATTGGAAAACCCCTTTAAAGAGCCCTTTGGGTATCCTTCAAGTTTTTTCATACAAAATAATTTTTGGTTTATGTTGTATGGTCTATTTTTTGAATATTTTTTATGTTTGAAGTTTAAGCATAAAATGCAGTACATAAAATGGTACATAATTCTTTTTGTTGAAGTCCATTAGTTTTATTAATTTAGTTGTCGATGCTCTCTCTCTCTGTTGGCCAAGCCCTTAATGGCTGGGGTTGGGCATTAATTTGGGTTGTTTATTCAACTTGGTAATGAAAAAAAGAAGAAAATGTAAGTGAACGTTGAATAATATATTATTAAAAAGGAGAAAATTATATACGATTATATAATCATTGTGAAATGGAAATTTTCCACTATTATTATGTTTAAACTCTGTGATAATTGGGCATTTGCAAGTCTGTTTCCTATTCAAATGTTCTTTGATATTTCCCTGACATCAAATTCGAAAGGGCTGTTTGCTTTGATGAAAGGAAGACTGAGTGCTACTAAAATACCTTAATCACACGCTAATAGTAGCCTCTTCTGGTGACTAATACCTTCAAGCGGTTACCGGGCAAGACGGAAAAAGGTTGCAAGCACCGCGTTAGGGTCTAATCTGATGGAAATTAGAATATAGTTTTCTTATGAAGGGTTCATTGTTTCAGCATCAAGTTTTATGGTCAGAAATAAGCTTAAGTTTCAGGAAAATTCTAAAATATTGAAATCTTTCGTTCAAATGATGATTCCAAAACCAAAAATCTCATTACCATCCGAAGCGACATGAGCTGAAGATCGGTCTAAAGAACGCCTTACAGAAGAAGAAGAAGAATAATCGTGTTTTAGTTAAGGGGTAACGCCACTCTTTGAGGTTAAAAAATAGACTAATTTTTTTAAAATTAATGTAGAAATATGGGAAAAGGAATATAATTTCTAATTAACCATTTCATTGAACATATATATATTGAAGTATAAAAAACTATATTTTAATTATTATTTTGTTACAAAATGACGGTGATAAAGTCCATTATTTAATCCATGTTTTTTTGAAAGGCGTCCCGGGAGGATCGATTTCTTCTAAAGAATGAGACCTAGAACAGAAAAGCAAAACGTTTTCTGATCTGCAAACTATGGTCTTTGGATGAAGGTACGGATTTATTTTTTAACTATTTTTTGTGAAAGCGATACACTTTTTTTTTTAAAATTGATTTTTGAAAAAATGTATCAAAAAAAAATGTATTTGTGAAGTTACCATCAAATTTTCAGATAAATTGATGCAAAAGGGTCCGAGTAATCTGTCCTGTTGGAAACATGTGATTTTGAGAAAAACTCGTTTAAAGTTTTCATTGTACTCAGCGCACGCTCTGAGAGGCTGCAGCAAAATAAAAAGTGCAGCTATTTGAAATATTTTTTGCACTTTAAAACCAATTGCATATCATTTTTAGGACCCAAAGGTACCCTGTGAGCAAAAAGAAAAAAAAAAAGGCGTTGCTTTAAAATATTTGTTGGTAAATTCTTCGCAAAAACAACTACATCGCGTCAAGTTTACAGCTACAGAATATCTGAGCACTTGATCGTGGATATGTAGGTAAAAGGAAAAAAGTGAAAAACAACAATATGTGAAAGCGGCACACATGTAGCTTAATGGGATTACCATTGGCTCGTGCTGTGGGCATCCCAAGTTCGAATTCCATTCGAACAAAAGGTGTCTGGAAAAAGAAGTCTGATGAGGAAACGTGGTGGTTTCCGAAATAGCAGCTATAACTTCTACCGTCCAAAGCTATTGTTGTAATTTTTTCACTATTTCCAAAAAATATGTGGTCTGAAACAGTTCCATTTAAATGAAAACCCAAAAACAATGCAACACAATAATGACCTGAAAAAGCAAAAAAAATTACGTTTTCCAAAATCCTATAGTGGCTTTACCCCTTAATACCGAAAACCAGAATTTAGAAGAGGGAAAATAAAAAAAGGTGAAATTGGATTTTTACAGATTTTTCTTTTTACGAAAAAAAGGTAAAATTGATTCTACTTTTTTTCAAATTGTTGTGACTGCAAAACAAGCAATTCTTCGTCCAATTCGTAGAGACTTCAAACTTGAAGGGTGTGTTCTGGATATGAGTCCGATATATGTAAAAAATTCAATATACTTTGTTATCGCTTGATTTAGGTACATGAAATTTGGTACATACATAGATAAAAGATAACTGTCGGAATTGATAACGTTAACACTTTTTCTTTTTGAAAGTGGAGCTGGTACCGATCAGGCAAGCCTTTTCTATTAAGTTTGTTGTTGGTGAAAGTGAGAAGCGATATGCCTTAGCGGTCGTATCGTTCGGAAGTGCTACCACGCTGTTGGAGGAGTTACTGCATTGCTTCGCAGGCGATTTCCGACATACTTTACCAGTATTCCCCAGGGGAATGCGAGCGTACGAAATTAAAGCATGCATAAAGCGATCTCATTTATGGCCTTCAGTAAAATAACTGGGAGCAGGGACAATCTGTATTTATTCCTAAGATTCCATCAAAGTATGCTTCGAAAGCTCAAGGTCAAACTCTTAAGGTAGCAGGAGTAGACTTGAGAGAAAGTTTTTGTATGTGGCATGCTTAAGAGTAAGCTTACAAAGTAGTCCGGTGAATCTGGCATCCCAAAGAAAAACAAAAAATATTACCTCCAAGGAAATATTGCGATAAGTGTTAGGTGTAGCACTTTGTTTTCAAAAAAATATATTAGAATGTTATTTTATTTTCATGTTTACTTAAAGGTTCAAATCTCCAAAGCCCTCAAACCCAAGGGAGAGAAAAATAAAACTATTTTCAGTTTCTCCCAATTAATCTTAAGCGGAAACCGAAAATACGAAATAATTCAGTCAATGTTGCACCTAACTTCTTCTTTACTGGTGTGGCAATATTATAGCTGTATCAATATTATGGCGCCATTCATATCTTCTTTCGCTATTTGGCGTCAGTTGGAAATACCAAGTTAGACCAGGTCGCTCTCCACCTGATTCATCCAATGGAATGGAGGTCTTCCTCTTCTTCTGCTTCCACCGGCGGGTACTGCATCGCATATTTTCAGGCTGGAGTGCTTTCATCCATTCGGACGACATGACGTAGCCGCTGTCTCTTCATCCGCTGAACAATGTCAATGTCCCCGAATAACTCGTACAGCTCGTCGTTCCATCGTCTGCGGTAGTCGCCGTTAACCAACTCTTAGAGGACCATAAATCTTACGCAAAACTTTTATCACAAAACTCCTAACGCCGACTCATCAGAGTCCACGCTTCTGCGCCATATAGTAAGACAGGTATGATGAGCGACTTGTAGAGTTTGGTTTTCGTTCGCCGAGAGGGGACTTTACTTTTCAATTGCCTACTCAGTCCAAAGTAGCACCTGTTGGCAAGAGTGATTCTGCGTTGGATTTCAAGGCTGACGTTGTTGTTGGTGTTAATACTGGTTCCAAGATAGACGAAATTGTCTATGATCTCAAAGTTATGACAGTCAACAGTGACGTGGGAGCCAAGTCGCGAATGCGATGACTGTTTGTGTGATGACAGGAGATATTTCGTCTTGCCCTCCTTCCCGACCCCGACGGAGCTTTTAGTGTTGTTTAACGTCAGTTTACACAGTCGTATAAGTTTTGCGGGGATACCAAATTTAGACATAGTGGCGTGGAGGCAGCTCTTATTCGTGCTGTTGAAGGCGGCTTTAAAATCGACGAAGAAGAGATGGTGTGTGCCGATTCTCTTTTCGGGTCTTGTCCAAGATTTGGCGCATGGTGAATACTTAGTCAATGGTTGTTTTACTGGAAAATTCAGAATTTTTTTTTCGTCCGCACCATGCAGCGAATTGAACTGATTCGACGAGCGCTCCATTTAAATATTTGCATAAATATTGCTCCACTAATAGCTACAAATACTTACATACGTGTATGTGTTTCTGTTTGTTGTTTCACACTGAATTAGAAAATTTATAGATCGCCACCACTTTGTGCACATATCCAAATAAATCCGAATGAATGCCAACACCCGGCGTACCATATCGTAACGCATCGAATTGAGATTGAAAATTTCATTTAGCCGTGTGATTTTCCACATACGCACACACGTACGCACATACATACACATTCAACGTACCATAAACAAACACGTTTTTCCACAGAAATCATGTACACACCTATGTACGAGTATGTACGTGTATGCATGAAGAATTCGAATTGTAAAAGGAAAGCGAAAATCTACAACAAATTGAAAAAAAATAAACAAACAATAAATATGTTAAAGCTAACCAGCGACGTGCGTGCATAAACTGTGTACATCCATACGTGCATACGAGTACATACGTAGATACATATTTACTAGTACTCGTGTGTAGCACTTGCCGGCTAGGCGGTCTGACTTGTGATTGCTTGTCGAAACCAGTCATCGATAGTATCTGGGTGGAGACCTACCGCTGCTGATCTAAAGTCTATTGTGTTTATAGGCATTTTTGTAGGATTTTTTTTTATTTATCGTTTTCATCAGTTTTTTTCACATGAAAAATCACTAAAATTCGCACTCACATCGTCAAAATTTTTTTTTGTTTTTTTTTTTTTTTTGACATTTACTGTTGTCTAGAATTAGCTTCTGACACATAGCCAAACCAACTTTACTTGGCTAATACCGTCAGTCGGCTGTTTACGTTCACATGGTGGCTTTAATTGACTGTGAAAAAAATTTGAAATTCAAGTATAGGAAAAATATGTACATATGTATCTCTTTGTACGTACGAGTACATACAACAATTGCAAGTACTATGTATGTAGGTATGTATGTACGTGTATGCCTAAAAGCGTATAGTGGTGTATTTAGCTAACATTTAGTTGTTGATTCATGCGAATTTACCGCCTGCCCTCCCCTCACATATGGATACAATAGATACATATACACGTACATAAGTACATACTCGTATGACTCATGAGCCGCGGGCTGAATAAGTTACATTTGGTATCTAAAAAGAAAAAGACCTTTTCAACTTCTTGAATTTTGACTTTTAGTTTCATTTTTTTTTTGTTTCTGTGAATTTTTTGTGAACTCTTTTAAAATAAAATTTCGCAGAAAATCATTAAAATTGAAAGTACTATACAATGGATGACTTATTTTCAGGCAATATTGACACATGAACAGTTATAAAGGGTGTTTTATTTTACACGTGTGGCTTTCAATGAAACAATAGACAAAAGAAAAAAGAGGCGGAGATGCGTGAGTATAAAGAGCTTTAGAAGCTGCCGACAAGGGTAATGCTCGACAATTTTATGAAAAGCTACGACGGCTTACAGAAGGTTTCAAGACCCTCTTGTAGAACACAAAAAGGTGATCTAGTGGCAGATGCCCAGAGTATACTGAATTTATGGAGGGTACATATCTCCAGCCTGCTGAACAGCAATGAAAACGGAACACCCGGAGATGGTAAACCCGAAGTTTCAAACGATGACGATTGAAAAGACGTTCTATTACATGATTATGACGAGGTTCGAATAGCGAATAGCCTACCGGCAAAGCTATTGAAACATGGCGTTAAAGAGCTGATCAGGTGCATGCATCAGCTACTTTGCAGTATATGGGCGGACGAAAGCATACCCGACGATTGGAATTTAAGTGTGCTCTGCCCGATCCATAAAAAAGGGGACTCCACAGTCTGCGCCAATTACCGTGGGATAAGCCTTCTTAATATCGCCTATAAGGTCCTGTCGAGCGTATTGTGTGAAAGGCTAAAGCCCACCGTCATCAAACTGATTAGTCCTTATCAGTGTGGCTTTAGACCTGGTAAGTCAACCATTGACCAGATATTCACCATGCGCCAAATCTTGGAAAAGACCTGTGAAAAGAGGATCGGCACACACTGCCTCTATGACGCTTTGTCTGAGTTTGGTATCCCCGCAAAACTTATACGATTGTGTAAACTGACGTCAAGCAACACTAAAAGCTCCGTATCGGGAAGTACCTCTCCGAGTCGTTTGATACCAAACTAGTTTCAGACAAGGTGGCTCTTTATCGTGTGACTTTTTTTAATTTAATGCTGGAGCAAATAATACGTGGGTTGCTATATATATTTCTGGCCTAATAATGAAAATACGAATATTTATCAACGAAAATGGTTTTTTTTTTTTGGATTTGGCTCGTCTTGGAAGACCCACACGGTCGATTGCTGTTTTGTTTCGAGTTCATACGCATAGCTCCATGATTCGTCACCTGTGACAATCTTATAAACGTCTTTTGAAGCACCGCGATCGTATTTTTTCAACATTTCTTTACACCAATCCACATGAGCCTTTTTTTTGAGCGATTGTCAAATTGTGCGGGATCCAACGAGAACAAACCTTTTTTACGGCCAGGTGTTCATGCAATATCGAATGTATGCTGGTGGGAGAAATACATAGGCATGCCTCTATCTGTAGGTATGTTACATGACGGTCTTGCATTATCAGTTCACGTACGGCATCGATGATTTCTGGCACAACGGTTGTTTTTGGACGACCTTCACGGAATTCGTTTTTGAGCGAGCGTCGGCCACGATTGAATTCGTTGTACGAGTTTTTCAATGTGCTATAGGATGGTGCTTCATAGCCATACAAAGATTTTAGTTCATCGATGCACTCTTGTCGTGATAATCCACGACGAAAGTTGTGAAAAATGATCGCACGAAAATGTTCACGAGTTAATTCCATTTTTTGGCCGAGATGAATTTTTTAATTCCCTGTAAATAAAACAATTCACGATTAAATGACAAAATGTTCTGAGTGATGTTATGCTAAAAAATGTCAAACTTTCCAATGGAAATGTCAGATTTCACCTGGCAACACTTAGTGTTGCCTAGGCCAGACCTATATAGAGCAGCCTACGTAAGAGCAGCAGAGCTGAATAGAGAAGGTACAATCTTCTATAACAGTGTACAGCTGCTGGCGTACGTCGATGATATCGACATTATTGGCATTAACAATTGCACCGTAAGTTCTGTTTTCTCCAGGCTTGATAAGGAAGCGAAACATATGGGTCTGGTAGTGAATGAGGGCAAGACGAAAAATCTCCTGTAACCAGTATTAACAACAATAGCAATGTCAGCCTGGAAATCTAACGCAAAATCAGTTTTACCAACAGCTGCTACTTCGGACTGAGTAGACAATTGAAAAGTAAAGTCCTCTCTCGGCGAACGAAAACCAAACTCTAGAAGTCTCTCATCCTACTATAAGGCGCATAGGCACGGACGATGACAACATCTGATGAGTCGGCGCTAGGAGTTTTCGAGAGAAAGGTTTTTCGTAAGCTTTATGGTTTATATTGTAGTTGGGATCGGCAATATACGGCGACATTGACATAGTTCAGCGAATCAATAAACAGCGGCTGCGTTGGCTAGGTCTTGTAGTCCGGATGGATAAGAACACTCCAGCTTTTAAAGTTTTCTATGCAGTGATCGCCGGTGGAAGCAGAGAAAGACCAGTGAAAAGAAGAAATGTATGGCGCAATGCTATAAATTCGGCTATAATCGCGTAAGCGATGTCTCCAACAGTAAAGAAGCAGAATAATACTTCTTTCGGAGTTTTTTAACAGCTGTTACTTGATTTATACTCAGTCCCATATTCGGTCGATAAAATCGCCCAGCAGAGTCGGTAATTTGAGCAACCATGGATCAGTCTCGCATCAACGCACTGTTTGATGTGCTCTTTGGGCAGCGAAAATCATTGGTCCAATTTTTTTTTTCTAAAATGATGCCAGCCATAATATTAATGATGATTACGATTAATGGCTTTTTCTTACCTGAATCGGACGATGTTGATGTGGACGACCTTTGGTTCCAAGACAAGACGGTCATACATGCCAAACAACCCATCAAACAATCAATTTATCTCGCGTCGTGGGTCGGTGGCGTGGCTTCGAAGATCGTGCGATTTAAAACCGCTGTTCAATGGGGGGTTATGTGAAATCGCTTGTCTGCGCAGATAAGCCCGAGCAAAAATAATTCGAATTGTTTGGGCATCTCGGCTTGTCTAAAAAAACAACTTTTATTCTATTTATTTATTTATTTATTTTTTATTTTTTGGGTAAATGAAGTTTGAATGTTAAACTTTTTGGGTTCTGACATCTATCTTTTGTATTTCCATTCATTCGCAGTCAATTTGTAAAAATTGTTAATTTAATTAACTTCCAATTCCATTTTCAGGGAACAAATATTGCGCGTAAAAAATGACGAAAGCATACCGTTCCTGTTGGTGGGCAACAAATGCGATTTGAGCGACAAACGCAAAGTGCCGCTGAACGAATGCCAGGCACGCGCCCAACAGTGGCAGGTGCCCTACGTGGAGACCTCAGCAAAGACGCGCGAAAATGTCGACAAGGTAAGTGTGTCGTTGGGAGTGTGTGTGTGTGAGTGTGTGTGTGCGCGCGCGAAGAGTATGTGTGTTTAGCAAGTTTATGTATGCGATTAATTGTCTGTTTCTTTGGAAACGATTGGCATTTCAGTTCACAATTATTTCGAAAGAAAAAATAACGGAAAAATATGAACTCCGTCAGCTTGCTGTGCTGTTTTTTTCATTTCTCTGATGGAAATTTGTTTTACTGTATTTATTTTTTTATATTGTTTTTTAATATTTTTTAATTTATTTTTTTTATATACTTTTTTACCTTTATTTTTTTTCTATACTTTATTTTATATATTTTTATATGTACTTTTACACTTTTTCTTTATTATTCCGCTGGACTGCAATTTACAGTTGATTGCTTTTATTTATTATTTTTATTGCTCACCTTTTTCTTTCTGAATTCCCCATTTTCACTAAGCGCAAAAGCAATATTATTGTGATTTTGTATTGACTTTAATTTATATATTTACATACATAAATAGCTATTAAATCTTGTGTCCGTAGTACCAAAATGCGCTCTTTTGTTGTCGTTTTTGTGTTAGTTTATTATTAAACATGCATACATATATATTTTTCATTAAATTTTAATTTGCGTTTGTGTTGTAGTGCAAATATCATTAATACATACATACATAAAAATAATACACTTTGCGAGCAAGCCATGAAAGCATACATAACTGTGTTTTGTAGGCTTACTACTAAAAAGAACTAATTTAATTAAAAAAAAAAATCAAAATGATTAATAAAAGCTAAGGAACTATATATAGAAAAAACTATGTGCATATACAGTGAAACTTCCCATAAACGGGCACCAACGGGACCAGATATTTCGTCCGGTCAATAGAGGTGTCTGTTTATCAGAGGTGTCCGTTAGGGAATAAATAACTAAAAAAGAATATAAAAAAAAAATAAAAAAAAAATTTAAAAAAAAAAAATTTAAAAAAAATTAAAAAAAAAATTAAAAAAAAAATTAAAAAAAGAATTAAAAAAAAATTAAAAAAAAATTAAAAAAAATTAAAAAAATAAAATAAAAAAAAATTAAAAAAAAATTATTAAAAAATTATTAAAAAATATTTAAAATAATTAAAAAAAAATAAAAAAATTAATAGATTTAAAATACAAAATGAAAGATCAAAAAAAGTAATTTAAAAAATGAATAAAAATAATAATAACAAAAAATCAAAAAAAAAATTAAAAATAATATAAATATAAAAAATAATAAAAAATATAAAAAATAATAAAAATATAAAAAATAAAACAAAAACAGTAGAAGTTGAAATAAACAAACCAAAAATAGAAATAAATAAAAAATAGAAATAAATAAAAAATAGAAATAAATAAAATATAGAAATAAATAAAAACTAGAAATAAATAAAAACTAGAAATAAATAAAAAATAGAAATAAAAAAATAGAAATACATAAAAATAGAAATAAAAAAATAGAAACAATTAAAAAAAAAATAAAACAAAAATGAAATAAAACAAAAAAAAAATAAAACAAAAAAAAAATAAAACAAAAAAAAGAAAAACCTAACAACAAAAAAAAAATTAATAAAATAAAAAAAAAAATCAAAAATAGAAATAAATAAAAAATATAATAAATAAAAAATAGAAATAAATAAAAAAACAGAAATAAATAAAAAATAGAAATAAATAAAAAAACAGAAATAAATAAAAAATAGAAATAAATAAAAAATAGAAATAAATAAAAAATAGAAATAGATAAAAATAGAAATAAAAAATAGAAATAGATAAAAATAGAAATAAAAAAATAGAAATAATTAAAAAAAAAATAAAACAAAAAAAAAATAAAACAAAAAAAAAATAAAACAAAAAAAAAAGAAAAACCTAACAGCAAAAAAAAATTAATAAAATAAAAAAAACCAAAACATAAAAAATAAAACAAAAACATAAAAAATAAAACAAAAACATAAAAAATAAAACAAAAACACAAAAAATAAAACAAAACCATAAAAAATAAAACAAAACCATAAAAAATAAAACAAAAACATAAAAAATAAAACAAAAAGAAAAATGAAACAAAAAAATGAAACAAAAAGAAAAATGAAACAAAAAAAATAAAACAAAAAAAAAAAATAATAAAACAAAAAAAAAAAATAATAAAACAAAAAAATAATAAAACAAAAAAAAAAATAAAACAACACAAAAATAAAACAACACAAAAATAAAACAAAAAAAAAAAAAATATAACAAAAAAAAATTAAAAAAAAAATGAAACAAAAAAAATACAAAATTAAAAAACTAAATAATTTGAAAACAATCTAAAAAATAAATAAAATGAAAAAATAAAATGAAAAATCAAATAAAAGAAACGAATAAAAATAAATTTAAAATAATAATACAAGAAATAGAAAAAAAAACAAAAATAGAAAAAAATTAACCAAAAATAGAAAAAAATTAACCAAAAAATAAATATATAATAAAAATAGTAAAACAAAAAAATTAATAAAGTAAAACAAAACACAAAAATATAACAAAAAAATAAAAAATAAAGAATTATTGTAATAGTAAAGCAAAATTAAAAAATTAAATCGAACAAAATCAACAAAAAAGTTAATTTTAAAAAGTTTAGCAAATAGAGAAATTGCAAATAAAATAAATTCCTATAAGTGTGTTGTATATATAATAAGATATTAATTTAGTTTAAATTCAAAAGAATACTTGATAATTTTGTTATGTATTACACATATAGGGTTATCCATTTCGTGGTTTCAAAAGTGCAGGACTGTGTTTTGGCTTTTGGCAAACCTATCATGTTTTGTTCTATTTATATATAGTCAGTCTTAACAATTGACCAATTCATTCGAATTGTTAAAACACAAAAAAAAAAAGAACTTATTGTCTGGTGCGCTCTTTGGTCCGGAGGTGTGATTAGAACTTTTTTCTTTGAAAGATGGTGCCACATGCCACACAACACATTCGAATATAACTTTATTGCGAGAGAAATTTTGCGACCACCGAGATCGTGAGATCTGACACTGTTGGACTTTTTTTTGAGGGGGCTAAGCGAAAGAACGTGTTTATGCGGATAACTCTTTAACTCTTGAGCACTGGAAAACCAACATTCGACAAGTTATGGCTGTGATACCGCCCGATATGTGACAAAAGGTGGTCGAAAATTATCTCAAACGGATCGAAAGTTTGTAAAAATGAGCGAGGCGGTCATTTGAATGATGCAGTGTGTCACACATATAATGCTAAGGTCCAAACTTAATAATAAAAAAAGAAATTTCACGAAAAATATTATTTTAAATGCAATTATACGTGTATTTACGTTCATTTTCGAAAACTCAAAATGGATAACCCTAAAGTAAAGATATTACCTTAAAACTCACAAAGGAAATCCAATATATTGTATAATATATACATACATACAAGTGTCTAAGATATGACAGAGAACAATTAGCGGACATTTAAACATTTAATTTAATAAATTTATATTCGAAACACATATGTATATTATTTATAAGCATTTAGTTAATTAAATTTCTCTCCCCAAACTTAATTTTCCAACATCAGCACAATGAATTGGCGAAGTACAAAAACATATAATTTTTTTTTTTTAATTTCTTAATTTTTTTTTTGCAAGTAGAAGTGTAGAATAGTTTAGTTGAATTAAATTTTTTTCTTTAGCAATTATATTATTATTATTACGGCTGTATTCACTATTTAATGCTCAGGCAATATAAGCAAACTGTATAAAAATTATATATAAAATTACGAAAGAAAATGTCCTCACCATCATTTTCTGTCTCTTTCTCTCTCTCTCTCACACACGTTGTTTTCTTCTCATCCCACATTCTGCTCTCTTTTCGTCTCATGCAGGTGTTTTTTGATTTGATGCGCGAAATAAGATCCCGCAAAACCGAAGATTCAAAAGCGACAAGCGGGCGTGCTAAAGACAGATGCAAGAAGCGGAGACTTAAGTGTACACTACTTTAGGCGTATTTGTAGGTGCATAATAAGCAGATACTAAGCAAAAAAAGAAAAGAAAAATATAAACAAAAACGAACAAAAAAAAAATAAAAATAAAAAATAAAAAATCTAAAAGTAAATACAATTACAAACAAATACTAAATTGTAAAATAAAAGCAACAAGTGAACAAAGAATGTAAAATATGAAAACTACTCCCCTAAACTCTCCCATCCACCACAAGACATCACATCGAATTGATAACAATAACTACAATATAAAATTCCTAACCGAATTACTGAGAAGCGTTTGTAGTATGTACCACCTTTCCTACCTTTTGTTTACAAAAAAAAAAAAAATAAATAAAAAAATTTTTTTTCTAAATTGTTGGAAAATTTTAGAATTATTAATTAGTTTTAATAGCTCTCATATTAATATATGTAAATTGTAGAAGTGCTACTTTATTAATTAACATTATTAGTTGCTTTTTAGAACGCTTTTTAAATTAAGTTTGCTTCGTTCTTAATATGAGCGTAGTTTGCTCAAACAATTTTTATTATTTTATATTTTCATTTAGTTTTAAAGGATCTTATTTTTTGCATGCACAACTAACCCTATTTTAAATATTAAACTCTCTAGACTTGGGTTCTCATACTTCGAGGTTAATTTTTCTATAATTTTTAGCCAACTGAGAATTTCAGGTTGACATTTTTGCAAAATGTTTCATCTTTTATTTATTTTTAATTGATTTAAATGAAATTATTCTTGATATTTCTGAGATCAGTCAAATTGTGTCATCAAATAAAAATATGAGTGTAAAATTAAAAGGGTTTACCGGTAGAGGTCACTGTTGGAGCTGTATTTTTCTGACATTTGACAAATAAAAACCAAGCCAATAATTAAAATTGAACGATACCCTCTTCAACAACCCATTGATATTATTAAAATTCACTATAAAAACAGTGAAAACCGGCAATACAGTAATTCGTAGGAAAAATAGACGACGATCAAGAACAACTGAGAAAATCGCTGCTATAGCCCAAAGTGTTGAAGAAAACCCAGGTTTGTCCATTCTTCGTCGTTCCTTGGAATTTGGCGGCATTCCACACACGTTCAGTTCACACAACAACTCAAGCCGGCCAATCATCAACAACGTCGTGTCTTTGCTGACTGGGTCTTTGATATTTATGAAAATGATTCGTAATTTCAACGAAAAATCATTTTGACTTATGTGGTCCAGGCTCGGAACACACAAGATTTGTTGTTGAAAAGCATCTTTACTATTACAAAGTTTTTCAAGGAAAAATGGTCCCCTTTATTAAAGAAATCCCCAAAATTTAGTAAAAGAGTTTTCACATGTCATGGACTTTGCAAAGTATGTACAATGAGAAAATATCCTCAATCTCAATCAGTTGGAAAATCTTTAATATTTGAATTTTGCTTTGATTAAAAAGATTTGTAAGAAATATTAATTTCGGACTGTAGATTGTCAGTACCAGAAAGAGTAAATAAAAATTTTGTATACCATTCGATACCCTGAGCAATTAATTTAAATCAAATGTCCAAATTTTAAGAAAGTATCACTAATAATATAGAAATTACAGCACTTTTAATTAAGCACTTTTATCTACATAATTGTGCGGCGTGATTTTTTGTCATATTCAAATGTTCATGCAAAATCTCTCCATCTCGTTCTTTGCTCATCCGTAATCCTTCTGCTATCTGTTACAATTTCTATTAGCCAGTACTAATTTTTCGACTTTCTGAACATTTTCTTCGGACACGACCGTCACTGAGTGGCCCGGGTGGGAGTCATCTTCACTGGTCTCTCTTCTTTGTTGAAGCAGCCGAGCCCATTTTTTCACCATCGTATTTAAATGAAGGGGCAGAGTTCTGAAGAACCCATAAAATCTCTTTAAAAATTTCTTTCGCCGAGAATTTCCAGTTACCATTGACATAGTGTTGTGGAACGAAATATTAATGAATCTAATAAAAAAAGTTGTATTATCAGTAAAGTGGTGATGTTTCATCTCTAACTGCCTTAGGTCGCGACATTATCAGCGGCCTCTTGTACATACATAAGTGTCTATACGTCAAAAAATGGCAAAACTATTCAAGTTTCAAATGCTATCGCAACAGATTTGTGCACCTTGTATATATGTATAAAGACTTCGGCTCTTTTTACATAATTTTTATCCGTAGAGCTGCTAGCAGTAAAATTGTAGTGGGTACTAGAATTTTAGATATCTTTGAGTTATGCAAAATTCCAAACAATTTTAACATCTATTGAAATGCAAAAGATGAGCATATTTTCCGAGATATATTTATTAACAGAAATATTTTCATTTACATATGTGGACGATATCTTGATTTACAAAGATTTGTTTATATGGGAAAGTTGTAACGAGCAGTAAAGAAGTAGTAAAGTAATAAAAAACTTTTTAAAGGAACAATGAAGGATTTTTTTAAACTTAGTAATTGGTAGCATGACCATGATTTTTTATAACAGCAATATAACGTCTCTACATAGAATCTACGAGACTATCGCATCTTTTCAAGGGTATGCTCTGCCATGCTTCCTGCACTACAGTCCAGAGTTCGTTGTTGTTTTTCGGTTTAGCACTCCATACGGGGGTTTCTTAACGTCTGCCCAAAAGTTTTCAATGGGATTAAGATCAGGAGATTGAGCTGGCCAATCCATGACTTCAATTCCATTTACTCGAAACCACTCCTTTGCCACACTACTGGTGTGTTTCAGGTCATTATCCTGCTGGAATATCCATTTCAGGGGCATGTCTTCTTCGGCAAATGGTTGCATAATATTTTTCATTATAGCCACATATGTGTGTTGGTCCATTATATTATCAATTTTGTCAATTGGACCCACACCTCTGTATGAAAAACAGCCCCAAACCATAATACTCGAACCGCCATGTTTCAATGTTTTTGTGGTGCATCTGGAGTGGTACTCAGTATTAGGTGGACGTCTTTCATACTAACGGGACCCTTTACCACCATATAGAACTATTTTTGACTCGTCGGTCCACAAAATTTTGCGCCATTTCTCAATCGGCCAATTGAGGTGTTCTTTGGCTTATTTAAGACTTCGTGTTACATGATTTTTTTTCAAAAGTGGTACTTTTCAAGGACTTCGGGCATATAACTTATGTTTACACAGAAGTCCTCTTACTGTATGGGCACCGCAGGGCAGGTTCAATTCGCGCCTAATCTCCTTAGCCGACATTGTCGGTCGTATCCTAGTGCATCTTATCACTTTTCGTTTAAAACTCTGTGAAAGAATCCGTCTTGCGCGCTTTTTCTCTTCTTTTTTTGTAAGTAATAGCATTACGTATTCTTGTGACTGAACAAACGAAAAGTTTTCCAACTTCCTTGTAGGTCTTCCCGGTTTTTAGTAGAGACCGCATCCATTCTCGTTTTTCTTCACTGAAGTGCTTTCCGCGGCCCACTAAAAGATACACAGTCATATTTTTTCTTTTTTTTTTTTTCATTGAATAACAATTAAAATATCCGGAAACTTACTTTTTGTATTGTACAAATCAAAATTGTAACGTGAAAATTACTTTTTTAGACCAACTCACTGTTCACTACTATTTTATTGCTCGCTTATTTAAACTGGCGACTCAATACGTACACGTATAATTAGCTTTAAAAAATAACGGTAAGTGTTTGACTGTTGAATGTTGTGCATAACAGGGTCGTTACACTTCCAATAAAATATAACGCAAAACTCCCTTTGCAAATATGCACTACTATTTTAGTGCTCGCAACTTTATGTACAATACATGGGGTACCTAGAAATGATATGCAATTGGTTTTAAAGTGAAAAAACTATTTCAAACAGCTGAACTTTTTATTTTGCTGCAGCCTCTCAGAGCGTGCGCTGAGTACAATGAAAATTTTAAACGCGTTTTTCTCAAAATCATATTTTTTCAACTGGGAGGACAGATCATTCGGACACTTTTGCATCGATTTATCTGAAATTTTGATAGTAGCTTCACAAATACATTTTGTTTTTGGATGTACGTAGCCGATTTTCGATTAAATGAAAACTGTTTTTTTAATAATTTAGTGCGTATTTTTTTAGTCAAAAATCAACCTTTTTTAAAAAAAAAGTGTGCCGCTTTCACAAAAATTAGTTAAAAAATAAATCCGTACGTATTTCCAAAGACCATAGTTTGTAGATCGTAAAACTTTTTGCTTTTCTGTATCATTCTGTAGGTATCATTCTTTAGAAGAAATCGGTCCTCCCGGGGACGTCTAAAAAAACATGGATTAAATAATGAACTTTATCACCGCCATTTTGTAACAAAATAATAATTAAAGAATATTTTTTTATACTTCAATCTACAATACCTATGTTGAATGAAATGGTTAATTAGAAATTCTATTAATTTTCCCATGTTTCTATAATAAATTTTTAAAAATGAGTATATTTTTCAACCTCTAAGTGGCTTTACCCCTTAATTAAAAAAAAAAAGTAAATAATATGTGTTTCTTCCTAAATTTTAAACACTAACAGCTACTAAAATGTGCACACCCCCATTGTATGCCTATACGTATTGTTCTTATTATTTCATGCTATAATCGCTTGCTTGTGGTATTCAGTTTCGATTTAAATGGCTTCATTACTTTGTTTTTGTGTTTAAGTATTATATAAAATTTTATCAAAATTTATTTTCCAATTTCTGAATGAGTCTTTGCTTGCTTATGTGTAAATATATGATTTAATGTTTTTTTTAATTGCCGTTTTGTACTGTATTAGCTGTTCATATGAAGAGTATTTCGAAATTAAAAAAAAAGAAAAAAATTAAACACATTTTCATCTAACCCCCCTCCTCCGTCATCATCTTCAACTAACCCCTTTTTTAAGACTAAAAACGAGATTTTTTTTTGTTCTATTTTTTTTTTGAATTAAAACAATTTTACTAAAATTTTCTTTTCTCTTCTATATTATGCACAGGTATTTTATGATTTAATCAGGGATATTTCATCACGAAAGAAACAACGTCAATCCGATGTGCGACAGCCGCCAAAAACCAAATCTCATTGCTGCCAACTGCTGTAATATAGTAAATGATATGTGGAAGAAGATGAAGAAGAAAAAGAAAATGAAAATAGAATGAAAGAAAACTTCAGATAAAGTAATGATGATTCTGCATTAATTAAAAACGACGCTAATGAGCAAGCAGACCACAACAACAACAAATTGATTGCCGAAAAAATAAAACAAACAATGACAATGACGACGAAAGCATCAGAAGAAACAGAAAAATAAAAAATAAAAAAATTTAAATATAAAATTAAATTAAACATTAAGAAAAATTTAAAGAAAATCCAAAACTAAAACTACTATTTGTTTTTGAAAGCAAAAAAAAAAATAAATAAATAAAATAAATAATAAAAACGAAAAGCAAACAAAATTATATATGTATATTGAAAGTTATACAAAATGCTGTGCGTATTTTGGTAAAAATGTAATTTTGCAATAAAATCGAAAACAAAAACAGAAACAAAAACCAAAACAAAAAGAAATTCAATTGCATATGCATAAATTTGTAAAGCAGAAACTTAATTCATTCTTAAATAAATGCCACTTTCAATCACATGCTTACTTACATACATACCAACATACATAGATACATGGTTATACATATACATATACATACTATACACATATACATACATACATAAGTATTTGTATTTAAAACACCAATTGTTAAATCAATGAAGCAAACGTATTGTATTCAATAAATGAACAAATGAAAATGAAACAAAAAACCAAAACATAAAAACATAAACCTTGCAGACTTTTTTTTTTGATTTTTGTAAATTATACTTAATTAAACAAATACATACATATTAAATGTAATATTTATTAAAGTTAAGCATTAACAACACAGATACTTGCATATATGTATACATATGTATTGTAGTATGTACATTAGGATGAGCCAAAAAAAAAGTAACATATTGCGTTTATGAACATGAAATACTGAGAAAACAATCCATATCCATGTTAGTCACGATTTTTTATGTTCAATTTTAAACAGTGTCCGTGAACATTCAAAGTTTCCCATATAAATTACACAAAAGAAAACTTTTTTTTTCAATAAAATTATTATAACTTTTGAAACGCTTAGGGTAGAAAGAGAATTTTTTGTAAAGCATAAAACTTTGACTTTTTTCTGTTATCATTAATTTGTATATTAATAAGTTTTGAAAAAATGGAAAAAATCAAAATATGCAATTTTGGTTTGATTTTTTCACGTTTCAAGGCTTCTAAATACATATGTACCAGGGAAATTTGAAATTTGCCGGTTTTTTCGATAAAGAAAACACTTAATTTTCAAAGGAATCTCAAAATTTTTTTATTCAAAGTATTGACCATTGGTTTCTACACATTTCGCCCATCTCTCAGGCAAATTATGGATACCATTTCAAAAAACTTTTTCTCTTTCGAGGCAAACCATTCGAAGCACTGCTCTGCAAGGGAGTGTCCTATCGATGCGAAAAGGTGATAGTCGGACGAGGCGAGGTCTGGAGAGTACGGCGGGTGCGATAATAGTTTTCAATTAAGTGTTTTTAATGTGTCTTTCACCAGTTTAGCGGTGTGAGACGGCGCGTTGTCATGTTGCAAGATAACTTTGCCATGTCTTCGTGCCCATTCCGACCGTTTATCGATCAACGCATGATTCAAATTGATCATATGTTGTTGGTAGCGATCCGTGTTCATCGTTTCACCAGGTTTTAACAACTCGTAGTACACCACACCACACTGGTCCCACCAAACACAGAGCATTGTCTTACGGCCAAAGCGATTTGGTCTTGCAGTCGATGGGCCAGCTTCACCAGGGGAAATCCATGATTTTTTTCGCTTCGGGTTCCCAAAATAAATCCATTTTTCGCCTCCCCGTGGCAATTCGATACAGAAAAGATTTCCTTTCGAATCGGTTTTTCGATTTTCCATTTGTCTATCGTTCAGCTGGTGTAGCACCCATTTTCCATACTTCTGGATCTTTCCCATGGCTTTTAAACGTTGGCAAATTGCTCCTCGAGTCACATGTAGTGTTTCTGCCAATTTTTGTTGCGATTGGGTTGGATCAACATCCAATAACGCCTGTAATTCCTCGTCTTCGAAATTTTCCGCTGCACCAGGATGTTCAGCCACAATGATACGTAATGCTATTACTTACAAAAAAAAAGAAGAAAAAATGTTACAAGACGGATTCTTTCAAAGAGTTTTGAACGAAAAGTGATAAAATGCGCTACGACACGACCGACAATGTCGGCTAAGGAGATTAGGCGCGAATTGAACCTGCCCTGCGGTGTCCATACAGTAAGAGGACTTCTGTGCAAATACAAGTTATATGCCCGAAGTCCTTGAAAAGTACCACTTTTGAAAAAAAATCATGTAGCACGAAGTCTTAAATATGTCAAAGAATACCTTAATTGGTCGATTGAGAAATGGCGCAATATTTTGTGAACCGACGAGTCAAAAATAGTTCTATATGGTGGTAAAGGGTCGCGCCAGTATGTAAGACGTCCACCTAATACTGAGTACGACCCCAGATTCACTACAAAAACATTGAAACAAGGCGGTTCGAGTATTATGGTTTGGGGCTCTTTTTCGTACAGAGGTGTGGGTCCAATTGACAAAATTGATAATATAATGGAGCAACTGTAGCTATGTGGCTAAAATGAAAAATATTATGCTACCATTTGCCGAAGAAGACATGCCACTGAAATGGATATTCCAGCAGGATAATGGCCTGAAACACACCAGTAGGGTGGCAAAGGAATGGTTTCGAGTAAATGTAATTGATTCGCCAGCTCAACTCCCTGGCCTTAATCCCATTGAAAACCTTTGGGTAGGCGTTAAGAAACCCGCATATGGAGTGCTAAACCGAAAAACAACAACGAACTCTGGACCATAGTGTAGGAAGTATGGCAGAGCTTATCCTTGAAAAGATTCTATGTAGAAACGTTATATTGCTGTTATAAGAAATCATGGTCATGCAATCAAGTACTAAGTTTATGCATAGATGGAATTTCAATAAAAAATCCTTCATTGTTCCTTTAAAAAGTTTTTTATTACTTTACTTAAATTTTACTGCTCGCTACAATTTTTCCATATAAACAAATCTTTCTAAATAAAGCTATTGTCTACATAAGTAAATGAAAATATTTTTGTTAATAATATAGCTTGGAAAATATGCTCAACTTTTGTATTTCAATAGACGTTATAATTGTTTTGAATTTTGCATAACTCGAAGATATCTAAAATTTTAGTACCCACTGCTATTTAACTGCTCGGAGCTGTATGAACATATATGTATAAATTATTTACTTCGAAAAACTCGTCACCGAGCTGATATTTAAAGAAATTTTATGCTCTTTAAGAACACCTTAAGCATCAAGTTTTAACTTAAACGGTTCAAAATTTATAATAATTTCAATAAAAAAAATATTTTTTTTTGTGAAATTTATATGGCAAATATTCAATGCTCATCCATGACACAGTAATTTAAAAGTATTTTTAATTTTTGTTGTTGTTATAGCCGCAAAAATAAACCTCAAAGTAGTTTTTGGGTAATGCTGCGGTAGTAGGAGAGTCTTTAGTCGGATAAAAATCCGGGCCGTTTCGGTATGAAGATCGAACTGTCGCAGGATCTTCGGGATTTTAGTCACCTCTTACGGCAGGTATGCCGTATCGCGGGAAAAATCTTGAACCGGGGGTAAATTCATTCTATTAATTATTCTCTTGAAAAGAATATAACTCTTTTTAAATAAAAAACCTCTTTTTAAATAAAAAATATATTTATATATATTTTTTAAATGTTCAAAACGTCAAAGAATCATGCATCATATTGTATTTTCCGACCAAAAACTGGAAGCAGAGCTCGACCGTAAATCGCTTCAGCGTTTATTAAGCGCCAATAGTCATAAAAAATAATAAAAAACAGTTGACTTCATAATTGTTGTATTACAACCTTTGTAAGTTGTAAACTAGTACCAGAAAGGAAAGAGATTAAACCTACTAAAAGTTATGAAGATGAGTAGCTGAATGTGTGCATATAAATGTAAACCAGTCTATCAGGTTTATAGATATTTCAAGGAAATTTCGTGAGCAAAGGCTAAATACAGTATGTCAAGAAACACTTTACATACTGAAAAGAAATATATTTTTTGACTTTACTGGAAAAAATCATAAACTTCTATTATATTTAATGGATTTGTTTAATGCAAAATGATTTCAAAATATCTATACCGTTAATATCACTAAAAAAATTAAACAAAATTAATAATATACAACGAAAAAATAACAAAATGTCAGTTTACACTTTTTTGACACATTCACTAAACTCTTTGGATCTAATTTTTATGCTAAATTTAGGACTTTTTATAATATCTTATTACTAATTTTAATGTTTAGAGTGACCTACCTAGGCATGTAATGCATGTTGGAGGCGTTTTTTCATCGGTCGCATTAACTTTGGCAGGTAATATTCCAATGGAATCTTATGCCACTCCACCAGTATGACAGATTTTAGGGTTTTTCAATTTGTGGGCTGCCTCTGCCACTTTTTTTTGAGATAAACCCACAAATTTTCAAGGGTTTTGAGTTCGGGGCTTTGAGGAGGCGTATCAATGACTTTGCCGCAGTTGTATAGAAGCCAACTCCTATGCTTGAAGTCATTATTGTACTGGTAGAATTTAGAAGTTGGTTTGTTGTTGGAAAAAATGCCGAATTTCGCTGCACTTGGCTGGTATTTTCTATAAATGCTAGGTTTCCCACTCCTTGGCTGGAGATGCGTCCCCAAATCATAACCGACAGTTTGCCAAATTGTAAAGTTGGAATGATGTTTTGCGGTTCGAGTGCACGTCAGCGGCTCTGGTTGGGCTTATTTTGGTTTGACATTTGAATATCTGTGTAATTTTTGAAGAAAAGTGTTCATTTTATTTATAATAAAAATCATTATTCAATATTTCTTTTCTTGCTTCTGCTTGAAATAGATATCTGTACGTGTATTCAATAGTTAATAGCTTCTGCTTACAAAACCACCTTCAAGAGTAATTAAAAAAATCTTCAATTTGAATATTTTGTGTTCAAAAAATTTTGAGCAAATACCAAAAAAAAATTTTGAAGTGAAATTTCCTTGTTTCTTGCGCTCACAGACACCTTTTAAAATTTATAAAAAAAAAACTCTTGGTTTATAGAAACATTGATTTCTCAGTGAATGGGTTCATTTTAACCCGTAAATGTGTTGGGATATATTTTGGCTAACCCTGATGTACATATATATATATGGTATATATAACAATTTTAAATTAATTATAACAAATTAATTATAAACAGTTTACAATTCGTATTAAGTGAGTAAGTTTATGCTTGAAACAAAAGTACACACACCTGACCACATACATATGTACTCATATATGTTTTGTGTCTTTTTATTTATTTTTTTAAACGATCAAAGAAAGGTTTTACATGCAGTTAATGTTTCTTTTTTATATAAAAAAATATATATATTAATTAAAAAAAAAAAACAAATTAATCGTCTCAGTTGTCGGTCTATGCAAATGTTATACGTATGAAAATAATACAAAGTATTCAGCTAAAACAACAAATTTCTTTAAAACATGTTTCCGTAATTTTTTTTTTGTTTTTGTCAAGGGTTATCAGTACTCTTTGGTAGATATTTATGTCGTTTATTTTATAATAATAAAATATTATTCGTACAGAGGTGTTATTATTAGCAAAAGTGTAGCATATTTCTAGGCGTGCAAAACCAGGGTGAGCGAAATATCAATACAACTACAAAAATGTCGGTGCTACTTATGAACTCACAATTATAAGTCGACTTTTCACTTTAGAAAAATTACTTTTTTTTTTAAATATTATGGTAAGAAAAAAACATTTCACTTAAAATTGAATAACGTTGAAGGCTTTAAATAAAGTTATTTTAAAAAATGGCGATTGAGCCAGCACGGTGGATATGTAAGAGAAATTCGCATTAACTACAGTTAGTGTTATTGTTGTTGTTGTAACCGCAAAAATATTCCTCAAAGTAATTTTTGGGGTATGTTGCGTGCGTGCCAGTCCTTGGCCGGATAAAAAATTCGAGTCGTTCCGGTATAAAAACCCGACTCTCGCGGAAACTATTGGATTTTAGTCGCCTCTTACGACAGGCATGCCTTACCGCGGGTAAATTCTTGAACCCCTAACCCGCAGGGGGGGGGAACTACAGTTAGTAGAGCACACTGGTTTAAAGTGAATAAGAGTAAACTGTATATGTGTTTGCAATAAAGATTTTTTTATTTATAACAATTCAGTGCTCCACCCTAAAGAATTTAAGAAAATTGCTATCATACATTTTTTGCGCTTTTTTGAGTCTGGTTACAGTTGACAGTGCCCAGAAGTATGTTACACTTTAATAATATACAATCTTTAGCAGTAAAAAAAATTTATTACTCGTTCATATTCGTTTACTTCTAGAGGCGTGAGGCAATTTTTTTTTCTATTTCTTTCAAATAATTTATCTTTTACCTTTCATTTATTTATACGGCGGCTTGTGCATTCGCGTTAATGATGAATTCGTGATGAATTTTTTATAAATAATTTTTTCTTATTTTTTATTTTTTTTTTTTGATTTTTTTGAATTTTTTTAATTTTTTGAATTTTTTTAAATATTTTTTTTATTTTTTTAATTTTTTTTTTTGGTGAAAAAAGCACGAGTATATAAAAATTTGCGACTATAAATATTTGTACGGTGTAAAAAAGAAAGTTTAAAATTAAATTGTATACTTAAGCTACAAATATTATTACATATAATTATTATTATTATTAATATTCATAAAACACCTTTTTTTAAGTTTGATAAAACAATAAATACTTATGTATATGGGAAAAAATCAAAAAAAAAAAACTATTTAAATTTAAATAAATAAATAAATAAATAAAAGGACAAATAAATACCAATACATACATGCATACTTAGCTATTACCCAATGCTTTAGTTTCGTAAAAGTAAATAAAAAAACAAAAAATATTTGTATTCATATTTGTACTATAATAATAATAATATAATTTGCAAATAAATTTTGCGTTGATATTATTAAGCGTATTATCACACTTTTTGTGACATACATACATATTTAAAAAAAAAAATCACACCTACACTGCATGTGCGTGTGTTGTCTTCAGATATCCTATTTAGAGAGAAAAAAAAAAAATACAAAAATTTATATCCTATGTAGTAATGGTTTTATATATACCCTACAACCTATAAATACAACAACAAATCGACTTGTTTGTAAACTTAGTATCCATACCTACCTATCTTATGTATGTAATTATATACTTATATACTTATAATCAACCTATCAATCTTCCTATATGTACTATATTTGTGTTTGGTAGCAAGCAGCAGCAACAACAAAAACAACAAAATCAAACACACATATACACCAACCAACACGAAACACTTAATTTTGAAATAAAAAGTAAAAAAAAAATATAATAAAAATTGTATATTTATAAGTCATATACATACATATGCCTATATGTATGTAGCCGAGTAAATAATTGTTTAATATTATAACTAATTTGTTGCTATTTTTTGCTTACTTCTCATTTGAGCTTGTATTGTTTTGTTTATACACAAAAAAAAAAAACAAAAAAAAATTTTTTTTAAATGTAAAAATAAAATAAAAATAAAAAAATTCAAAAGAAAATCAACTCCACACCAACAACAACATTGCTTGTTGTTTGTTGTATTCTCCGAACACACAAACACTCACTAAAAAGTTCTTAAAATTATTTAGCAAAAGTATAATAAAAATGCAGTTCAACAAAATCCACATAAATCAAGTGATCAAAAGTTAGAATAAAAACAAATAATAAATAAACAACAAAAATAAATAAAAAATAAAGTAAACAATGAATAACTTAGCATTATGCAAATGCTGGTAAAAATATTAAAATTAATTAATAAATAAATAAAAAACAAAAAAAAAATCTCTCTTAACTAAAATAAGCCTCAAACGACGAAGAATTATTTAATAATTAAAAAAAAAAAAACATAAAATACAACAAAAAAAAATTCAATAACATTCAAACAATCGCTACAAAGTATATATACTATATAGGTATATACATACATACCTACATACATACATCCATACATACATAATACATAAAAATGTACGAATATGCATTTGTTTTTTGTAAGAGAAAGTCTTAATGAAAAATCCCAAAAATAGCTTCAATAAAAAAGAAAAAAACTTTGAAAAAAAAAATATTTGGAGTGTTTTTATTTGTTTGGAAAATTTTGGGCCAAAAAATTAAAATTAATTAAGATGAAAATCTCTCCACAATCCGCTTTGCTCCCACACACCGATAGAAGAGAAGGACGATGTGACCAAGAATGCCTTTTATGAGCGATGACCCCGCGACGACGTCAAAATTGTGCTTGGTGACTTCAACGCTAGGGTGGGCAAAGAAGGTATTTTTGGTACGACTGTTGGCAAATTCAGCCTTCACAACGAAACATCCCTGAAGGAATTTAGGCTCATCGACTTCTCTGTTTGTCTGTAGTACTAGATTCCAGCACAGAAAAATTCACCAAGTTACTTGGCTGTCCACTGTTCGAAAAATACAAAATCAGATCCATCATGTTGTGTTAGACGGAAGACATGTCTCCAGAGTTCTTGACGTGCATACACTCCGAGGACCCAACATCGACTCGGACCACTATCTTGTTGTAGCGAAGATACGCATACTCCTCTGAGAACGCCCGTCAACTAACACAAGGAAGGTTCGACGTTGAAAAGCTGAATTCACAACAGACTGCCGAGCAGCTGGTTCGACGAGGTCTGCCGTGTCGTAGTGGAGAGAAAACAGACTGTCTACCTCGCAACCTTGCGATCGGCCACAAAACGTGCGGGGTGAGATAGATACCGAGAAGTGAAGAGGGAAGCAAGACGCGTCTGCAGGCAAAAAAAGAAACTCGGCCTCTTTTGCGTGACTATGAAGTACTTTAGAAGCAGGCCGACAAGGGTAAGGCTCGAAAATTTTATGAAAAGATACTACGGCTGACAGAAGGTTTTAAGACAGAAACTCTTGTGGGACACAAAAAGGTGATCTAGCTATCGATGTACAGAGTATACTGAATTTATGGAGGGTACACTTCTCCAGCCTGCTGAATGGCAGTGAAACCCCAATCGATGATGATAGAAAAGACGTTCCCTACCCGACTATGACGAGGCTCGAATGGCGATTTCCCGCTTAAAGAACAATAAAGCCGCCGGAGCTGACGGCCTACCGGCAAAGCTATTCAAACATGGCGTTAAAGAGCTGATCAGGTGCATGCATCACCTACTTTGCAGTAGTAGTAGGACGAAAACATGCCCGACGATTGGAATTTAAGTGTGCTCTGCCCGATCCATAAAAAAAGGAGCCTACAGTCTGCGCCAACTATCGTGGGATAAGCTTCCTTAATATCGCCTATAACGGCCTGTCGAGCCGCGCCGTTATTTCTGCTTTCTCCAGACTGGATAAGAAAGCGACGGATATGAGTCTGAAGTGAACAAGGGCAAGACGAAATATCTCCTGTCATTAAAGAAACAGTCATCGCATTTGCGACTTGGCTCCCGCGTCACTGTTGACATTCATAACTTTGAAGTCGTAGATAACTTCGTCTATCTAGGGACAAGCATTAACACCAACAACAATGTTAGCTTGGAAATCCAACGCAGAATCACTCTATCAGGTGCTTCTTTGAACTGAGTAGGCAATTGAAAAGTAAAGTCCTCTCCCGGCGAACGAAAACCAAACTCTACAATTCGCTCATCATACCCGTCCTACTATATGGCGCTGAAGCGTGGACCATGTCAACATCTGATGAATCGGCTTTGGGAGTCTTCGAGAGAAAAGTTTTGCGAAAGATTTATGGTCCTTTGCGTATTGGCAACGGTGAATTTCGAAGACGATGGAACGATGAGCTGTACGTGCTATAC
Organism: Ceratitis rosa; assembly: GCA_037013455.1. NCBI lineage: Eukaryota > Metazoa > Arthropoda > Insecta > Diptera > Tephritidae > Ceratitis > Ceratitis rosa. The sequence continues at coordinate 19,208,111 of JAWMAG010000054.1, forward strand.
GACGATATTGACATAGTTCAGAGACAGCGGCTACGCTAGCTAGGTCATGTCGTCCAAATGGACGAAATCACTTCAACTTTGAAAGTGCCCGCTGGTAACAGCAGAGGAAAAGGAAGACCTCCACTCCGTTGAAAGAAGAAAAAGAAGCGTGGTCGATAACAACATCTTTATACCATATTAGATGCCGTTGGTTTTCAAGGAAAAGGTGTTCCTCCACGTACCTTAGGAACGATAATTTGTAAAAAAAAAACCTTTATTAACAGTGTAGATTATCAGTCGTAGCTTCCCGAACACAACAAAACCTTATGTACGAATGAGTAAGCTGAAGTTTTAATCTGATGTTTCAGTCAACCACCGACTAAGTAAGTATCAATCCGGCTCAGGCAGTTTGCAAAGATATCTTCGTGGGTGCTGTTTTTTGGACGTGTGATTCAATGAGGCAAAAGTTTTTTCTGAGTTTGTCCTTTTCGGCAGTTGCCACTAGATTTATATTCAGTTTGGTTTGCCATTTCAAAATGAACAGACTTATTTCGGAACAACGTTTGCTAATTTTATGCCAATATAATGGTTCGGTTGGCGTGCCTCGTTCAATATTTAGTCGACATTATCGCCCAGTAGAGTCAGTAATTTGAGCAACCACGTTTACTCTAGTAGATAATGCGCATCAAAGACGCTATTGCTGCTGTGGCGCAGAGTATCGTTGAATGATTCCATCCACCATCCCGCCCAACAATTGAAGCTGTGCCCATTCATTTTATTTGTACAAGAATTGAAGCCGAACGACCAGCAAGCGCGTCGCACGTTCCATAAATGGATCCAAAATGAGATGGCCACTTATCCCGGCTTTCACAGGAAAATTTTGTTTAGGGATGAAGTCACCTTTTAGTTAAATGGATACGTTAAAAAACAAAATTATTGCATTTGTTGTGATGATAACCCACAAGCCATTGTTGCGACGTCGATACATTCTCAAAAGGCACTGTTGAATGTGCTCTGCCTGGAGAGGGAATTCAAAATTGAAACCGGTCAAACGCTACATGACACTCGTTCCGTCAAACAATCAATTTATTGAAGAAATCTTTTGGTGAGCGGATTATCTCGCGTCGTGGGCCTGTGGCGTGACCTCCAAAATCGTGTGTGTTTAACACCGCTGAACTCCCTTCTTGTGAAGTTATGTAAAGTCGCTTGTCTACGCAGATAAGTCTAAGACGATTGACGCCTTGGCAAAGAATATTCAGCGCCTTATTACAAGTTATCTGAGGATAGGTCAGACGAAATTCCACCACCAACGCAAACAGAAACTCGCCATGTGATTCTTTTTGGTTTTCGGCGTAATTTACAGCCAATACAAATATTCGGTGAATGACAAATTGCATATGGAACGATTGCACCGTTTTTAAAGACTATTTCTAAGTGGTTCTGAAAATTTCAGACCGGACAATTTTCTGTACAGCACGGGCACCGAGAAGGTCGTCCAAATTCCACTGTTGACGTCACTGTAGTTCTGGTAAAATCCAACATTGACGAAGACCCACGATTGACACAAGAACTGAATGCTACTGAATTGCGCTAGAATGTCATGGCTGTATCGCGAATATTAAGTAATCATCTGGTATACACGAAGAAATCTGCTCGATGGGTACCACGAATTTTAAATGAGGCCCAAAAATAGGCTCAAGTGCATTTCGCTCAATTTTTCCTAAATAAATTCGAAAATGGTCAGTCTAGCAACTCTAGTAAAGTCGTTACTGGTAACGAATCTTGGTCCTATAAGTAAGATCCAGAAACCAAACTGCTGTCCACGGAGCAAATCCACCCGAAAAATCTAGCCAATAAAAATCCTCAGCAAAAGTAATGATGTCAGTTTACTTCACCCGATCTAAAATCGTAGCTGCTTTTCCACTGGAAAAGGATCAGACGGTAACTGCAAAATGGTACACCGAAGAGTGCTTACCAAAAGTTTTCAAAAATTTATTGGAGAACAGGAAGAAAGAGAATTTGCGGCTCTACTTTTTACATCATGACAACGCGCCATCCCACACTGCTGAAATATCGAGTAATTTTATTGCGATCTCTGGGATGGAAGAAATACGTTCAGCACCATATTCCCCGGATATGACACTTTGTGATTTCTGATTATTTCCAAAAATTAAAAAAAAATTTAAAAAGAAAGGTCTTTCATAGCAACGAGGAGATAATTAATGCGCTTAATGCTGAACTTGATAAGCTTAAAAGGCAAGATTTTGAAGGCTGTTTTCAGAAGGGGAAGTACGAGGTATGACAATTAAGTAATGAGACTGATTAAATTGTAGTAACCCTGCGACCCGTTCCCTTCTCCCGGCATCCTTCTCCTCTCCATTGATATATTTGCCATCGCTCTAGCTTGTTTAGTTCACCTGCTGTGTCGTGTTGAGTAAACGTGTGTTCGTGGTGCTCGTCACGAAAATGGAAAAACGAAATTAAAAGCAACGTGCGCGATAAAATTTTGCACCAAATTGGACGAAACAGCTTCGAAAACGTACGCTAAAATTGTAAAAGTGGTGCATGGTGATAATGCTCTTAGTCGTGCCCAGGTGTTTCGAAGGCATAAAGAGTTTAAGTTTAAGTAAAGCCGAAGGTGAAAACGAGGATTATTGCCTTTTTTGATAGCCGTGGAATCGTCCACAAAGAATTTCTTCCACCGGTGCAAACCGTAAATCAAGTCGACTATCGCCAAGTACTCGAAAGATTGCAAGTACGAGTCTACAGAGTGCGCCCAGACATCGTTCGTAACTGAATCCTTCATCATGACATCGCGCCGTGCCTTACCGCCCCAGCGTGTCCCAGTATTTGCCTCTAAAGGGATCGCCGTGTTGCAACAACCGCCTTATTCGCCCGATTTGTCACCCTGTGACTTTTCTTTGTTCCCTAGAACAAAATCGGTGACCAAAGGAACCCATTTTGAGTCGATTGAGGACATCCAGACGGTCGTGACGAGGGTACTCGCGGACATCCCAGTGGAAGTGTTCCAGAAATGTTACAAAGCATGGAAAACGTGCTGGAATCGTTGTATAGCTGCCCAAGGGGACTACTTTGAAGGGGATGGCAGAGTTGTAAAATAATTTTAAAATATACGGTTTTTATAAAATTAGTCTCATTACTTAATTTTCACACCTCGTATATGTAGAGAAGTTAAAAAAGGACAAAAATTACGAATAAATACAAAAAGAATTTTTATTTTTTTTTTCTGGTAACCTTATCGAACTTTTGTTAATTCCCCCAAAAATAAAAGTATTTTCATTTTATTTTATTTTATTTTTATTTGAAAATTTTTATTTCAATTTTAAATTTCATTTCACTTAAAATTAATTATTATCATTAGCATTATATGTAATCTATTCACTATGCCGAGTGTGCATTATTGTTATGTACCATATGTATACATCTGAATATGTATGAAAATTATTCAAATTAATTTACACAATGATGTAAAATTATACATATGTTTCCTTTGTATACATAAATATGTATAGATATATTCCTTTGTTATCATATTTGCCAACTTTTTTTTTTATTTTATTGATTTATTTTATTTTCTTCGTGTTTTCTTTACGGTAATGAAGGTATGAAGATAAAATATGGTCTCTTTTATTTGGGTTTGTCTTCAAAAAAAAAAGAAAATGAGGAATAAGAGCAGATTTATCACTCTGATAAACTATATAAGGCCAAGTAAAAAGTAATCCATTATTTTGCACTACATGGTTTAAGAGAATCCGAATGGTTTATATTAGGTCAAGTTCGTTCGATTTTGTGTACATTTGTCCGATTTAAGTCAAATATGCGCCGTTTTGTTCGTAAACTTGTTACCAACGAGATTATACCCCTCTCGTAGAAGGCTGCGTCCCTATTGGCAAAAAACTCTGAGAGCCAATTTTCACAGGCCTCTCTTGAAAAGTTGGCCACCATTAAGCGCGTTCGCCATGGACAGAAAAAGATGGTAATCACTTGGTGCCACGTCCAGACTATAAGGTGTGTGCATTAGGACCTCCCATCCGAGCTCCTGGAGCTTCTGGCGCGTCACCAAAGACGTGTGTTGGCTGATGGAACACAAGTAGATGATTCCTTGCCAATCCCACCAAACACACAACAAAACCTTCCTGGCCGTCAATCCTGGCTTGGACACCGTTTCATGGAAGGCTAATTGTCGAAAGGGTCGGTGAAATAAAGGAAATTGTCGATACGAACTACCATGTGGGTACTGCTTCGTTTGCCCATGAGCCAAAAATTGCACAAAAAACTGTTCGGAACTCCTTGATACACAAAGAAGCTCGATATATGGGGGCCACATGAGTTGGCGAGAGAAAACCTCATGAAGCGAAATTCCATCTGCGAATCGCTGCTGAATTGTAACAATTTCAAAAGTGGATGGAGACTGGCGATGAGAAGTGGATCACTTACAGCAACGCCATTTGGAAACAGTGCTGGTCGAAGAGCAATGAGGCCGGCATAAACGGTATCCAAGCCAGGATTGACGGACAGGAAGGTTTTTTTGTTGGAATTGGCAAGCAATTATTCACTGTGAGGTGCGCCGCTACGGCCAAACTTTTAGTTCAGATCTTTACTGTCAGCAGTTGTACGGTTTGAAGGAAGGAATCACCCGAAAGTGCCCAGCTTTGGCCAACAGAATGGGAATTGTGTTTCATCAGAACAACGTCAGATCACACACATCGATAATGACTCGCCGGAAGCTCCGAGAGATTGAATGGAAGATTCTTATGTAACTACCTTTTAGTACGGAACTCGCAACAAGTGATTACCGGCTGTTCCTATCTATGGCGTATGATGTGGCTGGTGAAGAGTTCGCCTCAAGAGAAGCTTTTGAAAAGCGATTGTCCCAATTTATTGCCAAGGGTTTCTATAAGAGAGACCTAATGGCATTACCTGCAACACAACAAAAAGTTATTGAAAAATAATGGATGACTTTTTACTTATTCAATATTTGGGTTATGTAGAAAATTTTTTGTTGTTTTTGTTTTTGTTTTTAATTTAGGTAAGTAAATATTTCTGCCTTCTAAACCAAAAAAAAAAAATTTTTTTTTATTGCTTGAAATAATTAAAAGAAAAAGAATTTTTTGGATTTTATTTAATTTTAATTGGTCTTAGAAGTGTTTTGTAAAGATTTCTAATTCTTCTTCCTGATAGGCACTATTTTCTTCACTCAATAACTCCGTACACTCAAGTTGGGTTTTCTTCGTCATGTTTTACAAGATTTTGGGTTTTGTTTATAGGAATTAAAGATTTTTTTGTTTATTTGTAGGCGTGGAGATTTTGTAAAAGGGATTTTAGAAAAAGTACGAAAATTTTTGATAGCGATTTTGAAACTGTTTTGAGTACTGATTTTCAAAAAAAAGAAGATTTTTGTTATAAAATTCGAGTTTTGGAAAAAAAACTAAAATTGCATGGTGTTTTTCAGTCTCGAAATAATTTCAAAATCGCTGGTATCAAATGTGTTGAATGATATTTTTCTCTTTCTCTTAATGTTGTTCAAAAATTGCTTTTTTTTGTATTCCATTGTTTTTTTTAATTTCAATATTTTTATTACTCATACATATCTACATTATATTTCCTTATTGTTTAATTATTGTTGCAATGTATTGTTTATTTTTTTTTGCTGATTTAATTTTCATTTATTTTTTTCAATTTTAACTATAACCATTTTTATTGTATTTGTGTTGACTTTCTGCTAGCCTCCTGCTACATATTTGTTGTTGATTTTATTATAAATTTTTATTTATAAATGTTTTTAGTATTATTTTAGGTTAAATTTCATGACAATAAAAAGTAAAACAATAGGAAAAAATTGACAAAAAATTTCGACAAGAGTTTTACGAAAAAATTGATAAAAATTTTAAGAGCAATTTATAGAATTTGATGAAAAAAATATCAAAAAAAAAAAAATTACACAAAAGTACTTATATAAAAAATTGAACGAAATTTGAAACTCGATGAAAAATTTGATAAAAAATTTACAAAAAATGACACAAATTTACAAATACAAAAGAGATTGAAAAACTATGCGAAAACTAATGTTAAAAAAGTATAAATTAATGACTCGGCAAATTTTTTAAAAATGAACACACTATTCAACAAAAAATTAAAAAAAAAAAATTGACAAAAAAATTTTATTAAAATTTTCATCAATATTAAGAAAATTTGATACCAAATATTTAGGTAATTGAAAAAAATATTGTATGACAAAAAATTTGGCAAAAAGTTGACGAAGAATTTTTGTATACCTATAAAGAATATAATAAAATTTAGCAAAAAAAAAACATTATGAAAAAAAATTAATAAAAGTTTCCGAAAAATATCGAAAAATTAAAGATTTTAAGGAAAACTCAAAAATTGAAAAAAGATTTAGATAAATTTGACAAAGAAAAAAGTTGCGAAAAACACAAGAAAAAGTAATAAATTTACCCATAAAAATTGAAAACATTCATAAAAATATTTGCTATACATTAATAATTTCATGAAATTTTAAAAGAATTAAAAAAAAATTGGAGACAAATTATTGCTTATTAAAAGAAAAAACAGAAATGGATAAAATAATGATATTTAATAAGAGTGATCAAAAAATTTGTGAGAAATATCACAAAAAATTCTGTAAATTTGACAAAACATTTGTAAATTATTCAACGATATTTAGTAAAAAAAAAAAAATACAAAATAATTTACAAATAATTTAACGAAATTAACATAACTTTTACAAAAAAGTGATGAAAATTTAATAAAAAAATTATTGAATAAATAAATAAATGAATGAAGAATTTAACGAACTTAAAAAAAAATACTGACAAAATTTTTTAGAAAAACACCACAAAAAAAAAATTAAAAAATTTAGCTCAATTAAAACCTATGACAAAAAATTGATATTATGTCCGCAGAAAACAATTATTAAAAATTTTAAATTGACAAAACACTTAACAAAAAAATTACGAAAAAATTTTATACCTATTAATGTAAACCGTTTAGTGAAAATTAACAAAAAAAAGGACAAAAGCAATTGACAAAAAAAAAAAATTAATAAAAATTTCGACCAAAAAAAATCATAAAAATGTTACAAAAAATTGGCGAAAAAATCTGACAGAAATAATATTTCGAATTTTACAAAGAATTACAAAAAAGATATGAAAATAATTTGATAAAAATTTTCCCAAAACTATTGTCCCAGCAAATTTAAATTAACAAATGAATAAAGAATTTTGCGAAATTTAAGAAAAAAATACTAAGAATTTTAAAGTAATTTCACAAAAAAATTAATGTATATTTGAAAAAATATTTAGCAAAAAAGTTACACAAAATTTAAAAAAAAAATATATATAACCATTAAACGAAATTTAACAAATAACTGCCGAGAAAATTTATAGAAAATTTAACCGACAAAAATTAATAAAAGTTTGGCAAAAAGTCGACAGAAAGAGAAGTGACAAGAAATTCGCGATTAGTTTAATAAAATTTGTTAACTAAAAATTTAAACATTCCTTTTTTTCGCAGTTTCGCTATGCAACTTAAGACGAATTTTTTACAAATTTTTTTTTTTTACAAAAAAAAGTGTATAAAAATTGTTTTTCTTGTTTTTGAATTCTTAGAGCAATTTACTTTTAATACTTTGCTGAGAAGTTCAAACAAAAAAAATGATAATGGTTTATACACATCTTCAAAATTTTTTATATTTTTATATTAAAATAAAAAAAATTTGAAAATTTCGTCAAATTGCTTAGAAGAATAGATTAAAAATAAGTTTAAAAAAAAATTAAACAACACTCTGAAGTTTTATTATTTATATATTTTTTTTATTAAAATAAAATTTAGCAAATACAATTTTGTTTTACCAGAAAACACAAGATACATACATATATTCTTTTTAAGCAAAATTTATGAACTCTATTTTATTTTCGAAATAATTTACTAATTAAATATGTAGCAGAAAATGTAAATGTAAATTTTATGTGTTTTATTTTTTGTTTTTGGAAATTATTGCTAAAATTATTTTTTCTATTTTTTTAATTATTTTATTTTATTTTTTATATTATAACGAAATTGGCGCAAATGATTTTTATTTGTTTGTTTTTTATACATATGTTTTTTAATTTGTATTTGATTTGTTTGTTTTTATTATTTTTTCTTTAGTCACACAATTTTTTTTTTTTTTGGAATGGGGTAATTAATGGCTGCCGAAATAAATAATGAGTTTTACGAAGCAAAAAATTGGCTTCAAATTTCAATGAATATTTTTACGATTTTTTGTTTAAAAAAGAAGGAGAATTGAAAAATAATTATTGAAAATTATAACCAAGAATTATCGGGCATGTCTTTAAAAAAAAAAATAAAAAAATTAAAAAAAATAAATAAAAAATGCAATAAATTAAAAATAAATAAATAAAAAATTAAAAAAATATATAAAAAATAAAATAAAATAAAATTAAAAAAATAAATAAAAAATATAATATAATAAAAATAAAAAAATAAATGAAAAATAAAAAAATATCTAAAAATAAAATAAAATAAAAATAAAAAAATAAATAAAAAATAAAAAAAAAATAAAAAATAAAAAAAAAAATTATAAGAAATAAAATAAACAAACAAATTAAATAAAACCAATAAATAGTAATTAAAAGCCAAAAAAGAATTTTTTAAGCTTCTGAATTATTGTTGTCGAAAATATTTTATAGTTTAGACGAAAAATTATCGAATGTGAAATAATAATTAAAAAAAAAAAAAACAAAAGAAAAAAATAAATAATTAAAAAAATATTTATATTAAACGAAAATGTTATCAATATTAGGTGAAAATACCTTAAGAATTTTTATCAGAAATATTTTAAAGTTTAGAAGAAATATGATCGCATTTGGCATAACAAAAAATCGAAAAATAATAATAATAAAAATGATGAATAAAAAATGTATAAAAAACAAAAAAAATAAAAAAAAGAATTTAAAAAAATAATAATAAAAATTAAAAAAGTATAAATTTAAAAATAGTAATAAATAATTAAAAAATCTATCTTAATAAAAAATAAGTATAATAATAATTTATGCAACATTTTCCAACAATTCAATGGGAATTGTTTTTTTACGTAGTATTTAAATACATATGTATGTACTATGTACATGTATTAAAACACACGTTGTTATGTACCGTTGACTAAACAATTAAAAAATATATAAATAATAAAGGAAATATTACTTACTGTAAGCAGTAATTGAGTAGCTTTCAGTATGCCGATAAAATTAAAAGTTTTTCTGCTGGTGTGAATTTCTACAGTTCGGCAGGCAACATTAATTACCCCAAATTTTTAGTTTTCTTTTTTTTTTTTTTAAATATTTTAAACAAACATTTCACTCATATGAACTTATATTAACATTTTTTTTCTCAACGTACATATTTATGTGTCATTGTTTTCGATTTCGTACTTTGTTTTGTTTTATAATTTATTTTAAATTTTATTTTAAACTTTATTTCTTATATTTATTTCATTTTACTCTGGTTTTCGGCTAAAAGTCACTTAATATCAACAAAAATACTTTACAATGCTATGTTAATAAATTTAAAATACAACAACAACAATTGTTTGTTGTTTTTTCTCTCTTTTACTTACTTAATATATACATATACATGTGCATGTATATAATATATTTCATAAATTTATACTTATTTTGCATTAAATTTTGCTTACTTTTTGCCTATTTTGAATTTTTAACTCACATTTTTCCACATCTTCACACATTTACACTTACACAATTAAGTTTTTGTTGTTTTGTTTTTTTTTTTTTTGTTTTGTTACACATTGTATTAAAATTATTAAATTGAATAGAGTTCGCATTTCATTAACGGTGGATGGTTCAATTCACTTTGCATGAATTTTTTACATTAAATAATTTGTTTGTTTTTTGAGTTTGAATAATTTCACAATTTTTACTTATATGCAAAAAAAATTTTTTTTTGTTATTTAATATTGCAAAAAAAAAATTAGATTTAATTTTTTTAGTATTATTAATATTTTACAGCAATTTGTTATACATTTTTTTTGTTAATTATTTTTGTTTGTTATGCACAAATAGCACTTAACAGTTAATTACAACGTACATATTTATATGATTTTATTTTTACTTTTATTTTTATTTTTAATAATTATAACTAATTTAAATTTTTTCCTCTTACAAATATAAATTACACATACATACGAAACGTATGAATATTACATACATACATATTCACTTACATACTTATTTGCTTTTATTTCGCTTTGTTGTTGCTGATTTTTGTAATTAATTTTAAATTTAAATTATATGTATATTTGTAAAAAAAAGCAAATTACTTTTATATTTTAATTTAAAGAATACGCTTTTTAAACTTAAGTATATTGCATAAGAAAATGTGTAATATATTGTTAACTAAAAAAATATTTATAATTAATTACAAAAAAAAAAAAACAAAAACAAAAACAGAAAATTAAATACAATTATTGCAAAAAAATATTGCATATATTATTATTAAAAAACTATAAATATGTATGTGTATACTTATATGATGCAATTAAAAAAAAAAATATTTACGTTTATTTTTTATTTGTAAAAAAATTTGTAAGTCATTATGTAAAACATATTTATTTGTTTGTTAGATCAATTAACATAAAATTATGCGCTTATAATGTAGATATTACAAAAAGAAAACTTAATAAAATTACTTTTTTAATTTTTAAATATTATATGTATGTATGTGTCTGTCTGTAGTAGCAGCGGCGTTTGATTTACTGTTTTTTTCTATTACTAAATATATGTATGTATGTATGTACATGGTCAAATACTAAAATTTTAAAAAATTTATGATTTGTAAATAATTTTCAAATTATTATTTTCTCGTTTAAACTATATAATTAAAATATTAAAATTACACACATATATTTTTCAATGAAATATAAATGTTAAAATATTGTGTTTTTTTTTTGTTAAAAAAATTGGCGGTTGTTGTTTTTATTATTATTGTTGTTGTTGTTGGTCTCTATTGGCGTGTATATGTGCTCAACTTTGCGTTTTATTTTTCGATTTTTTCAAACTTAATTTTATTTAAATTAATTACATTTATAATTATTTACAATTTACATATATATTTATATACATATATGTATATACAATTTTATTATTATTATTTTAAGTTTTAATATTTTTTACAATTTTTATTATAATTTTTTATTATTATTATTTTTTTTTTTAATGATTATGCCTTTTTTCTGCCTTATTGCATTTCGTGAGGGACAACTTTTACTTGTCTGTTTGTATTGCATTTGTTTTTGTTGTTTTCTTCTTTTTTTTCAGAAAAGTAGACAAAAAATTTATATAAATCAAGTAATTAAAGAAATTCAACACATTTAATTAAAAAAAAAGACAATTGCTTGCATTTTTTTTCTTTGAGATCATATAAATGTACAAGTTTGCATGTGTATGTGTGTGTGTGTGTTTGTTTGTTTGTTTGGCTGTGTGCTTTCACTATGCAAAATACAACAAATCTACTTGTGAGTCAACGGGCAGTGGGTAGAGATCGCAGTGAGAATATTGCACATGCTTAAATCATTAAAGACAAATTAAAAAAAAAAAATATCAACAAAAATTTTGGAAATTATGCTGCTGCTTTGTTGTATAAAAAATATCAATTTTATGTGTAGTGATTGCAACGATAGCTTCGAGATGTGCTCATTTGTATCGCAAGGATAATTACCAATTTAGTTGAGAATAGTGTTGAGAAAAAAGTAATAGATTGATCTGGAAGACTTCTGAGTATCAAAGAATATTATCCAAAACCTCACTCTCGCTTCCTCTATCTCTCTTCCTCTCTCTCTCTTCCTCTTCCTTTTTCTCTCTTCCCCTTCCTCTCTCTCTCTTTCACTATCTCTCACTTCCTCTCCCTCTATCTCTCTATCTCTCTTTCTCTCTTCCTCTATCTCTCTCTCTCTCGCTCTCTCTCGCTCTCTCTCTTCCTCTTTATCTCTCTTCCTCTTTATCTCTCTTCCTCTCTATCTCTCTTCCTCCCTATCTCTCTTCCTCTCTATCTCTCTCTCTCTCTCTCTTCCTCTACCTCTCTCTCTCGCGCTCTCTCTCTTCCTCTCTATCTCTCTTCCTCTATCTCTCTTCCTCTATCTCTCTTTCTCTATCTCTCTTTCTCTATCTCTCTTCCTCTATCTCATAAGAAAACTCAGTTAACCTCAGCTATATGCCAGCAAATTTGCAAAAGCTTGAATTAAGTTAAGTGTTATGGTGACTGATCCAGCATCGCGTACAATTTTTGGTATTCTTCGCCCTGCTTTTACGCCAAAAGCTGAAGAACTTCAAGTAGAAGTCTCTCTCTTTATTATAGTCTATGCAATAAATACCCTATAGGATATATTCCTTATCAAGAGGCGGGCACACTTAGAAATTAATATTTTCACAATATCGTTTTCGTTCTGTCTGGGGTATGAACCCTTGAGCCTTTGAGTAGGTGCACAAACAGTAAATGGCTGTTTGGAGAGTTTAGTAAAGTGAGATCTTAAGCCTCTTATCAATTTCGGACTGTAAATATGTCTTTTCGACATGACCCGATTGCAGCGCCACCTAGTTAGTATATAGATTTTTCCTGAAATCTATTTCAATATAAGGGGGCCGTGATAGCTGAGTGCATAACATTGGTCCGACCAACAAATTATAGAAATTTAATTTAAATAAAAAGTTAAATTAAAATTTTTCTAATTGCGGTCGCCCCTCGGTAGAGAATAGCAACCCCTCCGAGTGTTTTTCTGACATAAAATAAAAAGCTCCTCATAAACAAATCATCAGCCATTCGGAGGCGGATTAGTACAAACTGTAGATCTCTCCATTTTTTGGAAAAACATCAAGACGCATCCTAAGCTGATTTACGATATTAAAAATAGAAAATTGAGAAGCAGATCACACTTAAGCCATCGAATAGGATCTTTGTGTCTTCTTGCTAAATGATTTTTGACAATAGCTGTGAAACGGTGTTAGTGGACTTCCACTGGTGAACTGAACACCTTCTCATCATCGGATTGGTCTCGTTGCTAAGACTGACTTTCGTCATTACCTTCTTACTGGGTTTTTCCTTAGACCTTTTTCTTATCCGTTGGGTCACAGTTTAATCGAATGCACCGATCCATTCTCTGCTTTTTTCTGCCCTTGACGACCACGCTGCTCACAAGAAAATTTCAAACTCAACGCACTTTTACAAAATATTAAAAAAGAAAGATATATACTATATATATATATATATATTCTTTAGCAACAACAATTTAATTACGCTCACAACCATCAGCGATACCAACGCCACCGCCACTGCCACTGCCACCACCACTGCCGCCCTCTACCACACCTACATTGCCCGCAGCAGCTGCTGCCATAACCGCAGCCACATTCGCATGACGCAACATCAAATCGCTCTCCGTCGCCTTGCCAATACTACTCAAATTGAGCACCGCACCATTATCCGTCGCCGCCGCCGCCGCCAATGACGACGAACTCGCCGCATATTCTTGCGCAGACAATTTGAGAAATTGCTCATAGGCCGATAGACGTGAAGTAGAAGACGTCGCCACTGTCGGCTCATCACCACTAATCGCCTCCATGCTGCTGGCGGCCGCGCACGAGCCCGCATGGAAGACCTTGCTCGCCATAACAGCAGCGCTGCTACTGTATGGCGGCGGTGGTGGGCGCTCGCTTAACAAACTGCTGCCGGTACTACCGATCGGTTGGTGACTGAGCGCTACGCGACTGCTTGAGATTGCATCAGCTGCGGCGGTTGTGTGGATATTACTCAAGCTGCTTGAAAGTCTTTGTAAATGTTGTTGATGCTGGTGGTGCTGTTGTTGTTGCTGCTGCTGCTGCTGCTGTTGGTGTTGGTGGTGCTGTTGTTGTTGCTGCAGTTGACTTTGTTGTTGCTGCTGCTGGTGATGCTGCATATCAAGCGGATGCGCAACAATTGCCGATGCCGCGTTAGCGCCGAAGAGCACATCGGAGTCTGATTGTCGGTGAGTGTGTTGTTGTTGCAAGACATTTTGCGGTGTGACGTCAAGAGCGCTGCTACTCATTGGACTCGGCGATGTCGGCGATTGCTTGATGTGTGTTATGGTGGTTGTGCCCATGGCTGAGGCACTCAAATCACTGCTACCCACTCTTGCGGAGCCGCCACCAACACCAACACCGACGCCACTGCTGCTCACATTCTGGCAGTCACTACCACTAAGATAGCGTGGCGCCACGCTGTTGTTATTGCTGTTGTTGGTGGTATTATCGACATGGTCGTGCGTGTCCTTAGTTGTTGCCGCTGTGGTGAGCGCCAAGCCCCTAACACTGGACGCACCACTAATCGAACCCTCATCCATGGCTGTTACTAAGGAAACACCACTACCGCCATTGCGTTCACTGTCGCCGACACCACCAGCACACTTGCTAACGCCTGCTCCAACGCCAACTGCGCCTCCCACGCCGCTGCTGCTACTACTATTATATTCATTTTGTGTGGTTAGATTGGGCAGTTGCAGTTCATGCTATTCCTTTATCAACCGATAGATGTGATGTGTGGCGCCGCTATTCTGTTCCGCCACCTCGAACACGTATGCTATGCATAGCAGGGTCTCTTGTGTGTCTCGCGCTTGCATTACCTACAAACAGAGGGTTAAAGAAGTTTAGAGAGAACTTTGAGTGTTACAAAAGTATCTTCAATACACACCTGTAATATTGTAAAGTTCTCCAGCACACTATTCATCATGTAACGTTCAGGTAGATCCTTTAATTTCTGTATAAAATTGATCATATATTCGCACATCGGCGACCGATGTATACGATATACGAAACGACCGTTCTCCAAACGTGAGTATTCCGTTTCCACTTTCTCCACCACCTGTTTGCCAAACGAACAGACTTTTGTCGAACAGACGAGCACAACATTTTCGTTACTCTCATATCTAAGAGGGGGAGTAAAAATATAGAAAAAAAAATTGTGTAAGCCTTGAATGTAGGAGAGCAAAAATCTTTCGTCGATACTTACTGACTCGTAACGCCATAAAAATCACCCGTCTCTCTGCCGGTATTCAAGTCTGCCCAACATTTAACCAAATAGAAGGCATTTTGTGGACCTTTTTCGTAGAGATCTTTAAGACCACCTGATTTCTCAGGGAATTTATCGGAGATTTGTCGGATGTCAACAGTCTGTGAGGAGAAAAGAGAGGAGATTACTAATGACAATTATGAATCATTTACTAAAATGTAGAGACAGTCAATGGAGGGTGTGGTAGCCGAATGGTTAGCTTTGTGTACTGCTATACGGAAGGCCAGGGTTCAAGTACTGGTACGACCAACATCCAAAAGTTATGGAAAATTAATTTAAATAAAAAATTAAGTTAAATTTTCTAATTGCGGTCGTCTCTTGGCAGGGAATGTCTACCCCTCCGAGTGAATTTCTGACATGAAATAAAGACTCCTCATAAAAAAAACCATCAGCCTTTCGGAGGCGACTTAGCAAAACCACAAATTTGATGAGGAGCTCGGCCAATTTTATAGACAGTAAATGGACCAATGTCAAGACGGAATGTAAGAGTTTCTGAGTACGCAGACACTTGAGTATTGAAACCAAAGCAGCAGCTGACGAATTATTCAAGACAGGAGTACTCTAGGTGATCGATCAGTCGCTCTACGTGAGCGAGCAGGCTTTGGGAAAGATCCAACGATACACAATTGAAAAAATTATCCCTGCTGATATGATAAAACTGAGTCCAGTGGCTGATAGAATATGTGAGAAGACTGTATAGATATCGCCTTTCACTATGGAGAACCAGCCTTAAGCAGAAACTCTTTAGAGCAAAGGTTTCGGCATTCGGCGCTTAATTCAGCTTTTGTAAATGATTTCGGTGGGTGAAAACTAAGATGAAGAGTCTACCCTTATTTACTTCAGTCGCTAGGGTCTTCTGCATTATACGCAAACAGATCTTAACTATCCACAAGGCAAAATCAATTCACGAAAAATAGTAAGAGTTGGTTAATAATGGAACTGTGTCAAAGACCGAATACCAATTATCTAGCCTAAAACGGAATAGTAACAACCAGATCTCAGTTCTTAATTGCTATGTGGAACTTCTTCAGACATTCTTGTGTTTTTACACATTTCCGTCTACTTAATATTTCTATCAAAAGATTAGCTTCTCATTCTGTCTTTAATTGTCTACGATTGGATAATTCATGAGATCTAGATCCTACATTCTCTAATACGTATATTATACTATTGACCAGCTTTCTGAGGTTCTTGACATTCCACTTATTAGCTACCTATGCATACATAGGACGCCATCTATGGGACTTGATTTACCACTGAAATGTACTCTTAAGTCGAATATTCTTGGTTCAAACGGATTGTGGAGATTTGGGTGAGTAGAAGCAGCCCTATAAGCAAGAGCTGGTGGGAACCAGGGTGCGAGTTGTTTCTATTCTAGATCGTCTCAGAAAAAATTCAGTGAGCGCTGAAAAATACCCAAGGTTGGGCAAATTAAGCGGTAATGTTTGGAATTCTGTATGAGCCTCTCTATTAAAATTGTTTGAGAGCGGAAGTAAAATTAGGGAAACATTTTCTGCAGGAATATCACAAAGATCTCTAAGTTGGCCTTAAATTTGCTGGGTAGAATACTGACAGGTCAGCTATCAAAACGTTGCCTCGATTACGTATTAGTTCTGGTTCGAGAATTACTTTTTGTGCGCCAACTCAGGTTCATTGATCTCTATAGGATCGGAGAACTTAAACTAACTTCACTCCTAAAAGCACTACCGAAGCGATCAGTACAGAATTTTCAGACCGCAAAGTGTTTCACATTATGTGAAGGCAAACAAATTCGAAAAATGCTTGCCAGACCTCATTATAAACGATAAGAGGAAATCATTTAAGTAATAATCCGCTAGAGTTGTTGAATCGTTTGTCTACATACGAGTACACACTTACCTCGAGTAGCGGATCGGAGAAGGACGGTTTGCCGCCAAGTTGTACGAACAAATGCCGGTGATACTGGAAATTAACGAGAAAAAAAATATTAGTATTACTTATAAGAGTGTTTTAAAACCGCATTCTTCGAAACTTACGATTTCCTCTCTTTGTATCTCCATGAATGCCGAAAATTCTAGCAAACGAAATTTGTGCGTCGCAATCGCTCTACCCTCCCACGGCAGTTGTGCGGGCGGAAGACCAGCTTCAATCTCACCAGACACAGCTGTCGATGGTTTGCCGGCGGGATAGGGGGGTTGTGCGAATGGCTTAATGCTGTAATCGTAAAAACTGCGGTCAATGCAAACAATTTCATTATGTCAAGTAAATAAAATTCATTTAAGATAACTTACTCTTGTGAGGTGCTGGGCTGTAGGCCGGGCTGCCAAAATTGCTATATGTATATAAATAAAATTAGGGCGTGAGAGAAAAAGAGAAGAGAGAGAGAAAAAAAAATTACAGATGAGAATAAGTACAATTAAATTGGTTTTTTTTTTTATTTTATATAAATTATTAAGCACAATTGTAAATAACAACAATAAATTATACGTAATGAAAATACATGTGTATGTATGTACGAATATGAACAAAATGAGCGAGCGAGCGAGCGAAAAGCAAGGTTTATATGATGAAGAGCCAACAGGTTTTCTTTTTGTTTTTTTTTGTTTTAGGTTATGCGTGTTTTTAATGAGTAGAGAGAGAGCGTTTAGCTTCTATTTTATTTTCAATGTTTTGTAATATTTATTATTTATTTTTAATACTTTAATTTCAATATAAACATATTTTTCCGCTGATTACATAGAGATGAACTTTTATGTACATACATAAAACAATTATAAATAGTATGATGGAGAAGACCTCAACCAATTTGAAGAAGATTTGAATATTTTAATTTTTTTTTTTAACTTTTTAAATATCGAAAATTTTTAAAATTCGTAATTATTTTGCTTTGTTAATTTTTAGTCGTTTATATTTGATTTTTACGTTTTTTAAATATTTCTTCAAGTTCTTAAAATTTTTAATTTTTAGCATTTTTTTTTAATTTTCAAAATTAAAGACTATATTTTACTAATATTTTTTTATTATATTCCTTTATAAAGCTTAACATTTTTTCAATTTTCTTATTACTTATTTTTTTTTTTAATTTTTTTTTTTTTGAAAATTGTAAATTATTTTTCTTTGTTAATTTTTAGTTTTTATATTTGATTTTTAACTTTTTAATAATTAAATCAAGTTCCTCATATTTTAAATTTAAAATTTTTTTTAAATTTTTCACAATTAAAGGCCAATTTTTAACAATTTTTTTATTATATTCTATTGAATATTTTTTTTTAATTTTCTTATTATTGATTTTTATTTTGGATTTTTTTTTTTTTAATATTAGACTTTGACTTTTTTTCAAATTTAAATCTTTTCAATTTTAAAATTATTTCAATTAGTAATTTTATAACATTTAATTTATTGAAAAAATCGAGAATTAATTTTAATTTTAATTGTTTTTTAATTTTTAAATTTCATTTTTTTATTTATTATTATTTTTTACAAAAATATAATTGTAATGAATAATTTTTTAATTAAATCGGAATAAATACTTTTTGTTAAATTCTAATTTTTTATATCTAACTTTGATTTTTTTTAAATTTAAACATTTGTTCAGTTTTCTAAATTTTTTAATTTATTTGAATTTTTAAACATCGAAAACTAGGTTTTTTGTTAATTAAATATTTCTTCAAGTTCCTAATATTTTAAATGTAAAATTAAATTTTTCACATTTAAAGACTATTTTTTACTAATTTTTTTTTTATTATATTCGATTTTATTTAACCTTTGTAAAATTTAACATTTTTGCAATTTTCTTGAAACTTATTTTTTTTTATGTTTTATATTTTAAAATTCGTAAATTAGTTTTCTTTGTTAATTTTGTTTTTTTTTTTATATTTGACTTTGACTTTTCTCAAATATAAGCATTCCTTCAATTTCTTCAATTTTTAATGATTATTATTATTTTTTAATATTTAAATTTTTAAAGAAATCGAAAAAAAATTTTAATGTTTATAAATTATTATTATTTTAATATTTAATATTTTTATAAAGTCGAAAATTACTTTTTTTGCAGTTTTTTTTTATATTTGGCGTGGACTTTTCAAACTTAAACATTTCTTCACTTTTTTTAATTTTTTAAATTTCATTATTTTTTTAATATTTAAATTATTAAAATACCGAAAGTTATATGTTTTCCAGTTTTATTTTTGACTTTTTTTTTCAAATTTGAACATTTCTTCATTTCTTTTAATTTTTTTAAAGTGTTATTATTTTTTTAATATTTAAAAAATCGAAAATTATTTTATTTTTAATATCTATTTCTTTAACTTTTACAGATTTAAAAATCTCCTCAAATACTTTTTTTTTTGCAAATTTCCATTTTTTGGCCTTGTTTTTTTTTTTAATTTTCAAATTTCTTCAAATTTCTGATTTTCAAATTTTTTTTTCTTTAGTTTTGAAATTTTTTAAAACCGAAATTTAATTTTTTGGTGAGTGTTCCGTTTCTATATTTGATGCAAATGTATTTACATACATATAGGCGTCATATTTTCGGTGATCCCTACCAATATACTTTTAAATTTTACATTTGCTAGCTGTAAAATTATTATTATTATTTTAACTTAAAAATTTGAATTTGTTTTCAAATTTCTAAATTAAAAAAAATTAAATCGTTTTTGTGAATTATTATTTTTTTTTTTTAAATAATCTATGTACAGTATACAAATTTTCTATAAAAATACATTGCTTTTTTGGCGAGCACTGCTGATGAGCGATGAAGAGAGCGATGATGTATCCTTTATGGGCTTTAAAGTCTTTATACTGATGTGATCCATGAACATTAACTTACAGATGAGTGAGTAATGGGTTTGCCTAAGTTTCTATGTTACTTTAACCTCCCACATATTCATATATACATATACTGTATATAATATACACACACACACACACACACACACAAACACACACACCCATAAACACACATATGAAGCGCACAATGATGGATTTATTTACAACGCAAGGAGGGAGAGAGTGAGAGAGAGTAGCACAAAATGTCGCATTATAACGGTTGTTAGCTTTAGACTAATTTCTTTTATTAAATCATTAATATAATTATTTTATTTTTCTGTATGAGCACAAATATCTTTCCATTTAGCTTTTAGAGCTCGTTAGAAGCGTACGAGTATATTGAAATTTGTTTTCTTACGCCCGGATACATTGGTGGATGATGGAGACGCGTATGAGCATGCGCGGAATATGGCAAACCCGACGATGCCGACACCACCGCCGCTGCTGCTGATGTTGTGGTGGTTGCCGCCGCAGCTGCCACCACTGCCGCCGTTGCGGCTGCATGTTGTTGCTGCAAATATAGGGAGCCCGCCGTTGGATGCGTGGACGCATGCGGATGTGCGCTGTTTGGTGGGTGGTGGTGAAGGTGGTGGTGGTGGTGTTGGTGTTGGAGATGGTGATGGTGTTGACTAAGGTGGTTTAGGTGGTGCGTGTGGTGGTTGTGATGGAGGTGTTGAGAGTGTGGATGTAGATGGGGACCGACTAGATGTGCCGCCGCTGCAATGGCCGAGGCCGTTGACGACGCCGATGAGGCCGTTGAAGAGGACGGCGTTGGTAGTGCTATTACTGGTGGTGGTGGTGGTGGCGGATGTTGTCTCGCCGTAGATGGCGCTCCCGAATAGGCCGCCGCTGCCGCCGCATATGCTAGATTCTTGGCCGCTTGCGCCGATACAATTTGTGAGCTAGTCATACCGCTCATAGCCTGCAATGCTTTCTCCTTTTCGCTTAGTAAATGTAGCGAATGTGCGTGACCATTGATGCCACCGATCCCATTGGGTTCCTGGAAAATAATAATAATGTAGGATAAAGGTGGTGCTCGTTGTGGGTTGTGCACGAGGTTGGTGTAAGACCAATATGGTGGCGCTGAACTGTACTCAAATAACTTACTGGCTGAGCGGCATGAAAGTGATGATTTCGAGATGAGTGCGGTGATGACGAGATGAGAATTTTGAAACTTTTTATGGAATTTATGCCAATTTTATTTTACTTTTACGGTTTTTTTTTAACATTTCGCTTAAAATACTAACTGGGCACCCTCAATGTTCTTGTGCCGTAGGCCACTCGGCAGCAAATAGTGCATGGCTTATGCGTACCCTAAGACCAGCAACGGTAGCTTCTCACCAGCTAAAGTATCTCTTTGTGGTTTATTTAGAAGTTCCTAAGCTTACAATGCTCGGCGAATGTCAAAGCATAAAAAAATAAAGAAGTACCTCCCTCTTCCTTATTACCTCTTCTTTTGACATTGTTCGCCATTGATTGAGTACATACGTATAATATTCTACTACAAAGTGACCCAGAAAACACCAAAGAATTTCGTATGACAGAACAGAAAGTTGAACGAAAAAATATAAAACGCATTTCTACACATTGCAATGTTTAGTGAAGAGAAAGAGATAAGGAAAAATGCATTAAAGAGTATGTACACCTCAAACTATGAGTGTCCTTCAAGGCAAGTTGAAATTTTTGTAGGTGAACAGAGTACATTTTTTCTAAAAAAAAAATTTAGTAAAAGAAATATATGAGCTTTAAGTCAAAAAGGCGGAGCTCAAAGCACGCATTGAAATTTATTGCATAATTTTAGGCTTTTCTACTTATTACTTCATCCATGCACTTCTTTAACGAATTGTGACATATTATAGTTATATACTTAGTAAAGTAAGAAGTTTCTAGTATGACTATGGATTTGTAATCTAACCCTTTTCCATAAGTGCTAGATTCAAAAACGAGAGTAAAAAATGGAAGTTCCTTTCTTTAACTATAATTCATTCCAGGGCCTTAAGAAAGCAACCACACGCTGGGTTCTGGGCGGATAACTATGCGATCAGTCATGGACTGCAATGCTGATCAGTCTTCTATTAAATATTATAGAAATTTTATTTTCTAAGTGTTGTCGCACTTGGTCAGGAAAGTCTTGGAAATTATTCTCATACGAATCCATCAGCCATTCGGAGGCGGAGGTCGCTCTTTTGGCGTTTCAAGATCAACAACAACTATTGCAGAAGAAGCCCGACCTAAAGCACATATCCAATCTGTAAATTTTTGGGTCTGAGAAAACTTAATTTTTTTTAAAAATCATTTCAATAAGTATAAAATAAAAGAAATTAAAACAAAATAATCTAAAACATCAAATTAAATTAAATTAAACTAAAAATAAAATAAAATAAAATATTTTTATTTATTTATTTATTTAAAAGAGAAACAATTATTAATAATTATGCCACTTACAAACTAAAGCACTGGCTGCCAGGGCCTTCGGCTTTAAAATAAAATAAAATAAAATAAAATAACTTAAATTAAAAATAACTAAAATAAAAAGAATAAATTAAATAAACTAATATAAAAAATAAAAATATAATAATTAAAAAAAATAAATAATATTAAACCAAACAAAACAAAATAAATTGTAATAAAAAATGAAATAAAATAAAATAATAAAATAAAATACAGTAAAATAAAATATATTAAATTAAATATATTAAATTATAAAAATAAAATAAAATAAAATAATATAAAAAAATTGAAGCAAAATAAATTAATAATTAAAAGAAAAAAATAAAAAGAATAAATAAAATAAAATACAATAAAATAAAATAAATTATATTAAAATAAAATAGAATAAAATAAAATAAAATTAAATAAAATGAAATAAAATAAAATTAAATAAAATAACACAAAACAAAATAGAATAAAATAAAATTAAATAATATAAAATAAAATTAAATTAAATAAAATAGTAAAATAAAATAAAGTAAAATAAAATTAAATAAAATACAACAAAAAAAATAAAATAAAAATAAATCAAATACAACAACAAAAAAGTAATGTAAAACAAAATAAACTAAATAAAAATAAAATAAAAAAATTAATATAAATAAAATAAAATAAAATTAAATGTAATAAAATACAACACAAAAAATTTTGTAAAATAAATTAAAGTAAAAAAAAATAATGTTGAATTAAATAAAACATAACAAAATAAAATAGACTAAAATAAACAAAAATAAAATAAAATATATTAAATAAAAAATGAAAAAGTAAGGTATGATATTTTAAAGTAATAATAATATTAATAACATTCGACGACCTGTTTTTTACAGTCACTTGCCAGTGTGTGTTTTATTACAAAAAATAAAAATATTAAAAAGCCGATACGAATTTCCGAAGCGTAAGTTAGCTCAGTGAAAGAATATATATTTCTTTTCAATATAAAATATTAATAAAAATTGAGAAATTGTTTTTCTTTTTTGACGTTTAATTTCACGAGGAAATAAATTTCGCTTGAAATACACCAAATAGTAATCTCGAACGAGGAAAAATGGCAACATAGCCTTTGTATAGACAAAAGAGCATACACTACTTTTGTTGCTCTTTGAGTCTCGCACTCGCTTACATTTACAGTCGCTCGCTCTTTCCACTTCACTGTCGTCACACAAACAAGCACAAAGCGAGCGACGAGGCGATCCTTCGGTCACTTTAACCCACTTTTAAGATCCTTTTAGTTTTACAAAGCTTTTTATACAGTTATTTACAACTGGACCATTAAACACCGTTTGGCGAAAAGCAAACAAAGCGAAGGTAAAAAGCAAGCAGAGCAAGTATTTTGCAACAAGAAGCAGCACAAGAAGAATAAGAGGCTTTACAACATTTGCACTTTGTAATTTTTGTTTTTAGTTTTGTTTTTTTTTTTTTGAGTGCAAAAGTAGATTTTATTTGTTAAAAGCACAATTTTTATTATAAAAAAAATTTAATTTCTTGTTTTTTATATTTTTTCTTTTTTTTCAATTTGTTTGTTTATTTACTATTTGCACGCCATCATTATAAATGCAAAAGTTGTTCGAAAAAATTTCAACTTTGAGAAATTTGCCTTTTACCTTCTGCCTCTTGGCTCTTTTGTTTGGGCGTAGTAAAAAGGCATTTACCTTACATTTAGTTTGAAAAAGTAATTTTACTACAATTTTTTCACTCTTTTGCTTCTTCACCCTTTCTTTCTCTCTGTGTGTCGCTCTTTTTCTTTGCTGTTTTGGTTGCTCCTGGTTTTTGTTGCTATTGCTTTTTGTTTCTGCGGAAATGTAGTTGTTGCCATTTATTTGTTTTCATTTCTTGCTTTGACCTTTTGTCATAATGTGTGGACCACATTAAATACCAAAGAAACAATGTAGACAAGAAGAGAGTAAAACAAACGAGCATAAACCGTAAGGAAAAAGTGAAAAAATATTGCAGAGGAGGACAACGAGCGAGTCTGAGCTGTGGAAAGCAGTTCGCCTACTTCCTACATAAATCTACTGCTATCAGATAACGGTAAACAACAAGTACACAGCAAGAGTGTTGGTGCAAATTTAGAAAGAAAAAATTAAATAAAAACATAAAATAAAAAATAAAAACTTAAAAAAAATACGCAAAAAAAAAATTATTTATTAAAATAAAAAATTAAAATAAAAAATTAAAATCAAATAATAAATTAAAATAAAATAAAAACTAAATTAAAACAAAATGAACTAAAAGATAATAAAATAAATTCAACAAAAAAGAAAATAAAACAAAAAAACTCAGTTATAAAAAATTTAAATAAAATTAAATAAAATAAAAAAATAGGATAAAAAAATAACATAAAAATACAAAAAAAAAAATAATAAAAAAATAAAGAAAATTTATACGTGTATAAAATCAAATAAAATTAATTTAAATAAAATGAAGTTAACTAAATCTAATAAAAACTAAAATTTAATAAATATACAAAAAATAATTATAAAATAAGGTATATAATTTAAAATCAAATAAAATTAATTTAAATGAAATGAGATAAAATTAAATCTAATAAAAAAAACTAAGTAAATTAAATTAAACAAAAGAAAATTAATTAAAATAAAACAAATAAAATTAAGTAATTAAAATAAAATGAAGGAGAAGAAAATAAATAAAATTAATTAGACAAAAATATTAAAATAAAATAAAATGTATTAAAAAATGAAATAAAATAAATAATATTAATTAGAAAAAATTAAAATAGAGTATACTAAAATAAAATAAAATAATGTAGAATAAAATAAAACTGAATAAATAAAAAATAAAACAAGAGAAAATAAAACAAAAGAAATAAAAAAGAAAACAAAATAAAATAAATAAAGACAGAAAATAAATAAAATTAAAACAATATATTAAAAATAAAAATTAAAAAAATAAAATTAGGAAACTTAAAATAAAAGATGAAAAAAATAGAATTAAGGATAATAAAATGAAAAACAAATAAAATAAAATGAATAAAGCAAAGCAAAAGAAAATAAAATGAATAAAACATATTAAAATGAAATATCATTTAATTACAATATAAAACATAATAAAATTAAAGAAAAAATAAATAAAGTAAAATATTAAAAAAAAAAAATAAGTTACTTGAATAATTCCCCCAGAAGCATGCTGACCGTGTATTGCGAAAAAAGAGTCGTCAGCCGACACTAAAAACAACAAACATTACAATAACTCAGCACAAAGCAACAAAACAACTGCTGAAATCAAATAAACTTTCTATCAAAGCTAAGAGTAGGAAAAATAGAAATAAAAAAAAATGGAATCGAAAAAATTATTTTTTTTTTGCATTTTATTGTCGCTGCTTTCTACTTGCTGCTTTACATTGTGTTCCATAGTATTTACGGTATTTTTTCCTACAGATTTCACCATGCACAAACGGTCAGCAAGCAAAATACAAAAAAGGATTTCAATGGAATTTCCATTGCACAAAGTGCGCTGATGCAACACAGCAGAAGGTAAGAAACTAAATAAAATAAAATAAAATAAAAACGAAAATAAAAAAATGCAGAAAAATAAAAGGATATATAAAAATAAAAACAAAAAGGTAAAAGAAAAATTAAATTGAAATGAAAAAATATACTCGTATACGTGTATGTATGTATGCATGTTCGTACCTATCATAGAAAATTTAGTGTGTAAAGGAAGGACATAGTACAAAAGCACAAAGCAAACTGCAACGCATGCACTTCGACACAGAGCGGGGGTGCGTGGCGAAACAAAGAAGCACCGAGAAAAGCTCTGCTGCTGACTAGGAGCCGCTGGCCAGCGTCTGCGACACACTCAAAGACGCCGATCCAGTCACGTGTGCCACTGAGGCGGACAAATGCGTGTATGTAGGTACGTACCTATAACACAAACGAAAAGCAAAAGCAAAAGCAACAAAAGCACAAATAGTTATGCAACTCAAACGACAAAAACTTTGTACTCGTTTAAATGCAACAAACAAATAAACAAAAAAATAAAATAGAAAAAAAAAATACTACACACAAAAAGTATAATTTTTATAAAGTTTTACCTTTTACTTAAATACTGTGTGTACATTTGTATGTATGTATTGTATGTGAAAGTACAAAACCCACTTTTAAGTGAAGTGGACAAACGGAAAAGCAAACACACCCACACACACACACACACATGTACACATTTGCACAGGTACAAAGCGGACAAACGGAAATTCTGTCAGAATCCACTTGTGAGTAGACGACGAGTGTAATATGTAGGTGTGTAAGTACGGGCAAGTGGATTAAATGCATGCGAGGGTGGACTGTATTTTCTTTTTTTTTTTTGGTTTTCGAAAGAGTGATTAATAACTCGTCTATTACTTGAAAAAAAAAAATCAATTTTCTGCTTAATATTATTACTTTTTTAAAATTCATTTTATATTGGCTGGAAATAAAGTAGCCCCGTCCAAGAACCTATGTATCTTCGATGCCAAGGTGACTTGATGTCGCCTTGAAAGAGGCATGCACAACACCCTCGAGGGAACATCTACCTATGAGAAGGACGAAGGATCACTGCGAGAAGAAACAGTCGATAAATCCAACCCACGACTGTACACCTGTTCTTGATTATTTCATAAAAGTCAAACGGATACAACAAAAGAGCAGAGCTTCACTGTTGCGAAAACGTGGCGCATCTTCTAAATAAAACAGTAGCACTATAAAAATTATTATATTATAATAATTATTGCTGTTAATACTATTGTTATAATTATTATTATATATTTTAATTTTTTTTTTTAATTTTATTATCACTAATATTTTTGTTATTGTTATTATTATCATTATTACTATTATTATTATTGTTATTATTTACCTTCGATTATATTGTTTAAATAAAAAATATTCTATTTTAAACCATTTTTTCTATAACTTTTGGGATCAACGTAATGTACACACAAATTAAGTACATTTTTAATGAAAATATACCATACATACATATATGCATGTAGGTATGCATGTAGCAGTATTCTTTGCGAAACACTTTATCTACATACTGTTATAGTTGCATTTTTAATTCTCAAATATTTTTTTGTTTTGTTGTTGTTGTGTTGTATTTTTCTTTACTAAATGTTGCTTTGAGAATTTGTTTTACATTTCATTCCAAATGCTTTTGGGTTAAAAATGCAGAAATAAAAATTAAAATGAAAAAAAGTATTTTAAATATGTTTAAATGAGTGGTGAATAATGTGTATATATGTACGTAAAATATGCTTAATATACTTCGCTATAATTAGACATAAATTTGCCTGCTAACTAAATTATTTTGCAAAAACAAAAAGTTGTTAAATATTTTCACTAATTTTGTTTTTATTTTAATTTTTATTTTTATTTTTACTTTTAATTTCAATTTATTTTTTTTTTTTTTATAATTTAATTTTAAATTTCTGTTTTTTATTTCTATTTTTAATCTTTCATTTATATTTTTTATTTTAAAGATTTATTATTAATATTTAATCTATATTTAATTTTTGATCTTTGATTTTTATTATATTATTTATTACTTAATATTTATTATTCATTTTTCATCATTATTCATTATTCATTATTTATTATTTATTATTTATTATTTATTATTTATTATTTATTATTTATTATTTATTATTTATTATTTATTATTTATTATTTATTATTTATTATTTATTATTTATTATTTATTATTTATTATTTATTATTTATTATTTATTATTTATTATTTATTATTTATTATTTATTATTTATTATTTATTATTTATTATTTATTATTTATTATTTATTATTTATTATTTATTATTTATTATTTATTATTTATTATTTATTATTTATTATTTATTATTTATTATTTATTATTTATTAATTATTCTGGTTTTTATTTATTTTTTAATTGCTTTTTAAAATTTTCATTTATTTATTTTTATTTTTCTATTTTTCCTTTTTCATTTACTTTTTATTTCTATTCCTGTTTTTATTTTTATATTTATATTTTAAAATTTAATTTTTTTATTTTATATTTTAAATTTTAAATTTTATTTTTTATATTTTATATTTTATATTTTATATTTTATATTTTATATTTTATATTTTATATTTTATATTTTATATTTTATATTTTATATTTTATATTTTATATTTTATATTTTATATTTTATATTTTATATTTTATATTTTATATTTTATATTTTATATTTTATATTTTATATTTTATATTTTATATTTTATATTTTATATTTTATATTTTATATTTTATATTTTATATTTTATATTTTATATTTTATATTTTATATTTTATATTTTATATTTTATATTTTATATTTTATATTTTATATTTTATATTTTATATTTTATATTTTATATTTTATATTTTATATTTTATATTTTATATTTTATATTTTATATTTTATATTTTATATTTTATATTTTATATTTTATATTTTATATTTTATATTTTATATTTTATATTTTATATTTTATATTTTATATTTTATATTTTATATATTATATTTTATATTTTATATTTTATATTTTATATTTTATATTTTATATTTTATATTTTATATTTTATATTTTATATTTTATATTTTATATTTTATATTTTATATTTTATATTTTATATTTTATATTTTATATTTTATATTTTATATTTTATATTTTATATTTTATATTTTATATTTTATATTTTATATTTTATATTTTATATTTTATATTTTATATTTTATATTTTATATTTTATATTTTATATTTTATATTTTATATTTTTTATTTATTATTATTTATGTTAATTCTTATTTTTTAATTCATTTTTTTTCTTTTTAATTTTTATTTATTTTTTTATAATTTTTAGTTTTATTTTATTTTTTTTTATTGATTATTGGTTTTTTTGCTCATTTGAAATATTTATATGATCTGACTTTGGCATAGCGAACCATTGGAATTAACGTCTCAGTTTATTTCAGGGCCGGCGAGAGTTGGTCCAAAACTAAGCAATGATACATTTTTTAAACATGTAATTGGTGAAAAATATTGATTTTAATAACGAAAAAATATGGAAAATCTGAAAATCGTCGAAAATTATAATATTTTTCATGTCTCTTCTTGGAAGGCAGCTAATATTTTCGCCAGAGTTTTGGTATAATTATATAATATATAAAATAAAATAGTAGTGAGGGTTTAAATATAAATTTTTTAAAATTATAGAAAAATAATTTTACCAAATTTTTTACTTGCTGATTTTGTTTTAATTTCTACTCAAACACATCAGTTAAACCTTGCTCTTCTTTTACGATTTTTAAAAACATACATATACAAGTAGGTATATAGTATATGGTAAATTGAATGTTAAATTGAATTGAAAATAAGTAGTAACTTTAAAATGAATTTTGATGACAAAAGCGACAATCGAAAAATCTCTTCTACAGAAAAACATTTAAAGAATAATTATTGATTTTGAAAAATACTGGTAAATAATTTTTGAAATATTACAAAAAATATTTTTTGTAAAATATTCATGCAATAATTTAGTGGAATAATTCTTGTACTTACAACTTTGATTTTCGCCTGAATTTCACGTAATTTCCGTCTGGCCAGCACTTGTATATGCGAACTGACTTGCTTTCTTGTTCTCGTCTTGCCTGTGCGTAATTTTATATAACGTGCGATGAGTTCATTTCGGCCTGGAAAAAATAAAAATATTTCCATGTAAAATATATTTGCAAATAAAAAAAAAGTAATAGAAATCGTCGAGCCTGACTATCATGCGAACACTCAATCGCTTATACAGGGTCTAAGCATTGCACAAAAGACAGTTTGGAATCAGTTGATTAAGGCTGAATACACAAAGAACCACGATGTATTGGTCCCACGTGAATTACCAAGTAAAAAAATCTTATTGACCGAATTTCCATATGTGATTCGCTGCTGAATCGTAACAAAATCGACCCATTGCTGAAGCGGATGGTGACTGGTGATGTAAATTAGTTGATTTACAGCAACGTTAAACGAAAGCGATCATGGTCGAAGGTCAGTGAGTCGGCACAAACGATCTTCAACCCAGCATTGATGACCAGTATGATTTTTTTTATGTTTGGTGGAATTGGCAAGGAATTATCTACTATAAATTGCTTCTCCATGTGCGAAATTCTGACTTATGCTGTCAGTAATTGGACCTTCGGAAGGAAGCAAACGCCCACAGGCACCCAGCTTTGAACTAAAAGAGGAAATTTTTTTTTCATCAGCACAACGTTAGTCCACACACAAAGAGAGTAAATCAACAGAAGCTCCGGGAGCTTAGTGATTACCTTCTCTTCCAATGGATGGCGAATAATTTGACTGGTGAAGAATTGACCTCAGGAGAATAAAACCTTCAATTTAAGGTAAAAATAATAAAATAAATATTTATACCTAAAAATCGTACGATCCCTTGTAAGGATCCACAAATCTGGAAAATTTATAACTTTAAATTTTTGCAGATTGTTTCTATGGTTCCGGGAAAGGTTTTTTACAAGAAGTTGACCAGGAATTTATAGACTTGAAAAATTCTTATTTATTCCTCCTCCAATTAGTGGTTTTGCCTCTTGATGTTTTTCCAACAAAATGGAGGGACCTACAGTTTATACTAAGCCGCCTCCGAACGGCTGACGGTTTTTTTACGAGGAGCTTTATTTCATGACCGAAATACACTCGGAGGGGTGGACGTTCCCTGCCGAGGGGCGACCGTAATTAGAAAATTTAATTTAATTTTTTATTTAAATTAATTTTCCATAACTTTTGGATGTTGGTGGCACCGGGATATGAACCCGAGTCTTCCGAACGGCAGGACGCAATGCTAACCACTCGGCTACCGCGGTCGCCAACAGCAACATACATATGTATATATGAATACAATTTTTCGTTTAGTATTAGAACCAAAGGTTCAGCTTTAGAATTTTTTCTTAGATAATTAAAGACAGTTACTCCCCTCGGGTTATTTGTTGATCTCTGGTTGCTTATATGCATATATGTACATAATTTAGCTTCATTATTCTTTCAAATATATTAATTTACTGTTATATTTAGTTTGAACATTCTCTACATAAGATTTCCGAAATTAATTTCAATGACAGTGACCTCGAAAGTTATGTAGTCTAATTAATATAATAAATGCTGCTTCTCTGCCCATGGTGTAATTAATTTTATGACGAAAAAAATTAGCTGTTGATGGTCTCTTTAATACGTTTTTATAGACATTAGTACGCTCGTCATTTGTTTGATTAGCATTTCGTAATAAAATGGATAGTTTTTGCTTGACTTTGGTATGTCAAAGCTTAATTTTTGTGTAAAATGAAAGAGAAAGATAAATTAGTAAATTTCATTTTCATAAAAATACACTAAAATTGTCGCAATAAATATATTCCACATAAATATTATAAAGCTTTTAAATTCTGTTGCAAAAGAACGGTATGTTGGCACTGAATTACATAGCAAACAACAACAAAATAACCGAGTTGAATTAATATAAGCGGTTTGAGGTGAAAATGAGTTGAGTTGATTTTAGTAAAGTACAAAAATGTTCAAAATATAATAGTGTGAATAAGTGCTGACAGAATATACCTATAAGCAAACTGAAAATAATTTTTTTTGTTTATTTTAAAATTTCCTGAAAATGAGGCAAGGTAATGAAACACCCTCTAAAAATTTATTAAAAAAAAATCAAATAGCCGCGTTTGAGGAGAAGATTGTGCGTAGGATTTTCGACCCACAATATACAAAATATTCTCCAATCAGAGATAACAGCAAAAAGCCTCGAATGCGAGACTTCTCTTTCGATTAAGAGAGACGTCCAAAGCCTGTAATCTCAGCAGAGTGCCAACCGGACTTCAGTCCATTTATCATCTTGCTTTCTCAGAACACACTTCAGCTAGAGAAGCATTTGGTTTTCGAGAACATCACAAGCAGACATCGTCTAATGAGATGAAACTATAGGGAGAGAGAGGTAGTGTAAACAGCCTATATATCTCGCAACGTTGCGATCGGGATAATGCTCAAAAATTCTATTAAAAGGTGCGATGACTTACAGAAGGTTTGAAAACCGGAGCGTTCTCATGATTTAATCTGGTCACCGTTGTACAGAGCATACTTGGTATATGGTAAGAACACATCTCTAGCCCAAAACCCGAACAATGACGATAGTATAGACGTTTCATCACTTGATAATGACGAAGTTTGTATAGCGTTTGGCTACTCAAAGAATAATAAAGGAGCGGGGGCCAATGGTTTACTGATGGCTGAGCTATTCAGATAAGACGGTGGCGAGGAGATGATATATTTTCGAATGAAAGGATGGATGCTCGACGATTGGAATCTAAATGTGCTCTGCCCTATCCATAAAAAGGAAAACGGGTGGAATGACCTTCCTTAATAAATAACCGTCATCAAACTGACTCAGCCTGACTATGTGATCTCAGACCTAACAAATCTTAGCTTGAGCAGATATTCAGCAGTCTTCAAGTCCTGAAAAATAAACGGATGTTCGATATTCGTATCGAATTTAAAACACCTTCCACAGCAGTAAAATTAGCCATTTCTACGTCGTTGTGTCTGACTTTGTGATCCCCATAAAACGTTTACGGCTGAGTAAAGTTACGATGAGTAACACCAAAAGCTCCTTCGGAATTAGGAAGGACCTCACCGAGCCAAACGAGGTTTCCGATAGGGTGACTCCACATCGTGTGTATGTTTTCTCCAAACTGGATAAGAAAACCAAACTCTACCAGTCGCTCTTCATTCCCTTTCGGTTTTTGTGGCGAAAAAGCGCGAACGATGACTTCATCCAATATGTCGGCTTTGGGAGTTTTCGAGGGAAGGATTTTATAAAGGATTTATAAATTCGGTAAATACCGTAGACTGTGTAACGGAAGCAGTATGAAATAAACGACGACATTGACATGCATAGTTCCAGCTAGTTAATGTCGTCCGCATGGCAGTAAAGATTACAGCTTTGAAAGTAGAGTGGAAGCAGAGGAAGAGGAAGATCTTCGCTACATTGGCAAGATCAAGTATAAAAAGATCTGCTGTTGCTAGCATGGCAACTCCTCAGTATTAACTAAGAAGTGGTTGACGAAACCCCCTTTCACCTAATTCTTATATAGGAAAGTTTTGAATTAGGGTTCTTGCTGATTCTGAGCGACCCCAGAAGAACCCATAAATTTTAGAAAAGAACTTCACAAGAAGGCTGAAACAATTCTGTTAGGGGCGGACATGTTGTCAAAAAATTGGAATGATCTTGTTATACTGTTGCTTTAGAGAGTTACGATGATGCTGAATGGGTTTTGTATTCCTCTGACTCGTTTTTTTGCATCAAAGTCTACTTGCTAAGAGCTTTAAGGCAGCAGTCTCCTTTAGAACTAAAAAAAAAAAACGGTTTTTCAGCAATTTTTTTTGGGTTTTTTGAAAGAAAAGCGAATTATTGCGGTAAACGAATCTTTCAGACAATAATGTACTATATTTAAGCTTCATAAAACAATTTTTAGTATAAAAAATTTTGGAATTTTTCAATGTTGTGTTGAGTTTTCTGAAGCGCCTGCTGCCTGAACCCGAGAAAAGGTGATGGTAAAGGAGGTCGTGCGATGCATCTGACAGTCGAACCTTTTTTTTTCTAGATGAACTAAAAAAATACCAAAGAAGTTGGAAAATTCACTTAAAAAAAAAAACACTTTTTGAAAACAAAATTCACTTTTTGAACAAAAAATAAATTCACTTTTTCTAAACAAATATTCACTTCATTTAAAAAAAAAATAAATTCACAAATTTGGATAAAATTCACTTTTGAAAGAAATTCATTTGTGAAAAAATAAATAAATTCACTTTTTGAAAAAAAAATCACTTTTGAAAAAAATTGTCTTTTTAAAAAAAAAATATTTTTTTTTAAATTCACTTCAAGTTGCAAAAAAAAAAATTCTTTAAATAATATTGTTCTTTGGTCCAAACTTTTTTTAATTCAAATAGAAGATAATTCAGTACTGAAGCTAGATCACTGTGATCTTTTTGGATCGGACATATGTATGTATGTATAGTCTTTTTGCTATCACCGGCACCGGCACCAGACTTGTGGCAACGAAAACTCGAGGCACTTCAAAGTTCTTCACGAACCTTCGAATCTGCTCGACGCTCGGCTAGTAAAACTACTCTAGCTTCTAAAATACGTCGAATTGGCCACTGAAATTTTGAAGACAAATTCTTGGATAGTTTTAGAATAAATTTAAGAAAAAAATGCATTTTTGAAGCCTCTAAAGTAGAGTACTGCTTTAAATAATGAAGAAATTTCCTTCTCTTTTTTCCATATAATTTATAGCAGTTGATGAGCCTATATGTAGCTGTTTAGTGTAAGAGGCAAGTGTGATCGCGACTTTCCTCGATCGCTTTCGGCTTCAGGGCAGTTCGGATTGTCACTAGTTTTCGGTCATCGGTCTGTTGGATTTTTCGATTATACTTCGGGCGCGCTCTTGGGTCGGTTCGGCGAAAGGTAGGTAACGCTTTTAATGAAGCCTGCTTCAGTTTACACACATTTAAGTGCGTGCTCTTTTGAGACACACTGTATACAGTATTTTTATATCTTACTCGTTTATATGTATGTATCGGTGTTTAATATTTTCCCTAAATAACCGAATTCCTTTTACTAAACTCGCGTATTTGCTTAATGTAATTGCGACTCGGTAAGGCTTTGACTATCATGTTGTAGATTCTACTCCTTACACTTTCGCGCGCTCACCCCAAACGCATTAACCTTAATGTATGTACGTGTATGTATGTATGTAGATATCAACAACAATCAACAGCAACAAATATAAATTTAATCAAAATTAATTTGCACCAACAAAGCGAACACAGAAGGGTAAAGGGTAGGAAATGCGCTTGCTTGCCGAGCGGCAAAGGGCGGACGGGCGGACGGGCAGGCGGCAGATGTTAAACGAAAATATTCATAGTAGAAGCGTAGCAATATTACACAATTCACTAACGACCAAAGTCAGCAGCAGCGTCAGCAACAACAATAGTAGATAGCAAGTGACAGCAACAAACTAGAAAAACAACAAAAAGCGAGCGCCGGCATAACATAATAAATAAAATAATGACAGACAGACAGACCGACTCACTCAGGCAGTAGCAGTGGCAGAGACAGCAACCGAGCAGGCAGACCAACAGACAAGTACAAAGACAATGATATACGCGGCGAGTCCTTGCTGGCTGTTTGCTTCCTCCAGCCAAACTCCGCTTGCCTATCTAGTCTCTAGCCAGCTACGGGCTGACCCTGCCGGTTCTTTACTCGTAAGCTCGCATTGTGTTTTGCTCAGCGCACTTCAATTCTATTGTTTTCACTTAAATTTTCTATGCTTTCACCAAAGTTCGTTGGAAGTTTGTTGGCGTTGTCTTTTGCTGGGGTTACTTTGATGCTCTACTGCTATACTCGTACATGGCAGCTATCTCTGAGCTCGCTTAACTTGTAAACTTGTAATGTGGACACCCTTTAGTCAGTCTACGTCAGCGCCCTCCGCAAGTAATGTCCGTGCATGCGCTTGTTGCTTTTCCTACTTCTCTATTTTCGTCATTGTCTACTTTGGTTGTGACGTCGGCGTCGCTGTACATCTTCTTCGTCGTCGTCGTCGTCGTCGTCGTTCACTAATTGCACATTCTTGGCATAGTTTCACTTCTAACCGAATAAAATTATTTTCATTCACTCAATGCAGCCTCTCTACCCTGACCCTTTGACTGCTACCCTGACTCGGTGTGTGTGTGTGTGTGTGTGTGTGAGTGGGGAGGGGGTTGTGTACTATGTTTCGGTAACTTCAACGCTTTTCATTGTTTTCCAAAGCGACTACACTCTTGCCCTGCTTTTATCACTTTGGTGGCCTTCAACAATATTTGTTGTTGTTCTCCTTGCTTGCTTTCCTGCATCCTCTGATACTTTACATCCGCCATCTTCGCTTAACAACAACTTACAGTTCAATGTAAGGGTCCGTTTAGTGGACGGGAAGAGTAGTAGTGCTGCCTGGTTCTTTGTAGGTGATTGTCTTTTACTACAATTTTACTCTTCTTTTCCCCCTGTTCTTTCTTCTTTTCTGCTCCGTATTTCCTGCGGCATTTAGCTCGTCGACCTTTACACGACACGATCCCATTCAATTCACTTTTCTTCAATAACTGGAAAAAGTTTGTTGGCTTCCTTTTTTAGTTTGAGTTTTCCTTAGTTTGCGCGGACAAAGGAGAGCGTTGGAGAGATAGCGAAGTTTTGCTTAAGGCACTATATTTTTGTGCTTTTTTTTTTGTTGTTTTTGAAAGAGAAGTAAAGCAGAGTGGTGAAGACTTAGAGAATCTACAGCTGAATGCACTTTTATTTAGTTCGAAAATTTTATCATCATCTGTGCTGCACTTCAAGGTTTTAAGTTTGGTTAGGTTAGGCATGGCAACTGAAGGGTTCGGGTTTTACGTCGAGGTAGCCGAGTGGTTAGTATTGCGTACTGTCATTCGGGAGGCGCGGGTTCATATCCCGGTGTCGTACTAACATCCACAAATGTCTAAAAAATTAATTTAAACAAAAAATTTAGTTAAATTTTCAAATTGCGGTCACCCCTCGGCAGACAATGTCAACCCCTCCGAGTGTAAAATCAAAATCCCCTCATAAAAAAACATCAGCTGTTCGGAGGTGTCTTAGTATAAACTGTAGGTCCCTCCATTTGTTGGATAAACATCAAGACGCATACCACAAATCAGAGGAGGAGCTCGGTCGAAAGTCGCTTCAGCGGTTACAAAGCGCCAATTATATAATGAAAGTTTTTAGGTTAGGTTAGGTTATACTGACGCGATGTTCCGGCATATATAGACCTACTGGTCCTTTGAAATGCCGGAGGGATGTTCAGTTTAGTTCGAGCTGAAGCAGTCGTTATGTAGATCCTTTGAAATGCACAGAGTAACTTCAGTTTATGGAAGGTGCACTTCCAGCCTTCTACAGCACCGTCGTGAGATGGCATACCAGAAAACCCGTCGATGTCGGTGGCGCAGACGCTCCATCACTCGACTATGATGAATTTTGAGTAACTATTGCCCGTTTGTAGAGGAACAAAGCGTGGAGAGCCAATGGTTTAAAAGCTGAGTTGCTCAAGCATTTGCAACGAAGAATTGAAAAGTATGGTCGGACGAAACCAGGCCTGACGAGTGGTACCTAAGCATGTTCTTCACAATCCACAAAAAGGGGAGAAACGGAGAGGATCACGACACTTGATGGATCATGGTTGTAAGTTTTCGAGAGAAAGGTTTTGCAAATGACTTGTACTTTGCACATTGGTAACCGCAATTACCGTAGGCCATGGAACGACGTCCAATGGTATAGTTCAGTGATTTAAGCAACAGTAGCTACTTTGGTCAGTTGTTATGACGTGTGCATGGGCGGCAAGACTCGAGTTTTGAAAGTTGTTGACGCTGTACTTGCCGGTGGAAGCAGAAAAAGAGGAACAACTCACTTCCGGTGGAAAGATAAGGTGGATAGAAAAGGTGGAAAGAAATGGACAAATACCTGACTTGGTCTCCCCAATTGGCGTCGAACGGTGAAAAGAATAAATGTCTGATGCGATATTGTTAATACAGAAGAAGAAGATGAAGAAGTATTTTTCTGTCCCTCTTTCAGAATTACTATTGTTAAATGGTATACCGGAGACGGTTCGTAGAACTAAAACATTTTTTAGTCGTCGTGAAGCACATTGTCGGACCGCAATACAGAAATTGATGGCGAAAATAGAGCTGTTGGAACAAGTTCGTGATGTAAAGAATAAAACACGCACAGGTCGCTCAAGAACAACTGAGAATATTGCTGCTGTAGCCCTTAAAGTGCTGAAGAAAACCCAGGTTTGTGCATTCCTCATCATTCTTTGGAGTTGGGCATTGCACAAACTTCATTACACAGTATTTTGCACAAAGCCTTGAATCTCAAGGCTTATAGAGTTCAGTTATCGCAAGAACTCAAGCCGGCCGATCAGCAACGAACTCGTGTCTTTACCGATTGGGTCCTTGAAATGCATGAAAATGATCGAGAATTTCATCGGAAAAGCAAAACTGTCGCATCTGCGGCTCGGAAAACCCATGATTTGTTATTGAAAAGTCTCTCCATCTTCAACCGTTTGGTGCCGTTTATGCCCTGGCGGGGTCTTAGGACCCTACCTTTCACAAAAATGCGACTGAAGCAACAGTTTTGGTGAATGAATTGCGATGTGGAGAGAGAAAAGTTTCCGGACTGTGTTATCTCTCCAAGAGGTGATCGCCATTGGTCATCGAGATCTTATGATTTAACACCTTGCGACTTGTTCCTTTGAAGGGCACCTGAAAGATAAGGTCTACGCCAACAGGTTAACGTCGATTTAAGACCTCAAGGATTCGTGAAGCTACTGAGGACATACAGCAACCGCTTTGCGATTTGACGATGGAAAATTTTATAAAAAGGATATGGTCCTGTAAGCGCAGCCGTGGCGCGACGCAAGATAGCCCGGATGAAGAATGTGAACATAATAATAAAAAAAAATTAAGAAAAATAGGTAAATAAAATAAAAATAAATGAAATAAAATGATTTGTGTCGTCAGTGAATGTGATGGACAATGGACTCATGTGAGGAATGCCCAAGCGACGACCAGCAATTCGTATAATGTAAGTATGTCGAGTCAATTCAATTGGCGACTTGTTTCGTTTGCATTCTTCTGCATTGAATTATGTATGTGCGTCCTAAACAACAATGAAAGCGACAACCCCATGATAATTTTCCTTTCACATCACGATCTTCTACGACAATCAACTTCATATCTCTTTCATAACCAAATAAAAGAATAAAAAGTTTCTCAACATCCTTTCAACGCCTTCATCCGTCAATACCAACCGACTTTTCATCAGCTCTGTGGCCATCCTCGGTTCTTATGTCATCACACATTCGCACAATAAATCCTTCAAACATAATTGTCTCTGTGGACGTGCTGAGTGTTTTGTATGAACTCTCTTCTGCGTCCCCCTAAGCAGGAGCATTTGAACTTATCAGCTCATCTACATACACGTGCATATCTACATAAAGCAGCTGTAAAGACGGCTTTTGTAGATGGACGAAAGACTGCTTGACGAAATCCTCCAACATGGAGTTGCAGTATATAATACTAATCGCTCTTAGAGCGAGTTTGTGTGTGTGTGTGGTGTGTAGAGTATTTGTTGTTGATTTTGTTGTTATATTTAGTATAAGTTGGCCTGTTGACCGGTTGGCCGGTAGAAGGTTTGATTTTGTATACGAGTATTTAAGATTTTCTACTTCAATTTCTCATTTTAAAACGTTTTGTTGTTGTTGTTGTTTTTATTGTTATGCGTTCGCCTGGAATTGTATGGCGCGCGCACTGTTGAATGGACACATTATTGAAATAAATCGACTGGACAAGCATGTAAATTGAATTTTGCATTTTCCATCAGTACAATAGTGAGGAAGGACACTCACACACACACACATACACATACATACACACTCACATACACATACATAGGTACATATAAAAATACAAAAAAGTTAAGAACAAATATTTTATATATGTATATTAAATTTACTGTGAAAAAGCATAGAAATGTTGAATGGAAAATTATGCTGAATATGCATCTGACTGAGAGAAAATAATATATAAAGAGAAAATTACTTTCCTCTTGTGGAAGGAGATCATTACGAAGAGCTTTTAAGAGTTAAAGAGTTATTGGAAGATATAATAATGAAATATATGGAAATTTGGTAATATTAGGTAAAGTAAAAATTTCATTCGGTTTTTATCTAAGAGATGGCGTTATTGTCCATAGTACTAGTGTTACGTGTCGCATCATGTCATACTATACGGCGTTGAAAACGTGTTTATTCGCGCTAAAAGTTTGTCTTTGACAGATTTTCGATTGACTGACTCAGTACGTTGTGAGCGCTCGTCAAAGATGGACACCAGCAAAGAGAAAATTCGCTATATTTCGCAATTTTTCTTCGATCAAGGCGTACAAGCAGCCAAAGCGGCTGAAAAAATTAATTTAGTTTATAGGCCCGATACTGTAAACGAACGTGTAGCACAAAAGTGGTTTGCTAGGTTCCGTTCCGGTAATTTCGATGTCAAAGATGCACACGCGACGGGAGGCCTGCCGTCGAAAATTGCAACAAAATCATGGAAATAGTGGAAACAGACCCGTCACGTGAGCACTTATTTAATTGCTGAGGAACTAAAGATAAGCCAGAAAACCATTTGGAACCATTTGCATAATCTTGGATTCAAAAAGAAGCTCGATGTTTGGGTGCCACAGGAACTAACGCAAAATAACATGATGGACCGAATTTCCTTCTGCGAATCGCTGCTGAATCGCAACAAAATCGACCCATTTCTGAAGCGTTTGGTGACTGGCGATGAAAAGTGGATCACTTACGACAACGTCAAGCGAAATCTGTCGTGGTCGAAACGCGGTGAGCCGGCGGAAACAGTGGCCAAGCCAGAATTATTTATATTACAATATATAAACTTTAAGAATTTTAGCAAAGCTACAACTGAAACCTGTGTTGCTTTTGGCCTACAAGTGACAGGTCCTTGAAGTATAGGAAAGCCAACCATGGAGAACTTACGGAAGGATTTACATGCGTTTTTATTAGAGCTGGTTGCTACGTGATAGGTTTCAAGCCTAGTACACAACACAACCTCGCTGGGCGAGTAGGTTAAATTTTTTTTTTCACATTTATACAGCTGTTGACAACTAATTAGAAACGCTCCCGTCTTGTAAGTGCTTGTTGGACATAATAATAAAAAAATGGAAATTTACAGTTATATTTTCTTAAAAACAGCACTTGCATTGTTTTTGTTACTCTATTTACTATACAATGCCTCCAGATTTGTAGTTGTGCATTTCAAGTATTGGGAGTATGCATTAATTCGTGCGGTTTTTTTTTTCGAAAATTAAGACTTTATTGTGAAAAACTTATTATACATTTAATGTTCAAAGTATTGCCCATCGGAAGCTACGATGTTTGCCCATCTTTCTGGTAGTTTGTGGATCCCATCCCAAAAGAACTTCTCTGGCTTGGAGGTCAAGAAAGAATTGAGCCAATTTCTGATACCCTGTTCTGTAGTGAAGCTTACTCCGGTGAAGGCATTCTACATTGATCTGAACAAGTGGTAATCGGAAGGTGCTATGTCTGGGCTATAAGGCGGGTGAAGTAGAACTTCCCACCCACAGTTTTCTTTGTATGGCTATGAAGCACGATCCTATAGCAGTGTGAAAAACTGGTACAACGAATTCAATCGTGGCCGAAGCTCGCTCAAAGACGAATTCCGTGAAGGTCGTCCAAAAAAAGCCGTTGTGCCAGAAAACATCCATGCCGTACGTGAACTGATAATGCAAGACCGTCATGTAACTTACCTTCAAATAGAGGCATGCCTATGCATTTCTCCCACCAGCATGAACACCTGGCCGTAAAAAAGGTTTATTCTCGTTGGATTCCGCACAATTTGACAATCGCTCAAAAAAAGGCTCGTGTGGATTGATGTAAAGAAATGCTGAAAAAATACGATCGCGGTGCTTCAAAAGACGTTCATAAGATCGTCACAGGTGACGAATCATGGATTTATACGTATGAGCCCGAAACAAAACAGCAATCGACCGTGTGGGTCTTCCAAGACGAGCCAAATAATATTCGTATTTTCATTATTAGGCCAGAAATATATCTAGCAGCCCTCGTATAACTGCTGATCCAAGTAGAGGTACTTTTCACGTGTATGTAAAATCTAAAGTCTGTGCGGACAATCCCACTGCGTGTCATTCGCCAGTTACCAGTTTCTACTGCTCGAACGAGTTATCGAAAATTGGACTCTAGGGACACACCATCTGGATGCAGCCGCGGCCAACATTTGAAACAGATAACCGTTAAAAAATAAATACCAAAGATTGTTCTTTCGAATGATAATAAGCATTTCGCCTTAAATTTAAATTTTCTGTGATTTTTTTCATTAAAAAAGGAAGAGTCTCGAAATGGATCACCCTTTATAAAGATTAGATTGCAGAAATTAGTCAGCAAAATGCATGAAAGAAAAAAAATTGCGTGAAAATTGCTACGTCTCAGGACAACTTAATATTTTTTATTCAACTTTCCCTCTTAAACTTTTAGTCAGCTCTTCCTTCTGGCGTTGCTGTCACCATGAATGCAACATTAATTTGTTGCTGTCTTTTGTACAACAATAAGTTCAAAGCTTCTTTAACAGCTTATTCTTATTTTTCTTCTTCTTCTTCTTTCTCTTCTTCTTCTCCGTTAGACACTTCTGCTCCAACGGGCATTAATTGAAACTGATTAACCCCTTTGAACTTTCCACTAGACTCATACCGATTTTTATTTCGTTCGTTGTTGGTTTTTTGTTTTAATTTTTGTTTGTGTTGCCACCTTATCGTTATTCACCTTGCCTGTAGCACTAGCACTATCATCATCATCACCATCATCATCACTATCATCATCATAACGCCACAATCAATTTGACACCACAACGATTTACATCAATTGAATGGTTTTTTGTGTGTTTTTGTTGTAGTATACAGTTGTTGTTGTTTTAGTTATTGCATGCAATTGTTGTTGTTGTATGCAGTTGTTGTTATAATTGCGTGTGTTTTCTTTTAGTGAAGGCGTTAAGTGGCAACACACTGCACTTGATTGGGTTGACGGGATTCAATTTAATGAATTAAGTGATGACACCTACGGGAAAATAAATGTACCATACATACATATGTACAAAAACTTATACATACACACACACATATGTAAACTTTATAGAATTTTATGTAAATCTAGCCATAATTATTGTTAAGCCTGAGGCTTTTACATTTACTCAAAGAAGATTATGTTGAACTCATCGGCACTCTACGGTCTCTTCGTACAAATCCTTGTTGAATTATGAAAAGAAAAATTGTCTGCGTTCTTTCCACGTATTTTTTCCCCAGAAATAGCCTCAGAGATTTTGATATTCTCTACGGATAGACATTACATTTAAAATTTTTCCCATTCAACATGGTATATACGTATTTTTATAAAGAGTTTGTAGAACTTTAAATCTTTTCTTGTGCTTTTTCACTAACTCAGCCCATGGTTATTATGGATATCTGTACTTATTTCATGTAAGAGAACTCTTTATCATGCATTCTAGTCATATAAACTATATAGAGATCTAAGTTTCCCAAATTTAATTTCTTCTTCTTTGTAAAAAGCACGAAAGCTCGAAGCTTTCATATATTGAGCTTTCAGCTAATTGGCTTGAAGTTCTACTGCTTCTTTAAACCTCTTTTGGAATTTAGCTTTACTAAATATAAAGGTTTGCCATTATGTTTAAAAATGTTTTTTTGGGCAAGTGACCGTCGGCTAGTCCAATCCAATGACGCAATTTTCGACCATTTTTTCTCAGCATTGGAGCCGTATGTCAGCAATAAAGCGCCGAATATACTCTTCCAATGCGTCAAAATCGTCCCGGGCTTATTTGCGTAGACAAGCAACTTCACATAATCTCACAAAAAAGAGTCCAGGGGCGTTAAATCGTACGAACTTGGAGGGCACGCCACAGACCCACGACTCGAGATAATGGGCTCACCAAAAATTCCCTCAGTAAATTGATTGTTTCATTGGTACGTATAGCATGGTATTACTGGAATCGAAGGAAAAAAGGAACCAATAATGTTCTCCAATTAAGGCACGAAAAAGTCATTAATCATGGCTGCAGTCCCCATGGACTGTATAATTATGGACGG
The DNA here is from genome assembly GCA_037013455.1 of Ceratitis rosa. Lineage (NCBI taxonomy): Eukaryota > Metazoa > Arthropoda > Insecta > Diptera > Tephritidae > Ceratitis > Ceratitis rosa. Next base: position 19,252,331 of record JAWMAG010000054.1, read on the forward strand.
ATTCCTTTGTGAAGAAATGTGGACCAATGATTTCCTCTGCTCATAGAGCACACCAAATAGTTGCTTTGTAACAGCTTGTGAGTTATCATCATTCCAAATACGGCAATTTTGCTTAACAACGTCACCATTCAAACAAAAGGAAATCTAAATCGGGGGGCATCACGTTTTGGGCACGCTAATCGAACCTGCGTCCCGCTTGATAATCGTTCGGTTTCAATTCTTGCACAAAAAAATAAACGGAAAATCTTTCATAAAGTGGCTGGGCAAAGCTCCAATTATTGTGCTCCATAGCGAATGAGCTCATACGGGTCTTCTTGGATACTCTGCTCCACAGCAGCAATAGCGTCTTCGGGGCGCACTGTACGTCATCTCACAGCATGCGCGTTATTCACTAGAGTAAGTGTGGGCCGAAATCGATGCATAGTTGTGAACGAACTGCTTGCTTGGCCGGGCGCTCATGTCGACCGAATAGTAGACGAAGTGCGTTGCGTCGTGCGAGCAGAACCATTCCGCAATGGAAGCCACATGTCTGAAACAAAAACACCCTTTAGAAGTAGAGATGTTTGAGTATTCGGTTAGTGTTCAAGTGAATCTCACTTTACCAATCATTTTCAAGTTTCATGCCGTTTGTAGAGACATATTGAGACTCTGTTGCCTCTTTACGGCTCCATTAGCTCGAATTTTAAGAGGCTTTCGGAGAACACAACATTTAATTTTGGTATTGTTTTCTCCGCACTTTATCCCAAGATAATCTTGGTCACTTAATTTTCACAATCTTTGCAATAGCTTTTGAATATTGTTTCGTAGAGTTTTGGAGTTCTTACGCGTTGAGAAACATCTACTGCCTTTTTTTTCTCTAAGTGGAATAGCAGTGGATAGAATCTGAGCGATCGCTGTTCAACTGGTGAGTAAAACCTGCATTCTAAGCTAAGAAAAACAGGAAAAACTCTAAAAGTACAACAAATAAATAATTTTTTTCCAACTTCCCATCAAAATTTTTCCTCAATGAGCCACAAACACTCGTAATTTAGCACCTTTCCTTGCTTCGTAGTCATTCATAAACTCTCAGTAAACAAATTGTTCAATTAGTACGCCACAAAAATTACAATCAACATCGTCACGTCTCGTTAATAAGGTCGGAGAGTTCAGCGAACAAATAAAAGAAATTAAAATCGAAACAAAAAAAAAAGAAGATTACAAAAAATAAAAGAATTAAAAATTAATAACCTCTATGAAAACTGTCAACCATTTGCCAACAGCTATGCGATTATGACACCCACAGAGTTGAATTTTGAGTTGTCTGCTCTCTTACCTCCCGCACATAGCAAGCGCTTTGAGAGTGAGGGAGAGAGAGCTTCCGCTATTTGGTTATTACAAGCGCAATATTTGCTGCTGTTAATAATGAATTTGAAAAATTTTCAACTTTTTTTCCTGTTGTTGTCTTTTACAAACAATTTACCACATGCAACGTCAATACCGCCAATTTCTATTCAATATCTCGCGTCGTGTGTTGCTCGCAGCGAAGAAGCGAAGCAGCTAACGAACAAATTATTCGTCAGCTTGAAGCATCAAACTTCGATCAAGTAAAAAGTTGGCCACGAATTTTTCACCTATGAACTTTTATGTCATGAAAATGTATGTGTGTGTGTGTGTGTGTGTGTGTGCATAGTTCAGCATAGTTATGATGGGGCGGTGTGGTGAGAGGATGTGCTCTGAAAATTGGTATGGCGGTTATGTCAACGACGACGTCATTAATGCCAAACAACAAAATCACACATACGTGTACGCTCACGGAGACTGAAGTTGCTGTAGTTGTTGTAGCTGCAGTTTGCGCTTCGGCTTTTCAACTGTGCTCATCGTCAACACCATGGTTTCATGGCTGCTATTCACCGCCATTGCGGTTGCAGCAATCTCAACACATATGAATCACACCAGTGAAATATTCCATACCCACATACTATATGCATGTACTCGTATATGTCTACACACATACATACATACGTTCTCATTGCAGCAAACCACTTGTTCTCCAATCAAGAATTTCCGCGCTTATAATGTAATAATTAAAAATAATGACGGCCAATGGCGCAGTGAAAGTTTCGTCGCGCAACGTGACCGAAGAGTTGAGGTTTTCACACATACAACTTTTACTGTTATATGAAAATTGCATTGTACATACGTACTTAAGTAAAGTTCAGCTCATCAATGTTACTGTTCCTCCCCTCCATCCATTTGGTCTCACATATGAAATTCGCGTTAAAATTAAAAAAAAAAAAAAATGCAACCGTGTGATGTGTGTGTGTGTTTGTGAAAAGAGAGTGTGAAATAATTTTGGGCTAGAAAAGTGCGAAATAGAAAAATTTTACGCACATACAAGCAAAGTGGTGCTTAGCAAATATTTGAGCTAGTTTAGAACTATAATACTTCAATTATATTTTTAATAGGAAAATATGCTACAAAATGCCAATTAACAGCCTTTCGTCATAAATCTACTAGTTCCATACTAGTTCCAAATGAAAGTAAAATGGACTAGTTAGATTTTTATTGTTAGAACATTATTTTCTTATCATTCAAAAATGATATTTTCACACAAGATATCAATTAACAGATTTCGCTCATTTATATATCAGTTCCATACTAGTTCGAAATGCGCGTAAAATGCACTAGTCGGATTTTTAACCCCAATAATAGTTAGTGAACTGTGTTTTGTCACTCAAGCAAATTATATTTCTGATGTAAGTTGTGAAATTAATAGATTTCGCTCAATTGTGTACCAGTCTTATACTAGTGCAAAATGTAACAGTAAAATTTTTAACCCAAAAAACAAATTTTTAACAAGAAAATTGTTTTTTTTTTCATTTAAACAAATGAAATTTTCAACATAAGATTTCAATAAACAGATTTCGCCAATTTATATACTAGTACCATACTAGTTCAAAATGTGTGTAAAATGTACTAGTAAGATTTTTAGTCTAAAAAACAAATTTTTAACCATTTAAGCAAATTAAATTTTCAAAATAAGATTTCAATCAATAGATTTCACCCAAACATATACCTGTGCCTTACTAGTTCAAAATGTGTATAAAAAAAAAATTAATAAAAAAAGTTTTTTTTCATTCAAGCAAATGAAGTTTTCAACATAAGATTTCAATTAATTCACGATTTCGCTAATTTATATACTAGTACCACACTAGTTCAAAATGAGCATGAAATGAACTAGCCCAATTTTTAACCCAAATCAAAGTTGAACACTGTTTTTTTTTTAATTTTTTGAATAAGATTTCACACCGATATATAATAGTTCCACACTAGTTCAAAATGGGCAAAAAATAGACTAGTTCGATTTTTAACTGAAACAAGTGTGTTGTGTGTTTAAAAAGAGCTTTAAGAAAGTAAAATAAAAACATTAAACAAAAATTTAATACAACAGTTTTATAACCTAAAAATATCCGCGTGTTAAGCATGAATTATTCAGGTTTTGCCGTAGACAACAGCATGACAGAACTTATTTAATTGACCAAAAGGTATTAAATCCCGGAAGCAGCCTCAAGAATTTGGGCTTTTCTCGGAAACAGTGTACGGGATCCTTTAGCCAAGCCTATCTCGTTCTACAAGAGATAGCGTCTCTTAAGAATTACCCATGGCTTCGGACTTTGGGCATCTGAACAATTGCAGTGTTCTTCAGTCGGAGGCCGATGAAGGAAGCAGGGCACAAATTGCTTTAGAGAATGGTTTCGGTAAAGCAAGTTAAGATTTTCTCAGACAGCCAATCGGCTTTTACGCCTTATTATAGCGAAAGAATGTTTGTTATCATTGTCTGTGTCGCATGCCTGGTTGCGAGATGCTTGTTGTGGCATAAAGTGAACAGCGAAAGATCAAGAAAACTCATTTCCATTCCAAAATCAAAACTCTCGCACATGGTTGGACTAGTCCTTTGAAAGCAAGGATGGTATAATCTATGCACTTTTTTGTGAACTGTCCTGCGAAGATGATATTGACTTCATCAGACGCAACAACCACGTCGTTGGTTCTACTTTTACCCATACCGAATAAGCAAGCGAGGTGAAAAGGTTCAGTAGTGAACATAGACTACACGTATATGAAATATCTTCTGTTTAGGAGCCAGCATCAACACCACCAATAAAATCAGTCTTGAAAACTCATTCAGAATTATTCGTGCTAACAGATGCTCCCTTTTGGGACTGAGTAGGAAATCAAAAATTAAAGTCCTCCCTCGAAAGACAATGACTCAGCTCTACAAGCCGCTCAACATTCTCATCTTGTTGTAAAATGCGGAGGCGGAGGAGACAATGACGACATTGGAACTGGGAAGTTATGGGCTCAAGAATTTACCGGTAGTAAGGTATGCCTGTCATAAGAGGCGACTAAAAACCAATAGTTACCCGCGACAGTCGAGTCTTTACACCCGGTAAAACCCGGATTTTAATCCGCCTAAGGACTGTCACTCCCTCAATATACCCCGAAAACCAATTCGAAGAATATTTTGTGGTTACAACAACAACATGATGACATCCTATCAGTCGGCACTAGGAGTTTTCGAGTAAAACTTTTTACGTAAGATCTCTGAACCTTTGCGAAATGGAGGCATTAGCTATAGGAGACAAACGACGACATTGAGATATGTACTTCAACGAATTAAGAAACAGCGGTTACTCCGACTAGGTCAAGTCGTCTGAATGGATGAAAGAACTCCAGTTTTGAAAGTTTTCGACGCTGTTTGAAGCAGATGAAGAGCAAGTACGCCACTCTGTTGGGAAGATCAGGTGGAGAAGAACCTGGCTTTGCTTGGTAACTGCAGCAGGCGAAGAGAAAGAACTCGGTTATAAGGGCCAATCAAGAAGAAGAAGAAAAGGAAGATGAAGAATGAAAAAAGAAGAAGAAGAAGAAGAGGAGGAGAAAAAGAAACAGAAAAAGAAGAAGAAGAAGATGAAATATAGAAAGAAGGAGAAAAAGAAGAATAAGAAGAAGAAATATAGGAAGAAGAAGAAGAAAAAGAAGAAAAAGAAGAAGAAGAAAAAGAAGCAGAAGAAGAAAAAGAAGAAGATAAGGAAAAAGTGAAAGAAGAAGAAGAAGAAGAAGAAGAAAAAGAAGAAGAAAAAGAAAAAGAAGAAAAAAGGAAGAAGAAGAAAAAGAAAAAAAGAAGAAAAAGAAGAAAACAGAACCGATTGTTTCAACTAAAGCGAAATTTTATTAGACCAAGATAGAATTGGAGCAGTTCACATGGTATTTAGCTTTTGGAAATGGATTATAAGATGTTGAAAGGGATAACTGATGGAAAGACATGTCGAGGTACTAAGGAAATAAAAAAAAAAGAATTCCGAAATCTTGAGATTTTTTGAAACCAGACTTTTTTTTAAACTACAACTCTTCGAACATGCTCTGTAATAGACATTTAACAAGAGAACACCATTTACTCAAGTGACTTTAAAACATTAACCGCTTTCATATCACCAGCCCGCCGCATAGACACCAAACGACTTGGCACAAGCTTTGGCGGGTTCAGCTGCTGCTGAAGAGTAAAATAGGCAGCTTTTTTGTTACCTCACTTTACATAGATGCATATACATATGTACATACATATGTACTCGTATGTATATCCACTTGTGTATGTAGATGAGCTCACTACACACTACACGATTCAACTATTCGCAGGTTCCACATTCGGCCGCTCGTCCTGTCCTCTCTGCCTCTACACTTGTCGTAAAATAAGTTTGCTTGCTATGAACTTTGACAGCAACTGCCGTACGTCTTCTGGTTGTTTTGGGCAAAAGCCGGCAGGCTGACAGACGAACGGACGTACGGACGGACGGACGGAAGGAAGGACGAACAGAGAGTTTGACTTGCTAAACAAAAGCAAAGAATAAAATAAACAATTGAACACACACACACACAGAGAGAGGGAACATAAACAGCAACAATGCCAATGACGGCAGTGAAACCGACAAAGAATAACAATAAATGTTGCAATACTTGGCAGCAACATCAACAATAAAAGTGCCAGAGAAATAGTAAACAACAATAAAAGTATAACAGCAACAACAACAACAACAAGAACAAAGGCTGCAGGCAACATTTAAACGTTGGGTTCGAGCTGCGAGCGTAAAAGCCGAGAGCCAGGAAGAACGGCAATTCGTTTTTGTTTTTTTGTTTTGCTCCACCATATGTGTGTGTGTGTGTTTGTTTGTTTGCCACCAAAACAAAAGTAGTCAAAGTAGCAAAAGGACAAAACAAGCCACAAACAGACAATTACACAGAAATATTGTTTCTGCGGTCGCCGTCACTTTTAGCCAAGGCAAGTGTCCTTTGGGCGTGTGTGCGCGTGTGTGTGATATATGTAAATCTATATATGTAGGCATGTGGAAAGGCAAACAAACCAACTTACGAGTATATATGTATGTATGTATGTGTAGCAGATTCGTATATTTTTGCATAAACAAATACACGCCTTGGCAAGGAATGTGCCAGCCGTCCGTCCGACCAACCAACAGCGGTGAGTGGGCAGCGGAAATTAATTACTTTCCAAAACAAAATATGGTAAAAGTTGGTAGGAGCAAGTAAGTGTTGCGTTCGCCCTCTTACGCTCAGAGAGGTAGCAGCTAGTAATAAGTATGTCGCATGTGTATGTACATATATGCGCTGCATACACATGCTCTCAAATGAATCTATGTCTATATGCACTTACTTTGTTTGCAAGCGCATGAAGTAAGGCGAAAACAATATCCTGCAGGACATAAATTACAAAAGTCGGTCGTCTGCTGTGCGACCAGCCGTAGAAATTTTGTTTGGAAGTTAACTTAGTCGAATTTTATGGGAATTTAGAGAAAGTTTCTAACAAGAGGGTATCAGACGGAGTGTATAGAAATCTAATCCTTCATTGGCTAAGATTTGCTTCTTGACACAGCGAAGTTGTTTTTTGGAAGGCACCGATGGAAAGTCACTATAGGAACCCAAGCAGTAAGTCATACCTTCGCTGAGATTCGATTCCTGACACAGTGAGGGTGTTCTTCGGAGAGCCCCGATGGAAAGCCATTGTAGGAACCAAAGCAGAAAGTCATACTTTCACTGAGATATGATTCCTGACATAGCGAGACATCCTTTGGTACGAAAGTATGGGAAACCGGTATAGCAGTCACAGCAAAAAGTCTTTCCTAACGCAGCGAGGTGTCCTTTGGGAGGAACAGGTCGATAGCCGCTGAAGGAATCTAAGCAAAACGACGTGCCATCGTTGAGATTTTATCCTTGAAGTGTCCTTTAGGAATAACTAATGGAAAGAAAGTGTAAGCAGAAGGTCCTATGTTCGCCGAGACTCGATTCCTGACAAAGCGGGATTTCCTTTGAGAGGAATAGATGGAAAGCGAAGCGTTTTTAGAAAAGGAAAATATTGAAGAACAGTATAGGAATCTTAGAAAAAGGTGCAACCTTCGCTGAGATTCGCAAGGTGTGGCTTAAAACGGGGCAAAATTCAATCCCAATTGTTTAATGATGAAACAAAAATGGAAACCGGTGCTGAAAACCATACACAGGTTACTAGAAAGTGAAAAGAGACTCTCTCTCTCTCTCTTTCTCTCTCTCTCTCTCTCTCCCTCTCTCTCTCTCTCTCTCTCTCTCTCTCTCCCTGAATGAAAGAAACCAAATAAAACTTGATAATACGGGAGGAGCCGGTACTATACTAGGGGATTTCAAAGAGCGGAAGGAGATGAAACGAATTAATACAGGACTAAGTGACACAAAAGGTGGCCGCGATAGCCGAGTGGTTAGCATTGCGTACTGACGGGAAGATACGCCGTGTGACACGGCTTGGGGAGATAAGATTTTACCAAATATTATGAGATGAGATGATGAGTGATTTTTAGGTCACATTGCAGAGAATAAAAAGAATTCGAGCATAACGCGGTCACAAGTTATTTAAAGGATAACGAAGACTTCTTCGGTCGACCCATCAATTTTTGGGCTCGCCCGATGTTTTATTTTTGGCATCCCCCTAATATGAAAGAATTCTCTACCAAACAAACTGCCAAATAGCAGTGGAAGGGAGGTAGGGTAGGTAGGGCTTAAGAAATAGTTTCATGGCAATTCATATGTATATATTTTATACGAGTATATAGTTGTTACCGTATCAACATATTCTTCTTCTTACTTTTAGTTTTATTTATTTGCGTTTCCTTACTTATACACATATCTACATACTCGTATATGTAAGTAAATACGCCAACTGGCTGGTAGGTGTGTGTTTTGTTGCCAAATTGTTTGTTTATTTAACCTTCTTTTGGGCGTTAAATACTCAACAAATAGTCTATTGTTTGTGCCTTAGAGCTTGCCTGTGGACAGGCTGTCCGTCCGTTGAGGACAACTAATATTCTTAAGCATACATTCAGGCGCACAGGCGCAGGCAGGCAGCCAAGCAGTCACACAGGCTTTTTACTAGGATACTTATTTATTTATTTATTTATTTATTTTCATTTGTTATTAAGCACATGTTAGTGTGAGTGCGTGCATGTGTGAGTGTGTGCTGATGTTTCTTCTACCACCAGCCGTGCGTAGCGCCGAAAAAGGGATTTGCATACTTATTGGCGTTAAAATGTCAACAATAACGTACGGGTTGACACTTTTTCGTAACAAAAGAAGGATTTATTGCTGTTTGCAAGCAAAAGAGGTGTATATGTGTGGAGATGGTGTCTATACAGAGAGAGAGAGAGAGAATGTGAGAGGGAGAGAGAGTGTGAGAGAGAGGGAGAGAAGGGAAGTAGAATTAAATTGGATATATAAACTAAAAAAAAGTAAAAATTGAAAAAATAAGTGAAATAAATTTTTTAAATATTTAAAGAGACTTAGAGTAATACAAACTTGCATCGGAAGTAAAATAAAACCAGCTAACCTAGCCGCTGTCTCTCGATTCGCTGAACTATGACAATGGCGATGTATATCTCGTACATCTCATCATTCCATTGGCTGCGGCATGCGCTGTTCAGAACTCGTTGGCAGTCATAAATCTTACTAAAAAACGTTATCAGATTATATAGCAAAATTCTTGTGATTGAAACTAATTATGTTAACGACGCAAACTGCGCCTAACTGTAGGCAATGTTTACGAGTGCGCAATTTTTTAGTTATAATTTTTATTTTGTTGTCTAAATTTAGGCTTACTTAATTTATTGTAAATTTTTATATTTGCAGAAGCCTTCAACTTGAATGAAAAACTCATAAACACTCGATGTCAAGTTGTAAATTTATCATTTTCGCCAAAAACATTTTATTTTTATTTTACTGATAAAAACTGCGCCTAATTGTAGGCAATGCTTTCAAGTCTTAATTTGTTTTAGCATGAAATAGGTTATATTTTCCTAAAAATTTTGGTTGCCTACATTTAGGCTAACTTAGTTTCATGTAAATTTTAAACTGCAGAAGACTTCAGCTTGATTTTAGAAATTTATTAGCATTTAGTGAGTTTGTTTTTTTTATTTATTTTTTTAATGTTTAGTTTTTTCTCAATTTGCTATAGGACATACATATTGTATTTATATTTAGATGATTTACAGTAAAATAGAGAAATAAAATATTAATTTCTTTTTCTAAATATTGCCATAATTTGATGTGCTCAAAACCAATTCAAAGTCAAAGATTTAAGAAAAAAGTTTCAAATTGGGTTTTTACAATGGATTCAAACCCAGTTCCAATCCCATAACTGGATGCTGACTCAGAGCATGTACTTGTGCTAATTTTCTGAAAAAATCATTTTTTTAATATCAAATGTAAGAGAATCATTAAAAAGTTGTTAAGTAATTTATTTAATAACAATGTTACTAAAATAAAAATTTGCAAAAAATTATATTTAAGTAACGCGCCTAGTTATTGTAGGCAATAATTTTCAAGTGCAGCATTAATCGCTTTTTGTTGCCTACATTTAGGGGGAAAGTTACAGAAAAAAATGAAAATAGTAAATTTCGGCGGAAAACTCGCGTTTTTGTACCGTCATTAACCGTTATTAAGTTCAAATAAATATCTGAAAAAATAAATATACCGAAACTTCTTCCCTCATTTGGTTGGCAAAATAAATTTTTTATAGTTCTCGTCGTTTTATATATATGTATATAGCTCTGGAAGTAATTCCGAACTAGCTGGGAGTGTGTATTATTTAAAAGAAAGCACTATTAGCCTAAAAGTATGCTGCAGAAAAGCTTTAAAATTTTTTTTTGATTCAAGAGTATTTACTAACTTTAGGTGTTATATTTTATTTTTTATGCTTTTTCTAAATATTTCATAAAAAAATCTAAGAAAATTTTTCATTAACTAACCGAGAATATTATGTGAAATGTAAAGAAATAGCACCATCAGCCTAAAAATATGGTAGACACATGCTTCAAAGAACTATTTGGCTTCAAATAAATTCTTTGACTTTAAGCGATATATTTTGTGAGCATAAACATTTTATTTTTTAGTTTTTTTCTAAAACTTATTTTATTAAAAAAAATTTTACTTTCCATATTTAGAACAAATTTTTTTTAGAATATTTTCCAGAACTTTTGTTAAAAGAAGTTTGAAAACTTTTCATATTTAGAGGAAAAATTTTCATTAACTCAACGAGAACTGTATGTGATAAAAAATAATATGAAAAAATGCGGTTGAATAATCTAAAAATAGTGCAGGTGAATACTTTTTAATTTTTTTACATTTTTTTTATTTTTTTTTCTTTTTTGGTTTACAGATGTAGTACATATACCTATATATATGCATGTGTATAAAAGCATATTTTATACAACAAGCACAAATTTGCAGGAAATTTCTTAAGCTTTTCTGCTGCAACTGTGTCCGTGATAAAATATTCACATGTCTTCTCATGTCGTAAGTAGCATATGCCATACACAACTAAAATTATATATGTAGTACAAACATTTTGGAATACATACTTCCGTTTGACAAATATTTTATTAATTTCTTAGTAAGCCCTGCAGGCTCAAAGCCTCAAAAGGCAAAATTCAAGTTCCAAGCGCCGATAAACTTTGTGCGGTGAAGGAGAATTTACTAGGAATAACGAGGCAAGCAAATATACTTATGTATGCATGTACCTATATAAGCAAGTATATCTGATTAAAATGCGTATATAAATACACATATATGTATATAAAAGCTCTCAAGCTCAAAACGCCCTTACCCCTCACTATTATTACTATTATTATTATGAAATTTTTGGCATCCAACATGCAAAATTAATAATATTTCGAAAGTTTGTTAAGTTGGTATTTTGTTGTCTTTAGCTGTTTATGTCGCCAATGCCATCTAAGTAATCGCAAGTGTGTGTTTGTTTGCAAGCAATCGAGCAATCGAGCTTCCTGTTGCCAAAACTCAAAAGGGGTTTTATCGTGTTACCTGCCAAAGTGTAACCAAAAGCCACATGAATACACACACGTACACGCACGTCCGCATACGTATATATATATATATGTTTATAAACACAAAATCATACGCAGACATATCTGCCTACATGTATGTATATATGTATAAATTCAAAGGAATACACGTGTGCCAAGCAAATCGTCTTTTACCACTTCAAATACGTTCCTAAGTTTGTTAAGGCTCCCATGCGTCCTTAGGCCAAGTCAACCTCGAACCTGCGCATATTTCATTTTGGCATATTTGTCTTTGCCATATTTCAGTGGTTCAGTGGAGTGGTGGACTGAAACCCCTTAACCCTACGTGTATCGTGTTGCCGTTTGAGGTATAAAATTTTTGGGTGTGCTTGGTTGGTCGGATGGTGTCGAGTACGAGTACAACACGGCGTATGAGTAACATATGCAATTACAGGTGACATACACGTGGCAGCTGTCGTCGCTATATGCACATACAATAATACAAACACACGGACTTATGTATATATGTATGCCAAAGAGGTGAGTATTGGTACGTCGTCCATTTCCACTTTTCAACTTTTGTTTCCATTTTGTTTTGGTTTTGGGCAAAAACTTTGATGTTTGATTTTAGATAGTTTTAGGTGGTTATGCACATATGTAAGTGGTTATATTGACTCGGTATGCGACTTGTGTGCGTGTTTATAAAAAAGTTAAGTTTTTTTTTAACATTTTCTACATTCCTTTTGCGGTTCAAAATAGGGTTCTTTTAGATGTTGTGCTGGTGGGTTTTATATCATTTTAGATTTACTAAAAATCATTGTATTTTTTATTTTACTATTTATTTATTGTATTAATTTTCACCATTATATTTTATTTTATCTCATTTAATTTAATTTAGTTTAATTCAATTTAATTTAATTTAATTTTATTTTATTTAAATTTATTTAATTCTGTTTGATTTTAATTTAATTTAATTTAATTTAATTTTACTTAATTTAATTTAATTTAATTTAATATAATTTAATTTAATTTAATTTAATTTTATTTTATTTTAATTTAGTTTATTTTATTTTATTTTGCTATATTTTACTTTGTTATATTTTATTTTGTTATATTTTATTTTTTTATATTTTATTATATATCAATTTATTTTATTTTATAATTATTATTTTTTTCATTTTATTTTTTCTATTTTAGTCAAATTTAATTTATTCTATTTTTTTATATTTTTTTTTTTAATTTTTCTTGTTTTATTTTAATTAAATATAGATTGTTTTACTTGACTTTAGTTTACTTTATTTTATTTTAATTTCTTTCTTATTAATTTATTTTAGTTTACTTTATTTTGATTTAATTTAATTTTATTTTAATTTTTTTCACTTTATTTCATTTTACTTCATTTTTTATATTTTTTTATTATATTTTTTTAGTTATCTTTAGTTTTTTAATATTTTTTTGTTTTTTATTTTTATAGCTTCATTTGATTTTTTAACTTTATATAGTTTTTTAATTTAATTTTATTCTTTTTAAATAAATACTTTTTTAAATTTCATATAATATTTCCAAATTTTTTAATATTTCTAAATATTATTTTATATTTTATTTTATTTAATTTTTTTTTTTTATTTTTATATAATTTTTTTTAATATTTAAATTTTTTTTTATTTTTATATATATTTTTTTTAATATTTAATTTTTTTTTAAATATTATAATTTTAATTAATTAAATTAATTAGGTTTATGTAAAATTTTTCAGCATTTTGTCTTAATTTTATTAAATTTTTCATTTTAACAAAATAATAATTAATAATAGTAATAATTTTTCATGCGGAAGAATGTTCAGTCGCCTAAATCTATGCAACTGAGAGGTTGACAACCATGGACATACATATAGACAAAATGATTATCAGAAATCCCTGACCTACACTTAGGCTGTCATAGAACATTTTACTTTGAATCACAAAAATAAGCAATTTTAATCTTCTAGTGAGGAACTTAGCACCTTCATATTAATTTTCTCACAAACTAAAATAATTTTTCGATTACCTCAAGCCAAGAGGAAAGAAAAATTAGTTGTCACTTAACTAATGGTTTTCCTAGTTTTTCCCAACATTTTCCATTTAAGCAGGAAATGCTAATCATAACGAGATAACTCACTCAAAAAGCAATCAACATAATGCACTATTTTGCATAGAAAAAGCAATAACAACTACCAAAACTATCATAATTTGCCACACAGTCAGCCCGATAAACGGTATATTAGAGGTACCTAAGTGCTGTTTAAGCTAAGCTACTGAGGTCAATAAGACTAACTGACTGGCAGACTGACTGAGTACCAGAGCAAATAATCTTTCGTAAGTAACAAATCGTACTAAGGAAATCATTATGAACACAGCCCACACAGAGACATACGTACATTTGTCTTCACATTTGCTAGTACTCATATGCCACTGAAGTAAGGTAAGAAAAAGTGAACCGAGAGTAGCTGACATCAGCTAAACATGTCTCCCATCAATTTTGACCACCTAAGCGTTGGGAGTGCTTATACGTATGGTATATGTATGTATGTAGATATATAACTGTATAAATGTACATTTTTAGTAAACTTCATTAATATACGCCTAAGTATTGCAAAGAAAAAGAAAGAAAAACATAAAAATATGAAGAAGAAAAATAAAATATGGTTAAACATAAACGTTTTACTCTTTCGAGCACATATGTACATATGTATGTGTGCTTATATATTTTTCATTAGATATTTGTATGTAGCATAAAATGACAAATTTCTGCATGACAAATAAATCACGATTACATATGGTGGATTTTTTTCGGACTATTTCTGCAAGTTTTTGCATACACATACATAATTGTATAAGTCTTGGAATATTTTTTTTTTTATTTTAAGATAGATTTTAAACTCTTCAGTTTGTTTGGTGTTTTGTGTGGACATTTTTGTTTTGTTATGTATATTTGCACCAAAACTCAACGCTTTTGTGAGTCAGGCAGTTAGTCTCTTTTGCTTCGTCGCTTGCTTGACATAAAATATATTATTAAGTGTGTCGACACACTGCCATAGACACACAGACGATGATGGACGATGGAAAACAGACGACAGATAGCGAAGAGTGGCAGTGATCTGCGCTGGTAAGCAATCTGACATGAAAAGTATCAACAAAAAGGGAAGGAAAAACATTTTTCTTGACTGTAGATTTTAAATTTTAAGAATAAAATATTAAGTATGATTAAATAAATGAAATACAAGAGTTTTAAGTAATTAAAT